>CM053581.1:486177465-486194992 GCA_028627135.1 Pseudochirops cupreus
CTTTGACCACATGTGCCAACTTCATCACTACTGGGTTGGCTTTGACTTTCTGGTTTTGGGACTCAGTTTTCTGGTATTTAAATGAATGCACTATCTATATTTCTTATGTAGAGAGCCTGTTCCATTTTGTGATTAATAACTATATCAGCATATTTATAGTTACTGTAGGCATTGTGAATACTGCATTGCTGATACAAGTCCAGAGACAACACTCTAGTAGAACAAATTCTTAACTGCTGGACTGAGCAAATTGTCACTCCACTCAGGGAATTGTAGACTTTTCTCTGAACACTCTTGACTTTCTCATTTGTCACTAGTAGCTTTCACCACCGCTTCTCAGTCCAATAGTAACCTGATGCTTGTGGCTCCTCCTCTCATCCTGGCATGGCTCTCAGCTGTTATGGTCCACTAACTTAGCCCCTACAGCACCACCAACCTTGGCTCAGACACAACACCCTTGACTTTTAGGATTGAAATTCATCTCTGCCTACCCAGGAGACATTAATTAACTGGGCAAAGACCACACTTAAGGAGCAACAGTGGGGTAATCATGGGCATAATGAAACAATTTAAATCATGACTACCTACTGTTACTTTTTCTTTTGGCCAAGCTTTGAGTCAAAGTGATGAATGAGACAACAAGAAGGATGCATCCAGCACAACTAGTTGGAAAGTTTGCATTGCTTGCCTTACTTCCTATGAAAATCTCTTCTGGCTATATAGCTTAGGGGAGGATTAAAAGAGATGTGGAGGGGCAAGGAAGCATGATGATAAGGACAAAGCATTTGTGTCCAGTTCAGTTTGAAAGGGAGGGTGGGGTGGGAAATGACTCAGAGTATTGAGTCCTGAATATAACATAAAGAGACCAGATTTCTTTACTAATTTCTGGTATCTCAACCATCTTGGTTTTGTTTCTTATACCATTGTTTCCCAAGGCCTAACAAAAAGGCAGTCAGGGCAACTCTCTCTCCTTTACCCTTCTCATTTCCTTCCTCCCCCCCCTCTTTCTTTTTCCCTCTCTCCCCCCAGTGCACAGTCCTTCAACTCTCTCTTATATCCTCATATCTCCACTGGTCTTTCTTCTTTTCTACTTTAATCAAATCCAATACAGTCCAGGGAAGAGATAGAGGGCAGGATTGTTGTGGGATCCTGACAAATTATAGCTTATCTTTAGCCCTGTTCTTTTTTCAATAAGTTGTTAGAAGGACCAACTGATTAACCATTGTTTTTTATGGAGACCAAAACCTACCCTGGATAGAAGTTGTCTCACTCAAAGAGAAATGATGGCAACAGCTGTCAATATTGTTAGTTCAAAGTATGCCCTCTCTGCCAAATTGTCTTTCTTTGTCTGCTTACGTAAAATGAGATAACATGTAGGGGGTTCTTCTTCCCTTGCCAAGAGCCCCATTACCCAGGAACTCCCCTTGTTTTGATAAAGGGTAAATTGCCAGAGTCATGCTGCCTATGGCTAGAAGACTGTATTCCAGGACTATCAACCCTGGTATTGCTAAAGGCAACCCTCAGGAATTCTCACTATTTGGTTATATTTCCCTGTTTGTATGGATGTCAAATGCTGAGAGATTATACTACAACCTCTCCAAGGCAGAGTCCAGGAAATCAATATTACTTAGGAATTTTCCTCCTGGACCAAATAATCAAGTACATGCAGTTTCCACGTGCTTCTGCCCCAATGCAGCCCTTATCCCAGGTCCAATATAGCTCTGCTGAGCTCTCTAGGTCTCTTCAGAAGAAAGACAAAAGGCAAAGTTGGCAAACAAAAACAAAAAAAAAAGAAAAAAAGAAAATCTAGGCTAACACAAAAGGATGACCCCTCCCACAATATCCATCCCACATGAGTGAATCAATTAATTCCTTAATTTAAATTAATTAATTTAATTAATTAAAGCAGTGGCTTTTCTTTCACAGCCCTCTCCACAGGAATAAAAACCATTCACTGCCATCTCATAATGACACATCCTTTAAGAGGTCCAAAGACTATCCAAACTTCCCCTAGATAAATACAATCAACCTCCTAAACAAAGGCTCACTTTCCTCTTAAGTTCATCAAGTGGATCAGAGAACGCCTCTGATCAATCCATCACATTAAATGACCTTCTGCCCAAGCTCCAAATGTCCACCTCTCAGTCCTTTACAAATATCCAGTCCTAAAGACTGCAATAACTCTGGCTTAATAATTAATTATTCAAAGATCTTGGGGGCAGAATCTCAATGAACAAGAAGTACTTTGTGAAAAGGGAGACCTATGATTAAGTTGAATTTTCTTTTCTGTTCTACTCCAGGCAAGTTGACTGAAAAAAAAATGAAATCAAGTCCCCAGTGTGACTGCTTTAAAAAGAAAATTCCTCTCTCTCTCTCTTTCTCTCTCTCTCTCTCTCTCTCTGTCTCTCTCTCTCTGTCTCTCTCTCTCTCTCTCTGTCTCTCTCTGTCTCTCTCTCTGTCTCTGTCTCTCTCTCACTCTCTCTCTCTCCCTCTCCCCCTTTTTTGTTTTCTTCTCTTGAATGGGTTTTTTTTTTCTTCCGGCTCTAGGGTTCCTTCTCTCATAAGCTGGTATGTCAGTTCATTAATCTAGTCCAACTTGGCTGAGCAGAGATTGTTCCTCTTAAAAGACGTTTGTGAATGAATTATTCTCAGGAAAATCAGCAGGCTGACAGAGGCTGTTTCTCCTTGTAGCCTGCAATTATTTTGGGCTTGCATGTTACCTGAGAGAGAAAAAATTCAATACACAAATTCCTTGCCAATGTTAAATAGAATCTGGGCAGCTTCCTACTTACATTACTATAGTAATAGAGAGTAAGGTGAGCCCTAGGATAAGATGTAGTAAGTAGTCTCTTTGGTGCACCAGTTAGTTCTCTTTTGAATGTGGCATTCATGTTCTGTTCTATGGAGATTCCATCACCCCCAAAACACCTCACTTTGCAGAGCCACCTTTGTTTGGTTCTAAGAAAACCAAGTTTCTTGGTAACACCAACATTGTTCTCTTTGACACTACTCCTGGCCTTCCTAATGTTCCCTAAAACACAAATCGTCATTATGGTTCAGCAGCAGGGCACGTGGAAAAGCCCAGGGGTCTTTAGCGTGCACTAGCAAATCAGACAGTAAAGCCTGGTAACCCTCCATCTCACAGGAAGGATTATAGATGGTAATTTCCTATTTATCCAAGCAGCTTAAATGGTCTTGAGATATCTGGTCCATGACTACTGGGAAAGGGGAAGTGGTCCTCCAGGTCAAAGTGAGCAGGGGCTCTAGGTTCTCTCTCTCCCGTAGGAGTAGGATTGGAGGGGGAAGAAACCAGAGACATTAGCAGGAAGGTCAACACTCTAAGTGTTTTTATGTGGAAGCTAAACTGGAGAGGGGAAAGACTGAAACAAGAGAACCAAATACAATGGTTCAAGCAAGAGATAATGAAATCCTGATTAAAGCTCCTCCAGGCAACTCTCTAAGGCTATAAGTTACGAGAAAAAAATTTCACTGAACCAGTGAAATCACTTACCCTTATTCTTTATAATATTATATGTTACATGTATATGAAATATTACATATGTTTGTGTGTATGCATATACACATTTATGTATGTATGTATATGTGTATGTATGTGTAGTCCCTATTCTTTATGCATGTGGACATAATAAAGGGGATGGCTACAACAGATATGGAAATAGTTAAATGTCTCTTCCTGATCTTTACCTTCTCATCAAGAAGCTCATTGGCCAAAGTCCAATAAAACTACTTTTCAAACACCCTCCTCTCTAAGCCTGTGTCTCCCAAGTTGCTCCTAGAAAAAATTTCCCTCCCAAACTGATGTCTTCTCTTCCAGACTCTAGAATCCCCTATTAATCTATTTCCATCTCCCTGTTCATTGGCAGAGTTTGTTGATAGGCACATCCTCAGCCAATGGACACTTGGCACTTAGTTCTTAGCCTCAACCAATTCTAAATACTTAATTTATTTTACTTGAGACCCTCCCTCTAAGGGCAAATCATAGAAATTGCCTATTTAGAGGACTTTCTAGGAAGCCAAATAAGCCTTAAATGAAGATAATTAGCAGTCTAGTTCTGCTTAAAGGAAAAAATGCAATGTACTTTAGGAGCTCCATTCCCCACCCTCATTCCTGGCTACCAATGACTCAGAACATACCAGGTAGCAAAGTGTCCAATAGAACAATTACTCCAAAGAATACCACCCTCCCCCAGTCTTCCTGCATATGTTCCTTTCTTTCTTTTCACTCCCAGCTGATCCCCTCCACTCCCATACTGCAAGGAAATCTAGAACTCCTCTTCTACTCTGACCCTCAGGCTCATGCTCCTTTTCCCAACAGTTATATGCCATATCCCTCCAAACCACCCCCACCCTCTGATGAGGTAGACATGACCACTCATATTGTCAAGATAAGCGGAGAGTCACCAACCACTATCCCTTTAGTAGAATGTAGGGCTAAATGCTTTACCACCTGCCCTACCACTGCTCCCTAAGAACCACTGGACCTTACTCTCTGCTCTATGAAGCCTAAATCTCTGGCCTGTCAATATACACTGTAGATTTCTGAGTATCACCAAACCATCTGATCTGCTGCTCCACCCTAAGCACCATCAGGCCCTTCCATCTGCCTTGCACATGAATCCATCTTTATAAGTCTTCTCCAATTATAATACGAGCTCCTTGAAAAGAGAGACTGACTTGCTTTTCTGGTCATAGTACTTTGCACATATTCACAATGCATAGCACAGTGTTGAATATGTAGTGAGAGCTTAATAAATTATTTTTTTCACTCATTTGCTGTCATTATATCTCCTAACATTGTTAACTGGCTTTGAGAAAATACATTAGTTAAACCAACTTATCATGGCAATTAGTCTCACAAGGGTGATGTTATTAATGGTTGATCCCCATATAAAAAGACAGAGGACAGGACCAGACAATTCCTTCACGACCCTACAGATGCTATCCTGCCATCATTATACAGGCAGCAATATCTACCTACACTTCAGCTATATAACATGGTCAAAAAGTGGAAAAATTCAGTTAATCAACAGTCTATTAGGGGGTACATGCACCAGAAAACAATATTTTGTTGTTCTGTGTTTTGTTTTGTTGCTTTTTGGAGGGGGAAAGATAGAGCAATTGGGGTTAAGTGACTTGCCCAAGGTCACAGAGTTAAGTGTGTTAAGTGTCTGAGGATAAATTTGAACTCAAGTCCTCCTGACTCCAGGGCCAGTGCTCTATTCACTGTACCACCTAGCCACCCGTAGCAATACAACTTTAACTACATGGATGCAGGTGCCACGATTTTTCCACATCATCAAAAATCATCTAAATGAAATGAAGGTTTCCCCAGCCAAGATGTCCCAAGGATTCATAAGACAAAGACCTTCCAGTAGAATTGTTTGTTAACTAAAAGTCAAAGTCAATGACAAATAAAGTATCCTAAGAACCAAGGTCAAATTATCTTTTGTGAACAATGAATTAGATGCTAGTAGGCAAGGAAGAACCTCAAGAGAGAGTCTAATTTATTCCTCATTTAGAGATAAACCTATGGGTAAAGATCCTAAAATGACTTGGAATACAGATTGTCTACAGGTAATAAACAGGATTAATAAGACCCCAAAGGGTTAGAGGAATTGTCTCTGGTGGGGAAGAAGCAGAACTTGAAGACAATGATCCACAGCTGATGAAGTCTTAAAACTAGTAATAACTTAGAACAGAAGAAAACACATAGATAAATTTAAATATTTTCTAGGAATCCAAATAATCCATAGAGAATAATTAATAGCCTATTCCTTCTTAAAGGAAGAATGAAATACTTTGCACATTCATTTAATATACTAACTTTTTATAAAGAAAAAGGACTTGTGAGCCAAAATAAATGATAGATTTGATTTGAAATTAGAACCTTCAAAGAAAAAAAAATATTCACCTTCATGAAGAGATGACCAGGATTCTGATTTCTAAGAATTTCCCCCCAGCCCCTCATTCCCCAGCAAGGTCCAGTGGAGAGAGAACTGGTCTCAAAGTCAGGAAAACCTAGGTTCAAGTTCTGTCTCTAGCATGTACTGAGTATATGCTTAATTGTTCAGTATTTCAGGTCAGTGGAGTCAAACTCAAATAAGATTGGGCCATTAAACCATATATAAGGATCCCTGCCTCTTCTTATTAACTTAGAAAACCACATATTAACATTATCTATGTTGACTTAGGGGGAAAAAATCATATTAACATTGTCTCTGTTCTACTGTATATCCCTTTATTTTGTTAAATATTTCCCAATTATATTTTAATCTAGTTTAGCCCCCACTTCCCAACTGTTCTAGGCAGCTAAGACTATAAATTGTAGAAAAAGTCCAATAAACCAATGAAATCACAGCCCAGTCTTTACCCCCATTCTGTAAGTAGAAGGCCAGAGCAAAGGGGGCATTCTTTCTAGTGTGCTTTCTACTAATACTATCAGAGTTGGGGGAAGAGCCCAGCGGTTCCTTGAGCAGCTCCCTCAATGCTTTGTCAATATCTGTCTGTGAGGTTTTCAGGAATATCAGGTTGAAGACGTAATGAAAAAAGGCTGGAAGACAAATAAACAATTTTATTCCAACTCTTCTTCCCATACATTGCTGCTCAAGGTAAAAATGTCTCTCTGCTGGAGAAAAAAAATAGAAAACTGCCAGATTCTTCTCCATTGATGCATCTGGTGCAAAGGAACAATTTAATAAGCCAGCAATGTCAGGAAACTTAGGGAACTCACTTTGATAGAAGGAAGTAACCTTCAGGAGCTAAGAGAAGTGTTCAGATAAAAGAGTGTCGTTGTTATTATTGTATTTTTCTCCCCAGAAACATAATATAAAGTTAGAAAAGATCAGAAATACCTGTCATTCAGCTGAATTAGGAAAAGAAGGCAGCCAGTCAATAAAGGCAACCCATGTGTTGCATCCAAATGATCGAAGATGCTGCCCTAAGGAACCAAGGAAGAAAAGGGATCATGTAAATATAACACCCTAATAAGAAGGATAATCAAAAGCCAGGCAAAACACACCAAGACATGACTGGGGGGGAGGGGGGGCGCAAGAAAATTCCCAAAGTGTTGAAAACTGAATTTGAATCCTAAATAAAAGCCTAAAGTAGAAGTCCCTGTTTGTGGCACAGTAGAAAGATTGATGAATTTGAATTCATGGGACCATAAATGTAGAGCTGGGAGAAACTTCGGAGATGTCAGACCAGAAAAGTCATTTTCACTGCCAATGGCTTTGTGCAAATCATTTCTTAGGATCATGGATCTAGTCCAAATGTCTCCCCTTCCCTTCTCTCTCTCTCTCTCTCTCTCTCTCTCTCTCTCTCTCTCTCTCTCTCTCTCTCTCTCTCTCTCTCTTCCCCTCCTAACTTGATATTATATTTCTAGAGAAAAAGCACTTCTATCTGAATACTTTTCTTAGCCCCTGAAGCTTCCTTCTATCAAAATTAGTTGTTTCCTAACAGTACTAGCTCTCTGTCTCTCTTTGTCTCTGTCTCTCTTTTTCACTTATCTTCAACTGCCCCCTATATTTTGATTCCTTCCCTATGGCCTTCAAACATATTTAAGTATCCCTCTTCCAAAAAAATTCTTCACCAGACTCTACCATCCTCTCAAGTTATTGTCTTATTTCTTGCTGTCCTTTCTCAGCCAAAGTCTTAGAAAAAGCTGGTAATGCTTCCTGCCTCCATTTCCTTTCCTCTTATTCACTTTTCCATCCTTTGCAATCTGGTTTCTGACTTCATCACTTAAATGAAATTGCTCTCTTCAAAGTTACCAAGGATGTCACAATTACCAAACCATATAACATTTTTTCCAATTCTTATCCTTCTTTACTTGTCTGATGCATTTGACACTGTTGACCACCTATCCTCACACTCTCCTCTCTCTGGGCTTTTGCAACACTGATCTCCCCTGGTCCTTCCTATCTGACTTCTCCTTCTCAGGCTCCCTTGTTGATTCATCCAGATCATACCCCTTACTGAGAGCATTTCCTAAAGCTCATCCTTGGCCCCCCAATATTCCTTATCTATAGTCTTTCTCTTGGTGATGGCATAAATACTTATGGCTTAAATTGTTATCTTTATGCCATTGGGTCCAAGATCTATACATACAGGTCCAGGATCTCCCCTGGTTTTCAATCCCACATCACAAGTTGCATATGGGACACTTCAAATTGGATGGCCCAAAGATATCTCAAACTTAACACGTCCAAAACAGAACCTGTTGTCTTCCCCCCCAAAACCAGAGGTGTATAGGTAAGTGTTTACCTATCTGCTCTCCATGGCACACACTTTTAAGTTTAGTCTGCATTACTAACATTTTCTCTATCATTTCTTAAGTACAGACAATCAACTAAACAAGAAACTGAGTTCAAATTTATAGCATTTGCAGATTTCCAAAGGGCAGATTTGCAAATGGAAAATTCAATAATTGGTCCCCACCAGCTGGAAGGAGGTGGCCCCAGCACACCTTTGCCCCATACCTAACCCTCTTAAATCCTTCTCCATTTCTCCTGAAGGTATTGCCATTCTTTCAGTCTCCAAGGTTTGAAACCTTACTGATATCTGTGACTCTTCTCCTTCTTCTCCCCAAATATAGAATAAGTAGTCAAATCTTGCCATGTCTACATCTACATCTACATCTCTTGCATGGATTGGAATGGAATGGCATTGATTAAGCACCTACTTTTACCAGGTACTCTGTTAAGCACTTCACAAATATCATCTCACAAATAAAAAGAAAAGAAAATTTTTTTAAAAAAATAGGGGTGGCTAAGTGGCGTAGTGAATAGAGAACCAGCCCTGGAGTCAGGAGGACGTGAGTTCAAATCCAGCCTCAGACACATAACACACACACACACACACACACACACACACACACACACACACTAACTAGCCGTGTGACCTTGGGCAAGTCACTTAACCCCAATTGCCCTACCTTCCCCCCCTCCAAAAAGCAAAATGAAAAGGAAATATACGAATATCATCTCATCTTTTCTCTCTACCCACACAGATAGTTTAAAGCTTTCACTTTGTCTCCTTATATTATTGCATCAGTTTCCCAATTGGTTTCCCTTTCTCAAGTCTCTCTCTTCTTTAGTCCATCTTCCACATTGCATCAAAATAATTTTCCCTTAACCACAGACCAGATCAAGTGACCTCCTACTCAATCAACTCCAGTGGCTTCATATTAATTCTAATTTAAACAAATAAACTTCTCTGTTTAGCTTTTTTATTTTACTTTTGATTTATGGAATAAAGCAAGAATTTCTATGTCATAGTTTAATTTTTTAAAAAGATGATTGCACAGGAAACCACAATTCTGTTATGTACAGGTTGTGATTACTTTTAAACATATAATAAGTTATGTAAGTTTCTTTTTCCCCTTTTTTTCTCCCTCCCCCACTCCACCCATCCTGGAGGTGGCTAGATAAAATACATGTGTGTGTATGTAGACAAAATACATATGTGTGTACATACATATATTAGACAAAATACATGCGTGTATGTATGTACATGCATGTATTGACACACAGACACATGTAAAACCATTTTAATAAACATAACTTTTTTTAAAATTATTTTACTTACATACTCATTTATGTATATACATACATATGTTAACACACAACATATGTAAAATCATTTTTATGAACATAAATTTATTTTTTAACTTATTTTATTTTATTTACCAGTTCTTTCTCTGGAGGTAGAAAGCAGCTTTGTACATATCTCCTTTGTAGTTATTTGGGGTCTTTATAATAACCAAAATGACTTAGTTGCTCAAAATTGTTCTTAAAATATCACTTGCACTGTATTCAACATTCTCTTTGTTCTACTTCATTTCACTCGTCATTACTTCATGCAAGTCTATCCATGTTTTTCCAAAATCAATGAGCTCATCATTTCTTATAGCATAGTACTGTTCCATCATGATCATATGACACAACTTGATTAGCCATTCCTCAATGAAGCCCTCCACAGCCTGGCCCCAACCTAACCTCTCAGGCTCATTGGACATTACTCCCCGTCCTGACCTCTGGGATCCAGCCAAACTAGTCTTCCCTCTGTTCCTTACCCATGACTCCAGATATGCCATTTGTATACCTTTGTACTGGCTGTCCTTCTCTACTTCTGCCTCAAAGTCCTTTCTTCCTTTAAGCAACAGCTTCTCCTTTATTCCCTGTTATTCCTAATCTACTCAATTTCTAGTGCCTTCCCTCTCAAGCTACCTTATTATCAAACTCCTTCATGTTTATTTGTATGTCTTTGCCTTCTCTTCCATTAAGCATGTAAGCTACTTGAATTATTTCATTTGTTCTTTGTATCCCCAACAACTAACACTGTGCCTAACACATAATAGACATTTAATAAATACATGTTTATTGACTGAAAGTCCTTTATGGGGGCAACTAGGTGAGGCACTGAAGAAAGTGCTGGATCTAGAGTCAAGAGAACCTGAGTTCAAATCTGACCTTAGACACTTACTAACTGTATGACCCTGGGCAAGTCACTAAACCCAATTATCTCAAAAAATTAAAAGTCCCCTATGTAAGTGTATAATCTTATTATTATTTGGGGCAACACAATGCCATAGTTAATGAAGAGAAGGAAGTAAGCATTCAGAAACAGTAGCTCATACTGCTCTAAAGAAATAAGTCAGAATCCAGGCATGGAGAATAATTATGGTAATTATACCTCACACTTGTGTAGCAGTTTATATAGTGTTCTCCATATCCCAGTTCTTCACAAAAAGGCAAGGTAGTTGAATCAGAAGACCTAGATTCTGATGTTACCTATGGGACACAGGCCAGTCATTTAACCTTACTAGTCCTTAGTTTCTTCAACTTTGAGAGGGTTGGACTACCTGGTGTCTGGGAGGTCCCTTCCAGTTCTAGAGCCATGGGCCTATGAAAGAAATTGTGAGTCCTCATGTTACAAAAGAGGAAATTGTGGCTTAGTCAATTTAAACCTCATCACAATTAAAGAGAGGAACAAGAACATAAACACTTTCATCTTCTGATTTCCATCAAGTCCAATGCTCTTTCCACTGCATGACACAACTTATAAGCAAGAGAAAAGCACGAACATTTCCTCACTTAGCCAATCATGTTCTTCATCACAGCTATATTCTTACAAGAGATTCCCATGAGATGTTTTCTTGAATTTTACAACATTCTCCAGGATAAACATAATCTACTGCCTGTCACTCATCTCACACTCCTCAAATAATATTTATCAAGCTTGATTTTCCTAGTACCTAGCTATTAACTTGGATGTATATGAATTTATTCAGGATGCTACTGGCATAATTCAAAGAAGTCATAGAATTGTTTTAACTCTCAGAACATTTTCAGCTTACTCTCATGAAATAATTGAAGTACTATGAGATCCTGATTCAACAATTGTATTCCAACATGTGGAACCATATTGAGTCTTCTGAATGTCAAAGAAAGATCTTTATAGCCATCTTCATAACACATCTGAAAGCTAACTTTATGTCATTATCCTAAGCATAATCAATCCCTTTCTAAGGGGCAAAAGGGAGAGTTTTATGTAGGATGTGAGTCGTGTGTGTGTGTGTATCTCCTAAGCTGTCTGAGGCACTAAGGCAATTCTAAATCCAAGCTCAACATTTTTATTAGGGCACTGAGCAGAGTTGAAAAGTAGCAAGTCTAGCACTTTGGGGCTATTGCATCCTCTGACATGTCAGTTGAAGATGAAACTTGGAATGAAAAAGAAAGCCAAGCATTAGACCATTGCTGGTTCTTCCCTCTCCTCCACAGAACAAAAAGGGGTCACGGGGGAGAGAAAAGAATTACTAGCCATAAAACAAAAGCCCCAATGCCCTCTAGTGTAGTCTATCCTACAATTCTGCCTCCTAGTCCAGCATTCTGGTCTCTAGATGATCCTTTCAGGTGAGGGGAGATATAAGAAGGGACTAGGGAAGATTTTGTATTAAGATGAAAGAACCCTGCATTCTGACACATTCTCATGGCTCGACTTTATTCTAGAGTGACTCACCATAGAATTTGCTTCTCCTTCTAACCTCTTAATAAGTTGAATCATCTTCCCCAGGATTTACAAATTTAGATGAGGAGGAATCAAGATATTCTCAGCACTTCTTAAACTGTGGGTCATGACCCCATATGGGAGGTTGACAAGAGATTTGGCAACAGTAAAAGGTTTCTGAACACAAAATGACCAAAAGTTAATTAAAAATCAAATGTGTAATGAATCGGAGGTGTTTCTGTCAGCGCTTACCCATGTTGCATCCTGCAACTTCCCTGAATCCTCGGTTCTGAGCACAAAGCATGTACCATTTGCACTGCACATGCCCTTAGGTCATACAACACCAAAAAATGCTGCCAAAATGTGAAAAAGGGTCATGAATGGAAAAAATCTAAGCAACCCTGTTCTAGATCAATAGACCCAGAAGGGATCTTCGAGATCAAGTCCCAGTATCTCTTTTTATTAGATGAGAAAACTAAGCCAGAAAGTTTTGTTCCCTTTCTTGCCTAAAAACACACAGTTAATTAGACTAAAGCCCAGGTATGTGTATGGTTTTTTTAATTCCAAATCCAGTGTACTTTTCCCCACTTAGTGCTTCTTAAGACATGTATCCCCTAAAGTCTTATTCTGCTATCTCATTATAGCATGGATTTCTCTAAACCTAAGTCCAACAAAGCGCAAGTTCTGCTAAGCCCTGTATTTGAAGGGCTTCTGGTATAGATCTGATGTGTCTGCTAAGGATCGCCCCAGCTGAGTTTCCAGTTCCGTCACTGGAACATTAGCTCACAATTAATAAGCTTTTGGGATCAAAGTAACTTATATCACCTACTAAGGTGCTATTGGATTGTGATCTTCAATGGTAGAGTGCAGAAGGAGTTCCTATGCTACTGAAAACCAAGTATTCCAAAGTTTTGAACAAAACTTGATGATGGAAAAATATCTTGCAGGAGTATCAATCTGATACTAATTCCCAGAATCCTTTTTGTCTCTGATTAACATACAGATAATCATAACAGCAAGTGCCAACAAAGTAATTTCTTCTGTGAATTTGAGAAAACATTCACCTCATCATCATACCTGCAGTCTCTGTGGACTGACACTCCAGGGTCTTACTGTCTGATAGAGGAAATGTCAATGTCCCATTTCCCACGTCAAGGATCTCTGAGGGATTCAATGCCAACAAGACACTAAGCTCTTCCATCAGCTAGGAAACCTGATTTTGATTCTAAATTCTTGCCACCAAGCGAGCATTCAAACCATAGAGATTTGCATAGCTGCAGAAGGATATGAATGGATTTAATTTGTTCCTTTGCTCCTTGCTGAAAATTGACTTCATCAAGCCTGAGATTACAGAGAGTATTCTGAAAGCATTAGTAAATCATAAGAGGGATGCTGAGAATGAGTTTTGCTGAAAAGAAAAAGACTCAGAGAAATAAAGACAGGGCCAGAAAGGACAGTGTGATGGAATGGAAAGGGTACTCTGGATTGGGAGGCAGGAAATATTGGGTTTAATCCCAGCTCTGCCGCCTAACTGTGCAACCATGGGTAATTCACCTCACCACTGGGAGCCTCAGTTTTCCAATTTTTAAAATTAATAAATAAATACAGTAGAAGTCCTGTTATGCTGACTAATCAGTCATGCTCACCATACATATTTCATATATATATATGTACATATATACATAACACATCATATAATTAAAGTCTAATTTAACCCAGTTGTTTTATATAAAACACAGTATCTTAAAACTAACTTTTCATCTTCCACAATGAATCAGTTTGCTTTCCCAGATCCTTTGTCTTCAAGTGAAATCACCGTCTTTCCATAAAGCTAAAACTTTACAATTCATTTTTTACTTCTTAATTCTCACCTGTGTTCATTCAGTTTCCAAATCATCTTGATTTTTTCTTTAATGTGTTTCTAATATTAGTGCTTTCCTCCCCATTCATACTAGACTTTGATAACAGCCTTTCAGATGACTTCTCTCTAGTCTCCCTTGGTCCTTGTCTCTACCTTGTATATCAATTCTAAATAAGTCTTCCTTAAATAGCCTTTGTATAAGGTACACTACACTGCCTTTTTCTGTGAATTTCTATTATTTCATTATGTCAATGGATTTCCATTGCGAGTGAATATTCATTCATTATTCCATAATTTCATTCAAAAAATCACTGAGCCAAGCAAATGTGGAAGACATTATTTTAATCACTAGAGATACAAAAACAAAAATGAAACCTTTCTCTCAAGAAGCTTCCATTCTACTAGATGTATCATTTATTTTCTAGTCATTTTCCCAACTCTAGCAACACAAAGATTGTCACCATGTCACAGGTAGTTCTTGTAAAAAAAAAAATCCTATTGTGTCTACTTTTTAATGACTTAAGAACTAACTCTATACTTTTCACCACACTAGATCTTAACAATAGAAACACATACTTTTTAAAAAACATTTTCTTTCCTTTGTGTATTGGGCAGCCTTTAAAAAAAATGTAACTGTTAACAGTAAGCCAATAGTGAATCAGGAGAGTTCAAATCTCTCCTCAGACACTTACTAGCTGTGTGATTCACTTAACCTCTGTTTTCCTCAGTTTTGCAGAGCTGCTGTGAGAGTCAAATGGGATATTTGTAAAGCACTTAGCACAGTCCTAGCATGTAATAGATGTTATATAAATGCTTATTCCAAAGGAGGAGAGGAGGGAGAGAGAGACAGAGAGAGAGAAAGAGAGAGAGGGAGAGAGAGAGAAAGAGAGAGATGCTTTCTTCATTCTCTATCATTAAAAGGTATAGCTTCTTCTTGCTTAGACTTATCAGAAGAAAAAGCCTGTCATGTATTGCAACTATATGTTGTCTGCCCTTAGGATTGATGTCATGATACTAGGTTAGAAGTGAAGCAGTATTATAATGAGGTCTTTCTGTGATGTGGGTTGTAACAGCAGTGGAAATCAAGATACTATTAAACAGATCCAAACAAATGAAAAAATAGAAGGCAATGTGAAATATCTCCTTTAAAAAATTGCTGACCTGGAAAATAGATCCAGGAGAGACAATTTAAAAATTATTGGACTACCTGAAAGCCATGATCAAAAAAAGGACCTAGAAAGCATCCTTCAAGAAATTCTCAAGGAAAATTGCCCTGATATTTTGGAACCAGAGGGCAAAATAGAATTTGAGAGAATTCACCAATCACCTCTTGAAAAAAATTCCCAAAAGAAAACTCCTAGGAATGTTATAGCCAGGTTCGGGAGTTTGAGAATTTCCATTATTTCATTATGTCAATGGATTTCCATTGTGAGTGAATGTTCATTCACTATTCCATAATTTCATTCAAAAAATCACTGAGCCAAGCAAACGTGGAAGACATTATTTTAATCACTAGAGATACAAAAACAAAAATGAAACCTTGAGTACTTCCCTCCTTGAATTTGTGAAACCTGCCGTAAAATTCACATAACGGGAAATCAAACCATTTCATTACTTATCATTATAGTTGTTTAGTTTTTATTTGGCTTTGGTTTTAAATAAGTAAAAATATGTTCTCTATTGGCATTTCCTCAAATGAGGAATGGAATTATCTACTTGTTACAATTCTGAAGGTATTATTCAACAAAATGAAATAGTTTGTACCTGTTGACCCAATAATTTTATTTTGGAGAATTTTTCCTAAAGAAAAAAAAAAAAAAGAAAAGAAGAAAAAAGAAAAATAAGTGTGTGTTCAAAGATTTATATAGCAGAATTTATAATTATGAAATACTGGAAGCAACCTGAATATTCAACAATATGGGAATGTTTAAATAAATTGTGGTACATTAATGTAATGAAATACTATAATGCAATTAAGACTGACAAGTATTAGGACCATAAAGAAATCTGGAAAGACCTTTATGATATAATGCAAAGGAAAAAAAAGCAAAACAGCAGGTGGAGATTACACACTAAGTGTAACAATGCAAGATGAAAAATGAATGAGAATGAAGGTGCAAAGAATTCTAATACAGACTCAAAGAGAGTGACTGAAGATTTACGATATTTGATGCATCATATTGCTAATTTATTTTTTTAGTTAACTTTGGTTATTTTTAGTTTATATCATTCATTTCCACGAGATTTTGAGTTACAAATTTTCTCCTCATCGTTCCCCTACCTACCACCCCAAAACAGCATTCCCACTGTATATCCAATACCCCAATCTGCTCTCTCCTATATCCTCCACCATAACTCTCTCTGACTTTCCGGTAGGGCAAGATGGATCTCCCTACCACAATGCCTGTGTATCTTATTACCCAGTTGCATGTAAATAATAATAATAATAATAATATACACATATATTTTTTTTAACATTTGATCTTAGCACTTTAAATTCTAGATTCTTTCCCTCCCTCCCTCATCACCATCCCCCACTGGAAAGACAAGCAATTCAATACAGGCTGTACATGTGTAGTTATGTAGAACATCTCCGCAATGGACATATTGTGAAAGACTACCT
Organism: Pseudochirops cupreus; assembly: GCA_028627135.1. Classification (NCBI taxonomy): domain Eukaryota; kingdom Metazoa; phylum Chordata; class Mammalia; order Diprotodontia; family Pseudocheiridae; genus Pseudochirops; species Pseudochirops cupreus. The sequence continues at coordinate 486,193,977 of CM053581.1, forward strand.
ATATTTCCCTCCTTCCTATCCTGCCCCCCACGTGTTCTATTCTCTACTTTGTCCCTGTCCCTTTACAGAAGTGTGTGCTTCTAACAACCCTCCCCCACAACCTGTCCTCCCCTCCATCATCCACCCTCTCATCACCTTCCCCTCTACTCTCCTGTAGGCCAAGATAGAGTATATGTCATTTAGAGTGTATGTCATTCCTTCCCTAATCCAACTTCAATGAGAGTAAGGTTGACCCATTCCCTTTTGCCTTCCTGTTCTCCTCCATTGTAACAGTTATCCCCTGCCTCTTCCATATGAGATGATTAACCCCATTCTGTCTCTCCCTGTCTCCTCTCATTCTATTCCTCTCCCACCTCTCAATTTCACCTTTTAAAATATCATCCCTTCCTATTCAATTGATCTTGTGCCCTCTGTCTATGTACATATATATGCACACACTCACATATGTATTCATACACATATATACCCTCCTATATAGACATATGTGTATGTATGCATATACATATATATATACATTTATATGCCCTTCAACTATCCTTATACTGAGAAAAGTTTCATAAGTTACAATTATCATTTTTCCATATTGGCATGTAAATAGTTCAACTTTGATAAGTTCCTTATGAATTCTTTTTCATGTTTACCTTCTCATGCTTCTTGTATTTGAATGGCAAATTTTCTATTCAGTTCTGGTTTTTTCCTCAAGAATGATTGAAAGTCCTCCACATCATTGAATGACCATATTTTCCCCGGAACATTATACTCAATTTTGCTGGGTAGGTGATTCTTGGTTTTAATCCTAGCTCCCCTGATCTCTGGAACATCATATTCCAGGCCCTTCAATCCCTTAATGTAGAAGCTGCTAGATCCTGGGTTGTCCTAATTGTGTTTCCACAATATTCAAATTGTTTCTTCTTGGCAGCTTGTAATATTTTCTCCTTGATCTGGGAACTCTCGAACCTGGCTATAACATTCCTAGGAGTTTTCTTTTGGGAATTTTTTTCAAGAGGTGATTGGTG
>CM053581.1:486195492-486240364 GCA_028627135.1 Pseudochirops cupreus
GTGGTACCTCAAAGTTGTTTTGATTTACATTTCTTGAATCAACAGTGATTTAGAGCATTTTTTCATATGCTTATAGATATCTTTAATTTCTACCTCTGAAAATTGCCTGTTCATATCCTTTGACCATTTATCAATTGGGGAAAATTATTCTGTTTTGATATAATATAGTCTTGAGAACTAAGAATCATTTTTCAAAAATCTTTGTACCTCTTTGGGCCTAGTACAATGCCAGAAACATAACAGGTGCTTAATAAATGTTTATGAAGTATTGATAGATGGTGCTGTTTCCAGTTCTGCCATGATCTATGCTGCCCATCTGTAAACACACTTAACTTTATCCATATCTTTCTTAAGCATTGGTTCCCAGATGTGGTCTAATTGGGACAGAGGATAGCAGAACAATCATGTCCTTCATTCTGGATATGACATTTCTATTAATGCAGCCTAATTCTTGTTCGCTTATTTTATATTATGTCACTCCATTAACTCATTTTGAACTTGCAGTTGTACATCAAAACTTCTATGCCTCCTCCCCATCCTGCCACCCCAACAAATCAGTTTCTGACTATAACATGTCTTACTTGTGCAGCTGATCATCTAAACTCAAGTTCAAGAATAAAGTAGGACTTTACATTTTTTCCTTTTAAACTTTATTTTATTCATCCTATCATTCTAGCCTATCATTAACTCATTGGATCTTCACTCTGTCCTCCAACATGTTAGAGATCCCTGTTAGCTTTGTGTCTTCCGACTTTGTGGTAAAAATACCACATATACCTTCATTCAGATCATTGAAAAATTGGACAGTATGAAGCCAAGGATAGATACCAGAGAAAACTACACTAAATACGTTCCTCTCAGTTGACATTAATCCATTAACAGCTTTTCTTTAAATATGAGTAGTCAACCAATTCTAAACCTATCAAATTTCCTGTCATCTAACCAACATCAGTTTGTTTTGTTCACAAGGGTAACATGAAATTTTTTTTTATTGCTAAAAATCTAGTTTTTTGCCACATTTATGCTGTCCTCTGATCTGTCAGTCTAGTTATTATATTGAAAAAGGAGGCAGAATGATGATAATTTGCCATAACCTTTTATTGAAATAATTCTGTATTTTATTCCATAAGTTTATTTTGGAGGATATCTGATTTGCCTTTTGCTTTAAGAAAAATCATGTAGAATGATTTTATTAGTCCCTGCTGTCTAGTAAAGAGGTTATGAACTTGGATAAGGAGCTAATTAATTGTTTATATGCCTTGGATTAAAAACTTTTAAAATTAACTTACATATATATGTATATATTTGAATATATAAATACATATGCATATTTACATATACAAATATATGTGTGTTTGTGTGTATATATCTCTCTCTATATCTATCTTTTAATCAAGTAGCTTGGGGGCAAGTATTAGGAGTAGGAGGAAGAAGAAAAGAAGAAGATGAGCCATAAAAGGAAATCACAACTTGTAGGCAGAAGAAACAAAACTTGATTGATGGGAAGAAGAAAGGATAGAGATTGAGATGGAATTTGAGGAGAGAAACTTGGTGTGGTCATCATTCATAGAACTAGTTTAAATATAGACTATACATACATACCCATATCAAACATTTGGGATAAAGACTGGACTTGCGATTTCATTAGTATGTGGAAATCCTATATAAGGAAAGTCCCTCTACCAATGCTGTACTTTCTCTAGCTTGTGGTCTTAAAGAGTTTCTTAGAACATTAAGAGGTAAGTGATATGCTCAGGCTCACATAGCTAGTATATGTCAGAGGTGTGATGTGAACCCAAATCTGTTCTGCTTTCTATCCACTGTACCATGTTTCCTCTCAGGACTAATATTCCAGAAGGATAATGAATTTGGCTCATAACAAAATAGGAACAAGACAGGTCACATTATATTTGGGAAACTGTTGGGTGTTTAATGATCTCAAGCGTCTCCTTGAAACAAAGGCCCATCTTTTAAATATCAATATTCTTCCTGTGACACTATCCTGAATATCACAGTTAACACAGAATTCAGACTCTGGATCATACAGAGGGCAGTCAAGAGGGGCAGGGTGGGCATTAGTAGTTTGAACCATATTGTTGAAGAAGAATTATACAGTGAGAGTTGGTATAGAGGATGTCATGAGAGAAACACGTAACTAGGAAAGGAGAAACAAAAGGGAAGGGAAAAAGAGACTCAGGTGACTTGAAGTCAAAATTTGGATTTCAGCTTAGTTTTTGATGACACGTTTCCCCTCCACCAGTTGTTCTAAAAGTTCGCTACCAGGCAGGATCCTAGACTCTGTCTTATGTGAGAGGGAGCGTGGACTAATACTTGTTACATAGCAGAGTAGGAATTTATCTATCTAGCCTGACATCTTCTAGGAAGTTATAACATTGTGGGAAGTTGAGAGTGAGATAGTAATTTACTAGTCAGAGGAATTAAAACAGATGCCACACAAGAAATGGGGAAGTAGCCTAAAACAACCGTGATAATTCCATCGATGCTTTCTAATTTATTTAACAGCTATTTGCTGCACAGCCTGCTAAGGGTGATGTATTCTATGGAGAGAGATACTAAAAAAGGAGAAGACATAGTCCTCACTTGATGGTATTTTACATTATAGAGAATGAGAAGAAGGAGGTCAATATGAGCGAAAGTTAGGTCTTCCTGGTGGTGGAATTTGACTCAACCTATAAGGAAAGGGAAGATTCAGCCCCTGAGAAGGCACAGGATCATAGAATCATAAATTTAGGCTAGAAGAGACTTCAGAGGTCAATGCTCCCCTCCTTGGGAGACCTAATTCCTCAGCTTTGGCTGAACTATCTTTATTGGTAAATGAGTTCAAACCCCACTAACTCTATCTATTTCCTTCATAACCTATTAAGCTTGTCTTCCCCAGGTATTTTGCCATCTACTCTGCCACCACATGTATATCCTCTGATTCCTTCCTCTCCTCACAAACTTTGTGCCCCTTGATTGGCGAACAGTAATTAAATCAATACTGCCATTGCTTTTAGAAATGGCATAGCAACTGACTCTCCTTTGGCTCCACTCACCATCCTTGTGACTATTCAGATGAAAAACTTCCTTCTTGATGTGTTTTCCCCTGATCCTATTAGAATATAAGCTTCTTGAGGACAGGGATTATTCTACTTTTCTTTTTTATGTGCATAAGGCCTAGCACAGTGTCTGTCACATACTAGATTTTTTAAAATAACATGTTATTTTTCTTCCCAATTACATGTTAACAATTTTTAACATTCATTTTTACAAGATTTTGAGATCCAAATTTTTCTCCCTCCCTCCCCTCCTCTCTTCTGAAAATGGTAGGCAATTTGATATAGGTCATGCCCATGCTATCATGTAAAACATATTTTCATATTGGTCACAGTTGTGAAAGGAAAAATAGAACAAAAAAGTAAAAACCACAAAAAAGATAAAGTAAGTGAAAAAAGCATGATCTGTATTCAGAGTTCATCAGTTCTTTATCTGGATGTTGATAGCATTTTCCTTTGTGGGTCCTTTGTATGTGTCTTAGATTGTTATGTTCCTGAGAAGAGCTCAGTCATTCATAGTTGACTGTCAAACAATATTGCTGATACTATGTGCAGTGTTTTTCTGGTTCTGTTCATTTCACTTTGCAACAGTTTATACAAGTCTTTCCAAGTTTTTCTGAAATCTACTATTCATCATTTCTTATTGTGCAATAGTATTCCATTATATTCATGTACCACAGCTTGTTCAGCCATTCCTCAATTGATGGGCATTCCTTCAATTTCCAATATTTTGCCACCATGAAAAGGGCTGTTAAAAATGTTTTTTGCATATATATATATATATAGGTCCTTTTCCCTTTTTTATTGTCTGTTTGGGATCCAGACCTAGTATGGGTAGTGCTGGAGCAAAGGATGTGCACAGTTTGGTTGCTCTTTGGGCATAGTTCTCAATTGCTCTCCAAAATGGTTGAATCAGTTCACAATTCCACCAACAGTGCATTTGTATCCTAATTTTCCCGCACCCTCCCCAACATTTAAAGTTTTCATTTTTTGTCGTATTAGTCAATCTGATATGCATGAGGTAGTACCTCAGAGTTGTTTTAATTGCATTTCTCTAATCAGTAATGATTTAGAGCACTTCTTCATAACCTAAAGATAGTTTTGATTTCTTCATCTGAGAACTGCCTGTTCATATACTTTGACCATTTATCAATTGGGGAATGGCTTGTAGACTTATAAATTTGATTCAATTCACTATATATTTGAGAAATGGAACACTTATTCAGAGAATCTTGTAAAGATTGTTTCCCAGCTTTCTACTTTTGATCTTGGTTGCATTGGTTTTGTTTGTGCAAAATCATTTTAATTTGATATGATCAAAATAATCAATTTTACATTTTGTAATGCTCTCTTTCTCTTATTTGGTCAAGAATTCTTCCCTTTCCCATAGATCTGACAGGTAGTTGCTCTTCTAATTTGCTTATGGTGTCACTTTTTATGCCTAAATCGCACATCCATTTTGACCTTAACTTGGTATACAATGTGAGATGTTGTTTTATAACTCGTTTGTGTCCTATTGTTTTCCAGTTTTCTCAGGAGTTTTTGTCAGATAGTTCTTATCCCAAGAAATGAGGTCTTTGGGTTTATCAAACACTGGGTTACTATGGTCATTGATTATTGCATCTTGTGTGCCTAATCTATTCCACTGATGCGCCATTCTATTTCTTAGTCAGTACATTTATAATATAGTTTGAGATCTGGTATTGCTAACTACCTTCCTTTGTTTTGTATTTTTTCTTATTAATGCCCTTGATATTCTTGACCTTTTGTTCTTCTAGACAAATTTTGTTGATATTTTTTCTAGCTCTATCAAATAATTTTTTTTTGGTAGCTTGATTGGTATGGCACTGAATAAGTAAAATTTGTTTAGGCAGAATTGTCATTTTTGCTATATTAGCTTGGTGTGCCCATGACAAATCGATATTTTTCTAATTGTTTGGATCTGACTTTTTGAGTAAAAGTGTTTCATAATTGTGTTCATATAGTTCCTGGGTTTGTCTTGGCAGATAAATTTCCAAGAATTTTATGTTGTTTACAGTTGTTTTAAGTGGAATTTCTCTTTCTTTCTCTTGCTGCTAGGCTCTGTTGGTCATATAAAAAATGCTGATGGTTTATGTGGGTTTATCTTATATCCCGCAATGTTACTAAAGTTGTTGGTTATTTCAGGTGGCTTTTTAGTTGATTCTCTAGGGTTCTTTAAGTATACCACCATATCACTTGCAGAGAGTGATAGTTTTGTTTCCTCATTACCTATGCTAGTGCCTTCTTTTACTCTTTCTTCTGTTATTGCTATAGCTAGCATTTCTAATGCTATATTGAATAGTAGTGGTGGGCATCCTTACTTTACCCCTGATCCTAGTGAGAAGGCTTCTAGCTTATCCCCATTACAGATAATGCTTGCTGATGGTTAGGAAGAGGCATGGTGGTATGAGGCAGCAGAAAGACAGCCAGAGATGGAGTCAGAAGACTTGGGTTCAAAATGTAGCTTTGCTATTTGTTACCTGTGTGACCTGGACCTCACTTTCCTCATCTGTAAAATGAATGATTTGCCTGAGTTGTCCACTAAGGTCCCTTAAAACTCTAATTCTATGAGCCTTAAATCCTGCTCTTCAGACATTTGGAGACTGAGCTAAGAGATAATCCAGCTTTTCCTTGACCTTTACAATGCAATTCCTCTGAATTACTTTTCTATTCCTTCTTCCTGAGATCTCAAAGCAATCTACCATTAGTATTAGTTCAAATTCTGGCCTTTTTCCTCCAAAAAAAAATATCTGAAAAGCACTTTCTACAACTTGTCAGCTGGTTAGATCTACAGTTGATAGGGAAGTTTCCTCTTTTCCTAGCCCTTTTATTTTTAAATTGAAAAATTTAAATATAAAAATGTTTTCTTTTATATTGTGAATAATAAGACTAATTAACAAACATTTCAATATACCAAAAAAACAGGAAAGAAGATTGAATAAGAAACTGTGAACTTTCGTTGCATATAATTTGTTGCTTTTATTAAATATAAACACAATACATATAATTTAAGAAGGTAGTAACAACATTGTTCTACCTATTTATATCCTTTTTTTGCATTTCTTTTTGTTTTGGGGGTTTTATGAATATTATAACAGTTCATCATCAAAGGAAAGATTTTTCTATCCTTTGTTTCTGAGCACTTGACTGCATAAGTCTGTTTAGGACAGAGTAGATAGATGTCCTAGTCCAGATGAAATCAGATTTTTTAGGATAGTTTATTTTTTTTCCTGATCAAAGCTGAGCTTTGTTGTATCTTCCATTGCTCTGATCTCACTGTGCAAAGTAGGTAGTGAGGTGGGAGAAACTGAAGTAATGGCAAATTTCTTTAGTTCTCATGAGGACAGCTGTACTTATTTTGGAGCCACATAAGGGAGTCATGGAAACTTTTTTTCCCTTCCTCATTGGTAAGAAGCAGTGGTAAGAATTTGTGCAGGAATTATGGAGATTGGTTGAGGCAGCTGATGACAATGTCTAAGAATTAAGGGGAAAAAAAATCCAACAGGGATTTCTGAGATTAAAAAAGAATCTTTTTTTAGAGCTTTAAATAGATTGGAGAAGAAAGTTTCCTGTTGTAGGACCTTAGATTGGTTATAGAAAGAAAGGCCAGTGAAATTTGAAATTTGGGAGGAATTGTGAATTAGGGAACACTTAGGATCATAGATTTAGAGTTCAAAGATAACACAGAGGGTATTTAGTTAAACCCCTTCATTTTACAGATGAGGAAACTGATAACCAGAGAAGATAAGTGACTTCTCTAAGGTCATACAGATAATAAATAGCAAAATCAATATTTTAACCCCAGACATCTGGCTCTAGGTACAGTGTCCTTTCTATTGCATGGGGTTGACAGAGGGGATGACAGCTATTCTAGTGACTGGCTTCTAGAAAACATTGTACTATCTTTACTAAAACTTTCAAGTGTGACTTTCAGTTTCTTATCCTACTTCCTATGAGTTTAAAGGATATCTGGCTAGCAGGGTAACCTCTTAAAAAAACCCAACAACCCAGTAATGGACCATACTAAAAGAACCCCAGGTCTTCAGTTTGGGACTGGAACCTTAGAGGCCATGTAGTCCCACTACCTCACTTTAGAGATGAGGAAGCTGAAGACCAGAGGAGTTAAATAACTTCTTCAAAGTCACATAATAAGTGGCAAAGTTGGATTTGCACCCAGGCCCTCCAATATGAAATCTAGCACTCTCCATTCTACCATCATTTCAGGTTATGGAGGTAGAATCACAAAATATGGTTAAAAACAAAATATTTGCTTAGGCCTTTTACCAGATCCATATGCTCCATCTATAATTCTACAACATTTGTTGTTTTCCAATCTCTTTCAATTACCTGGTAAAAGGCAGAGTCAGGGAAATCTGAGAAATACCAAAACATAAAATATAAAATTAATGCTCAGTCCAGATTTCTAAGTAGGCTGGGGAGTGACATGATATACAATATGAGAGAAAAAAAAATACAAAGACCAAAAAGAAACATCATTTAAAAAATGCTTTTACTTTAGTTCTTCCCTTCCCGTTCCAGGAGGAAGCACCACACTATGTGTTACTTGGGAAAAGATTCCTTCTCCATACCCCCTTCCAGCTTCCATTGAGTGTGAGGTTATTCTCATTGAAGCAAAGAACCACTTTCCCACTGTTAGTAGCAATATCCACTGGTCCCAGGATTTCCAACATTGCTTTAGAAGTAACATAGAGTGACATCGGGGAGACAAGATGGCAGAGTAAGCAGTGAATCACCTTTAACTCTCCCTTATTCACCTTCGAAATAACCATAAAATAGCAACCCTAAACAAATCCTGGAACAGCAGAACCAGCAAAAAAGATGGGGTAAAACAATCTTTGAGCCTAAGAAACTTGAGAGTTCAGCCAGAAAGGAAAGATCTGTCTCCTCAAGGAAAAAGGGAATGCAGTCCAGAATAGGAAGCATCTCAGTAAGTCAGCAGGAAGCCCCACCTCAGCAAACCAGAGGGAGATCCTGAGCCCCATTGTGGTAGAGCAGGCAAATGCAAACACCAAAACTTTCCGCATGCTTCAGCATAGCCCCAGACAAAAAAGAAAGAGTCAGCCCTATGGGCGCCTAAGCAAACAGGTACCTGCCAGCACCAGGCTGCCATGTGCTTCAGCATAACCCCCGGCAAACAGGCAGACTCTAGCAGCCAGACTGGCAAGTGCTTTAGTGTAGTCCTGGAGAAATGCAGAAACATCCCTCTGGTCTCAGCACATGCCAGACATCAGCACCAGGATCTCAACACAGTACCAGGTAAGCTGCCAGATCCCTATGGCCTCCAGAAGTGCCAGATACACTCTACACTACCTGCTCAGTGCAGCACCAGACATGAGGATCCTCTGTGGGGCTCAGGGCAACATCAATGCAACAATGGGTAAATAGTGATTCAAGAACCCTGAGATAGTCACCCTTTCACCCCAGGAACAGAGATCAAATTTAAAAGAAAGGAAAAAAGCTAAAAAAAAGATGAGCAAAAAAACAACAAAAAAGAATCTGACCATAGAAAATTATTATGGTGATAGGGAAGATGAAGACACAAATTCAGAAGAAGACAATTTCAAAACACCTATAAGTAAAACCCCAAAGAAAAATGGGAAGTGGTCTCAAGCCCTGAAAGAACTCATGGAAGAGCTTGAAAAGGAGCTTAACAATCATAAAAGAGGTAGGAAAAAGAAATGAGAGTGATTCAAGAGAATTATAAAAAAAGAGTCAACTTGGAAAAAGAAAACAATTGCTTAGAAAAGAATAATTGACCAAATGGAAAATACAACTTCTTAAAAGTTAAAATTGGGCAAGTGGAAACTAATGACTATTAGATATCAATAATCAATCAAGCAAATTCAAAAGAATGAAATGATAGAAGGCAACATAAAATACTTCATTGGAAAAACAATTGATGTAAAAAAAAGATCAAGGAGAGACAGTTAAAAAATTATTGGACTGCTTGAAAGCCATGATAAAAAAAAAAAAGAGCCTAGACATCATCTTTCAAGAAATTACTATTGAAAATTGCCTGATATTCTAGAACTAGAGGGTAAAATAGATATTGAAAGAATGCACTGATCACCTCCTGAAAGAGATCCCAAAAGGAAAACTCCTAGGAATTTTGTAGCCAAATTCCAGAGTTTCTAGGTCAAAGAGAAAGTATTGCAAGCAACCAGAAAGAAACAATTCAGGTATGTTGGGAGCCATCGTCAGGGTAACACAAGATTTAGCAGCTTCTACATTAAGGGATCAGAGGGCTCAGAATATGATATTCCAGAGGGCAAAGGAGTTAGGAGAACAACCAAGAATCAACTACCCAGAAAAACTGAGTATAATCCTTCAGGGGAAAAAATGGACACTCAATAAACTAGAGAACTTTCAAGCATTTCTGATGAAAAAAACCAGAACCGAACAGAAAATTTGACTTTCAAATACAAGAATCAAGAGAAGCATGAAAAGGTGAACAGGAAAGAGAAATCATAAGGGACTTATTAAAGTTGAACTATTTACATTTCTATATGGAAAGATGATATTTGTAGCTCATGGGTCCTTTCTCAGTATTAGGGTAGTTGCAGAGAATATGTATACATGCATACGCACACACACGGCATAGGGTGAGTTGAATATGAAGGGATAACATCTAAAAAATAAAATTAAGGGGTGAGAGGCAGATGTCCTGGGAGAAGGAGAAAGTGAGAGGTAGAATGGGGTAAATTATCTCATGTAAAAGAGGCAAGAGAAAGATTTTACAGTGGAGGGGAAGAGGGGGGAGGTGTGAGGGAATGAATGAACTGTACTCTCATTGGATTTGGCTTACAGAGGGAATAACATATACACTCAATTGGGTATGGAAATCTATTGGACCCTTCAGGAAAGTAGGGGGAAAAGGGATAAGAGAGGGGGGAATGATAGAAGGGTGGACAGATTAGGAGAGGGGGTAGTCAGAAGCAAACACTTTTAAGGAGGAACAGGGTCAAAGGAGAAAATAGAATAAAGGGGGGACAAGATAGGATGGAGGGAAATATAATTAGTCGTTCACACTGTGACTATTATGGAAGTGTTTTTCATGACTACACATGTATAACCCATATTGAATTCCTTGCCTTCTCAATGAGGGTTGGTGGCGAGGGAGGAAGGGAGAGAATTTGAAACTCATAGTTGTAAAAATAAATGTTAAACATTGTTTTTACATGCAACTGGGAAATAAGATCTACAGGCAATGGGGTATAGATATCTATCTTTCCCTATAGGAAAATAGAAGGGATGTGGATAAGAGAAGAAGGTGTGTGTGATAGAAGGGAAGGCAGATTGGGGGGAGGGGTAATCAGAATGCATGCCATCTTGGGATGGGGGGAGGGGAGAGATAGGGAGAAAGTTTGGAATTCAAAATCTTGTGGAAGTAAATGTTGAAAACTAAAAATAATTAATTAATTAAAAAAAAGAAAGAAAAAGGTGTGACTTTTTTTTTTCTAGCACCGTTATCTTTCTCTGAATATGAAAAAGATCTTCTCTGTCCTCATAGTAACTATGTATGGTTGGTTTCTGTATTCTTACTAATTTTTATTTATTTTTTTTTGTTTTATTTTACTTTTAGCAGCTATTAGTGTAATTAAGTTGTAGTGCTGAAGAACAGGGATGATACCGCAAGCCTTGGGTCCTTCTTAAGTTATTTTCTGAGGTCTGTGTCAGAGACCAACCTTAGGCTCTCCTCTCCACTCCTAAGCCACAGCCAGGGCCCCCAGCCAATACTGCTCCACATATGATATTGCTCCCTGTGGTCCCTCCTGTGGCTGCAAATTACAGCTGTCCTCTCTGCCCCAGAACTGAAACCAGAGATTCTGCTCTCCTCTAAGTGCCCATGACCAATAGGGTTCCTGTCTTTCACTACTGCACTCATCAGGTGTGTGCTATCTCCCTCTCCCTACAACTACAGCTGAGCTTGCTGTCTCTCTCAACAGAGGAAGACCCTTCAATCTCCTCTCACTCAACAGTCAGAACCCCTCCCTCCCTCCCAAATTGTCTAGGAGATGAAAGGCTGAGGCTGCCTTTCAACCCAGCTGCCCCCAGGGCTTGTTGTTTGTTGATTCTGCAGAGTTGCCCTAGAGGTGTTTGCACTTTGCTCAGGTCAAGTCTCAGCTCCTAGAGGTCTGGTCTTTCCAGGGGTCTTCTCAAGCTGTCTTAGAACAACTGCTTTAGCCCACATTTATTTTTGCTGCTCTGAGGTGATGTTCTTTCTTTTTTATGTTGGAAATGGAGAGCTAAAAGTTTTCTGACCTACTCCACAATCTTTCCAGAATCCTCTCCCAGTGGTACAATTTTTAAGAATTACAAGTACCATCTTTCCATGTAGGGATGTAAACATTTCAACTCCATTGAATCCCTTATGTTTTCTTTTCCCTTTTCCCCTTTTTCCCTTGTTAGGTTTCTCTTGGGTCTTGATATTGGAAATAATTTTTTTTGGTACAGTTATGATCGTCTCCTTATGAATGGTTGAAATCCTTCTATTTCACTGAATGATCATTTTCCCCCTTAACGTATTATGTTTAATTTAGCCAGGTAGATGTTTCTTGGTTATAGTTCTAGCTTGTCTTCCAGAATATCATGTTCCATGATCTCCAATCTTTTAATGTTGCAGCTGCTAAATTCTATGTAATCTTGATTGTGGTTCCCCAACATTTGAATTGTTTCTTTCTGGCCACTTGAAGTATTTTTTCCCTGACCTGATAGTTCTGAAATTTGGCTATAATGTTTCTTGGAATTTTTATTTTGGGATCTCTTTCCTGAGGTGATTGGTAGATTCTTTCAACACCTGTTTTATCCTCTGGTTCCAGGATATCAGAGAAATTTTCTTTGATAATTTGTGGAAAGACGCTCCTTTTGATTATGACTTTCAGGTAGTCCAGTGATTCTCACATTGTCTCTCTTGGATCTGTTTTCCAGGTCAGTTGTTTTTCCAATGAGGTATTTTATGTTTTCTTCTATCATTTGTTTGATTGATTCTTAGTGTCTTATAGTCATTAGCCTCCACTTATTCCATTCTAATTTTTAAGGAATTATTTTATTCAGTATTTTTGGGGTCTCCTTTAGCAAGTTGTTGACTCATTTTTTCATGCTTTTCTAGCATCATTTTCATTTCTCTTCCCATTTTTTCCTCTACTTCTCTTACTTGATTTTCAAAATTCTTTTTGAGCTCTTCCCTGGCCTAAGATCAATTCATATGTTTCTTGGAGGCTTTGGATGCAGGATCTTTGACTTTGTTGTCTTTTTCTGGTTGTATGTTTTGATCTTCTTTGTCATAAAAGTGAGATTCTTTAGTCTGAGTTTTTTTTCCCCACTGTTTGCTCATTTCCCCAGCCAAATTACTTGACTTTTAACCGTTTGTTAAGGGAGGACTCTGCTTCCAGTGTGGAGGGTATGTTTCAAGGGTTTTGTGCAGCTGTTTTTAGAGATACTTCTGGGGACTCGTAAGTGTTCAGTTCTTCCAAGGTGGTATGATCAAAGGAGAGGTGTTTACTTCACTCCTGGCCTTTTCTCTGGTCTGTAAATGACCACTAGCACTCTTTTCTGCCTTGAAACTGTGAGGAAGAGTCCCTCTCCACCACAAGCTCCACCATGCCAGTACTCCTCTTCACCCCAGGACCACCACCCAGAACTGTGACCTAGATTCAAGGATGGGCAAAGCAAGAGAATCCTGCCTCAGTGTCAGCAAAGAGATCTCTGTAACCCCTGATCAGCTGCTCAATCCCCCACCTCTGTCTGTGGGTTGAGAGCTCTGGAAGCAGCCACCATAGCTGCCACCACTGTTGCCCCAGGGCTGGGGTTGGATTGTGCTCCTCTCTCATCCAGGTCCAACAGAACTTTCTTACCGACCTTCTAATTTCTCTTTGGTGTTTGTGTGTTGAGAAGTCTGGAAACTACCACAGCTGCCAATGATTCAGTCCCTTGAGGCATGCTCAAGTTTTGCTGGGGCTTCCTCTGTGCTGGTACAATTTGTGCTGGACCATACTCCTATCTCAGACTGGTGCAACAGACCTCTTCCGTCAACCTTCCAGGTTGTCTTGGGCTGGAAATTTGTTTCACTGTCATTTTGTGGGTTTTTCTTCTCTAGCATTTGTTTAGAGTTATTTTTTACAGGTATCTGGAGGGGGTTGGAGGAGAGCTCAAGGAAGTCCCTACTTTTACTTTACCATCTTAGTTCTGCTCCAAGCCACCCCTTTTTCAATGAGAAATATCAAATGGTCCCAAGCACAAAAAGATTTCTTGGAAGAACTTAAAGGACTTTAAAAATCAAATAAGAGAGATTGAGGAATAATTTTTAAAAAGTAAAAGAAAATCAAGAAAATTATGAAAAGAAAGTCAACCAACTTGAAATAGAGAATAAAAAAACTTAAGGAAAAAAGTCATTCCTTGAAGCCTAGACTTGGGCAAGGGGAAGCTAATGATGTTCTAAGACACCAAGAAATCGTAAACCAAAATCAAAACAATGAAAAAATAGAAGAGAAATTGAAACATCTCATCAGAAAAACAACTGATCTGGAGAACATATTGAGGAGAAATAATATGAGAATAGTTGGACTACTTGACAATTAATGATAAAAGAGGCATTTTAATCAATATTACAAGAAATTATCAAGGAAAATTGCCCTGAAGTTCTAGAATAAGAAGGCAAAGTAAAAACAGAAAAAATCCACTGATCACCACCTGAAAGAGATCCCAGGAGGAAAACTTGCAGGAATACCACAGTCAAGTTTCAAAGCTCCCAGTGTAAGGATAAAATATTGGAAGCAACAACAACAACAATAACAGAAATTTAAATATTATGGAGCTACAGTAAGGATTTCATAAGACTTAGCAGCTACTATGTTGAAAGATCCTACGTCTTGGAATTCTATAATCTATAGAGCAAAAGAGCTGGAGTTATGACCAAGGATAACCTACCCAGCAAAGTTAAGAATAATCCTGAATGAAAAAATTGAAGGATATTTAAACAACTCAAAGACTTTCAGATTTTTGTGACAAAAAGTCTAGAGCTTAAGGGAAAAGTCAACACATAACATCCAGAAGAAATATAAGGTAAACAAAGACCAATTATGTGGAACTTAACAAGGTCAAATCACTTACTTTGTACGTGTGAAAATATTAGCAGTACTCTTATGATTGTCATCATTGTTTGGGTAGTTTGAAACAAAAGCGTGGGTTGAATTGAGTATGATAGAGTGATTCTAAAAACCAAAACTGTGTAGGGAAAGATGAAAAGGCATAATTATTTCCTACAAATGAGGCATAAAAGGAAAAACTGATATAGAAGAAGCTTGTAGGGGGAGGGGGAGGAGTATTGAAACTTTGTTCTCATTGGGAATGGTTAAAAGAGGGAACAACATATATATCTAGAAGGGTATAAAGGTCTTCTAAATTCAGAAAGAAATAAGAGGGCAATGGGATAGAATGGGGGAGAGAGGATAAGGGAAGAACTCTTAGGGGGTTTGGTAGGTTAAGGAAGAGGAGGGCAAGGAAGCAGGTAGAAGTAAAGCAGAGGAATGAGGACAGCTAGGATAAATAGGGTGAGAAGGATGGTGAGGAAAAATAGGAAGGAAGAAAACACACAAGTAATTGTAGCTTAAAATGTGAATGGGGTGAATTTACCCATAAAATGGGAATGGATAGCAGATTAAAATTTGAATTCAACAATATGTTGCTTTCAGGAAACATTAAAAAATGAGAGATACACACAAAGGTAAAATAAAGGACAGGAGTAGAATTTAGTATGTACAAAATAAGAGACAGTAATCATGATCTCTCACAAAGTTAAAATAGATTTTTTTTTCTTTTTGGAGGGCAGTTGGGGTTAAGCGACTTGACCAAAGTCACAGGGCTAGTAAGTGTGTCAAGTGTCTGGGGCTGGATTTGAACTCAGATCCTCCTGACTCCAGGGCTGGTGCTCTATTCACTGTGCCACCTAGCCACCCCAAGTTAAAATAGATTTAATCAAAAGAGAGAAATAAGAGAAACTGCACCATGTCAGCAATATCATGCAATGTTGTTTTAGACCAATTAAAATACCTAGACAGTACAAAATACTTGAATGTAAATACCTGAGTGCCAAAATAGACATGAGAACTATATGAACATAAACATAAAACACTTTTTATGCTAATAAACTCAGATCTAAATAATCAAAGTAATATTTATTGTTCATGGGTATGTAAAGTCAATAAAATTAAAAAAATAATGAGACTTGTCTTTCCAGGACACCTCTGGCTCAGGTCAGCTCAGGAAGTGCTGTTCTGACCTGAGACTATTGTGAGGAGAGGGAGTTATTGGCAGAGGCAGCAACAATGGCCAAGGACACTGGGGCTCAGGCCCAAGTAGGGAATTAGTAGGACCATAGCTGAGAGCATCAAGGCCCAGAGGGCTGGTGAAAGGTGACAATCAGTCAACCAGCAAGCATTTATGAAATGCAACCTACATGCTTATGTACTGTTTTAGGATGTGGAGATACAGAGATGAAAATGAAATAGTCCCAGCTTTTAAGTTGTTTATGAGGGATAGAGTCAGACAGACAAGCAAATAAGTAGCTAGCTAGTTAGGGAAGTAGATGGAAAATAGGTTAAAAAAGATAGGAGGAGAAAGAGAGAGACAGAGACAGAGAGAGAGAGAGAGAGAGAGAAAGAGAGGGGAGTAGTGAATACTTGGCCTCAAAGTCCTGTGGTATAATGATAGATAGATAGCTGGATGGGTAGATGGTAGATAGAGAAGTAGATAGAAAAAATAGGTAAAAAGATAGGTAGGTAGACAGAGAAGTAAATAGAAAAAATAGAAAGATAGGTCAGTACATAAATAGCCAGGTGAATAGAAAGATAGAAATATAGGCAGATAGATATGTAGGTGGATAAATAGATACAGAAGAAGGGAGGCGGGCTGGGAGCAAGGGGAGGCATACAAATCTTAGCAAGCAAGAGAATCCCAGCTCTCCAGGGAGCCCATACGTATTCACCGGAGGCAGGAATAGTTTCATTTTTGTCCTGTTGTCCTCAGGGCCTAACATAGTGCTTGACATATAGATGGTTAATAAATGCTTGATGGATGTGAGGTGGATTCTGTTTCCCTTCTTTAAGTTCCTGGAGGGCAGGAACTCTGTCATAGCCACATGTCCTTGCTGTATTGTATTGTTTTATTGGTCAACATCCATCCTAATGTCTATAAGGAAACTTTGATTGAATTTGGAGTTAGGAGTGACACAAGTCATTTAGTGAAGCCTTGTGATTTTACAGTTGAGGAAATTGAGGCCTACGAGGTTTAAATTCTCTAAAGTCACCATACTAGTCTATAAGGGAACTGGGATTTGTACCCATACCTTCTGACCCCAGGTTTGGTTCTCTTTAATTTAAAATATGTGTATATTTCACTATATGTATTAATGACATGTATTTGAATTGCATGTATTGTAATAACTGACATTTATATAGTACATTAAAGTTTACAAAACTCTTTGCACGTATTATCTCATTTGATTTTAATAACAGCTTCGTGAGTAGGTGCTATTATTACCTGCGACCTACAGGTGAGGAGAATGAAGCAGAGACTGATTTGCCCAGGGTAAGACAGATAGCGTGTCTGACACAGGATTTGAACCAATTAGGTGTTCCTGACTCCAAGTTTCATGTTCTTTACACCATGACACCTAACTGGCTCCTATTATATGCACACACACACACACACACACACACACACACACACACACACACACTCAATGTCTCAAAAGTCTTACTGCAGTTTAAAGCTACTATTGGTACTTGTGTGTACATATGTAGTATAAGGAGATCTTAGTACAGGAATTCAGTAGAAGGCATATATAATACAAAATACATAAAAGTATATAATGTGTGATATATTGTATATACACATATTTGTATGTCTATGAGCTACATGTACATGCATGTATATTTATATTCTAAACACCCACACATATATGTGCTGTATATATGAACACATATATGTATACAACTACATATATACAACTTCTGTCAGATCTTATCAACCAAGAAAGATTTTAAGTATGTTCTAGCAATGAATGAATGTATTTATTTTCTGAGGCCCAGTTTACCTAACTCCTGAGAAGCTCATCACTAGAGATGATATTTTTGGCCACAATAACTCATGAAAAGTGTGCCCAAAGATATGGAGGGCTGGTACGCTACAGTGGTAGGGACACTGTGATATAATCACTGATCCTTAACATGTTACAGCATATTTCACATGCATCCATGCATACACACACGCACATACACTCACTTGCTGCGCCCCGCCCCCCCCCATATTTGACAGACACATTATCAAAGAAACACTTTTCTGACCCGACTATGACATTGTTCTCTAAGAACGTTCATCTTTACATTTCCTTGCATCTGTCTGGAGTTCTTTGAATATTTTTTCTCATTTATAATTTATCAAAAAATTCCCACAGAGGTAGAAGCCCTGAAATTCAAAACACAAGCAAAAAATGCATACTTGGGTATACAATACAACCAAAGAAAAAGGGAAAAAAAGCCATACCACATTTCTCTAGACATTCGAAAGGCTTTATACTGAATCATTTTTATCTCTTGTAGGAAGAAGAAATGTTCTTTGAAGAAATGGAAAAACCTCTTCCTCCCCATATATCACTTAGTGCTTAGCTAGCATGCCAGTAATAGCCATGCTGGATCTTAGCAGATACTCCCTAAAATTCATGTTAGTGTTTTTCTTTGAGGGGAAAGATTTGAACACAGGAAATGGAGAGAGCTAATGTTATTAGTAAACTGCTATGAGAATAGTGGAAGTGCTAGTGTGGAACCAGAAAGGGGAGACATGAAGCAGGAGTGGACTTGAGATTTAGCACAGAAACAGGCTTAGCTGTGGTGACAAATAGCATAGCAGGGCTATTTGAATGGAAGGGATAATTCAACCAGATGAATATGGGACTGACCAGATTTAATCTTTTTTGTTGGTGGGAAAGAAGAAACAGTGTGACATGTAAAGCAGTGATGAGAAAGGGGAAGAAGCTGAAATGCAATTTTTATTCCATGAACTTTGTGATTTCACTAGAGACAAGTTCACAGAGGAACTAAAACAAAGGAAATCTTGAAACATATTGAGCCCCATATTCATCTATCTACAAAGGCTTAGATATATTTAGGCTAACTTGGAAGAATTGATGGCTGATGCATGAAATGCATTGGGTTTAACCACCTCTATGCCAAACTTCAGAGAGGGCAGAGGTTCTCCAGGCTGTAACCAGTGAAGTCCCATGGTAACGACATCAAATAGGTATGTTCTCCAATGGATACATGCAGTTCTACGTGAGGGGGATTCCAATCAAAGTCCTTTTACCAAGAGTTCACTTGATCTGAATTGAAATCATTTGAATACTTCTTCTCTGAAGCCTTCTCCCACATCTGCCAATTTCCTCTACTGACAGTGAGATATTTTATGCCTTTCACTTCCCAGGGGATGGAACAGAAAATTAAAAAAAAATTTAATTAAAAAAAAGTTGAAAAGCACTGACTGAGAGCTACTAGTTTATCTGTAAATCATTAATGATAATTATGGGGTAACTAACCTCCCCTGTTATCCTTAATTTTTCTTAAAGCAAACTCCTCAACATCAATTAAAGTAACCTGAGTAGTTATTGGATGGAGTCAGGGACACTCAAAGCACTGGAAGTTCAGTTTATTGGAGATGATGTTGCTGATTTTTTTTTTAAAAGAAGCTCTCATTTGCTACTCTATTCCAGTGACATGTTTGGGACGGACATCTGGTTTAGTCTTAGTCAAAAATCTGATCAGTTCAGTTTCTATCTTCTTATAAATTTGTCAAAATAAATTTTTGTTGATTTCTTTTGTTTTCATATTGCTTTCATTATTTCTGAGGGGAAAAAAAAAACTCTACCTCTTACTTCTCTCCAAAATCCTCTATTGTGGCAAAGAAAAATAAGCAAAAACATTTGATAGTTACTGGATCTGATTGAATGAACACAGTTTTCTGGTCTAGTAGTTCCCTCCCTCCCTGTCATAAGGAAGAGGCATATTTCTTTATCCCTTTTCTGGGATCATTACTGGTTTTTTATTTACTCAGAGTTTGGCTTCCTTATTGCGATGTTTTCAGGTTGTTACTGTGCAAATTATCCTTTTGGTTCTGTTTATCTCACTCTGCATCACTTCATGCAAATCTTCCCATGTTTCTCAGGATTCCTCATATTCATTCTTTGCTACTACACAATAATAGTCCATTATTTTAATGTACCGCAGGTTTTTTTTTTGTAATCTATATCCTAGCTAATGAATATTTATTTCATTTTCAGTTCTTTACCACCACAAAAGTGCTTATAATATGCACACAGACCAATATATATTTTGGCATATTAAATCTTTGTTTCTGTCTTTGAAATAATTTATATATAAATCTTGGTACTGATCATATATCTTAAAGATATTAAGGCAACATTATATATATTATTATATAATTTCTCACACCATTAGTGATTTAGAACATGTTTAACATTGCCATTGGCAATTTGTAATTTTTCATTTGGACACTATTCATTTCCTTTGATGTTTATTTGCTGAGAAATGGAGGCACTGCTGGGAGATGACCCCCCCTCTTGTTTACTCTGACTCTCACTGATTGGCCAATTAGAGGTCCCAGCCCAAGTCTCACTTGGTCATTGTTTGGGCTCTGATGGTTCAGATTGAATGTAAATAGTGATTGTTTCTGTTTTGGCCTTAAGGTCTTAAGGGTCTTCCTCTCTCAGACTGATTTTTTTGTGTGTGTGAGTAGGTAAAAAAGGTCATTTTTTGCCTCATTTCTTACCTAGCCTTAATCACTGAATGGGTATTACCTTAGATAAACTGAGACCTGGGAAAGACCTTAGCTTAAAAAGACCAAGGTCTCTCACTGCATCTGGACCATCTTCAGTCATCCTGATCTACATATTGCCACTGGACCTAGATGGCTCTGTGAGGCTGGTGACTTTGCACAGCCCTGCCTCACTTAAATCCAATTCACTTGCAAGTCATGATATCACCTTCCTAATATCATGATTCTTTTCAAGAATGAAGGACAAACAGCAACAGATGGGAAATAGCTCTTCTTGTGGTTGTTCAGTCATGTCTGACTCTTTATGACCCTATGAACTTATGAGCTTACCAGGCCCTTCTATCTTCCACTATTTCTCAAAGTCTATCCAAGATCATGTTATTCCATGATATTTATCCATCTAATCCTCTGCTGTTCCCTTTTCCTTTTGCCTTCAGTTTTTCCCAGCATCACGGTTTTTCCCAATGATTCCCATATTCTCATTATGTGACCAAAGTAGTTAAGCTTTGGCATTTGACCTTCTGGTGCATAACCTGAATTAATTTCTTTGAGTATTGATTTGATCTACTTGCAATCCAAGTGACTCTCAAAAATCTTCTCCAGTACCAGAATTTGAAAGCTCTAATTCTGTGGTGCTCAGCTTTCCTCATAGTCCAACTCTCGCAATCATTCATCATTATTGGAAAAACCATAGCTTTGACTATATCAGTGGTTCTTAACCTTCCTAATGCTATCACCCTTTGATACAGTTCCTCATGTTGTGGTGACCCCCAACTATAAAATTATTTTCTTTGCTACTTCATAACTGTAATTTTGCTAATGTTATGAATCGTAATGCAAATATCTGATAGGCAGGATGTATTATCATTGTTACAAATTGAACATAACCCACAGGTTGAGAACCGCTGGACTATATGGACCTTCGTTGGCAAAATGATGCCTCTGCTTTTTAGTGTGCTGTCTAGATTTGCCATCCCTTTCCTTCCAAGCAGCAAATATCTTTTAATTTCATGGCTATAGCTGCTGTCTGAAATGATCTTTGAGCCCAAGAATATAAAATATAACACTGCTTCCATTTCTTCTTCCTCTATTTGCCAGAAAGTGATGGGACTTGCCAAGATCTTTTTTTTAGGATATTAAGCTTCAAGCCAGCTTTTACATTCTCCACTTTCACCCTTATCAAGAGGTTTCTTAATTCCTCTTCACTTTCTGCCATCAGAGTGGTATCATCTGTATATCTGAGATTTTTGATATTTGTCCCAGCAACCTTGATTCCAGCCTTTAATTCCTCCAGCCTGGCATTTTGCATATGGTACTCTGCATATAAATTAAATAAGGTGACAATATACAGTCTTGTACTCCTTTTCTAATTTTAAACCAACCAGTTGTTCCATGTGTGGTTCTAACTGTTGCTTCTTAGCCCACATACAGATTCCTCAGGAGATAAGTAGGATGATATGGTATTTCCATCTCTTTGAGGGCTTCTACATTTTATTGTGATTCACATAAAGGTTTTAGTGTAGTAGTCAATGAAACAGAAGTAGATATTTTTCTGACTCTCTCTTGCTTTTTCTCTTGTTACAGTTGGGTGGTGCAGTAGATAGAGATTTGGGGTTGCAAATCAGGATGACTCACCTTCGTGAGTTCAAATGTGACCTCAGACATTTAGCAGCTGTGTGACTCTGGGCAAGTCACTTAACCCTGTGTACCTGTAAAATGAACTGGAGGAGGAAATGACAAACCACTCTATTATCTTTGCCAAGAAAATCCCAAATGGGGTCATGAAGAGCAGGACATGACCAAAATTACCCAATAACATATTAAAAAAAACCCAAAAACCTCCCTGTGTATCTTTGATATGAGACTTTTCTCACTGACATATGATGCAAATGATTGACCCACCTAGTTTTTCCTTTTTCTTCACTGTTTTTCTTCCAGCAAAAGTTTATGTATGCGTATGTATGTATGTATATGTGTGTGTGTGTGTGTGTGTGTGTGTGTGTGTGTGTGTGTGTGTGTGTATATATATATGGCCATTTTGTCTTTTCTCTTCTTGTTTTTTAAGAATTCTCCTTCTTAGTGATGGTACAAAAATATTTGGTACCTGCTTCATCATGTTTTCACTAGAGTTGATGCTGCTGGTAAAATCTTTTGAAAAATGCTCCTGTTTACCATCCTATCCAATACGTTCTTAGCTATTATTTGTCTTAATCTTATGGCAAATGTTTGACTAATTCAATTTTTTAAAACACTCAAATTGGTTGTTTAGTATTGTGTAGACAACACAACGGGATAAGTTACTGTACTTTCCATGTTACAGAAAATTGTTTGGGTATTGTATTGCATCCCAAAACTTGATATCCAGACAAATTGATGTAGGAAGACCATATAGCAGTGGTTCTCAACCTTCCTAATGCCATGACCCTTTAATACAGTTTTCCTCATGTTGTGGTGACCCCAAACCATAAAATTATTTTCGTTGCTACTTCATAACTGTAATTTTGCTACTGTTATGAATCTATCTGATATGCAGGATGTATTTTCATTGTTACAAATTGAACATAACCCACAGGTTGAGAACCGCTGCCATATACTCAGATTTCATGCTAACTAGAACAGATTCCTAGTAACTAATTAGTCAAACTAAAATAAGTAAACCCATCAAAGAAGTCCTCACCTCTAAGATTTAATGTCTTTTGCTGATAAACTCATGTCTTGCCTCAGTTGTTTATTTAAATTAATTTGGGAAACTATCCCCTTGGAGCAGAGGAGAGAATGCCTCTACTTTTATGTTTTCTCCATCAGTAAATATTCTGTTGACACTGGATACTTTTAATTATTATTGAAAATCACTATCACTGGCTCTTCCTTGTGTCTCTTGATGCTAAATCTGTTTCTCTGTGATAAAATATGGAGAATTCAGGTTTTGCTTTGCATTTATTATTTAATCTAATGAATAGAAAATGCTGCATAGATTCAGGATGGTAGCTAATAAACATAAGCATCCACTATGTGCCAGATATTGCTCTAATCACCAAGGATACAAAGGAAGGTAAAAGACAATCCTTGCTCTCAAACAACTTACTTCTAATGGATTAAGACCAATCATAATAATTGGATAGTAGCACTCCTGAGTCATCAGAAAACAAAGGCTTTTTCAATGAAAATATTTTCAATAGGGAAGCAATTAGGATGATCACATTTTTAGTTTTTGTTCTTTTTGCAGGGGCAGATATCTATATTTTGAGCTTTGGTCTAATAAAAAATGCTTATGGTATACCTTCTAAGTGCCTATTTGGGGGGTTGGGTTTGATCTCAAGTATAACTTTGCAAAGAAGTCCCTGCTTCATATTTCATTATCTGGAGATATCCTCATCTCCAGAAATGTGTTCCTCTCCTTTTCTGTCCTCTCCTTGGGTGGCACCTACACCTTTGTTCTGTGGTAGTGTTAATTGGTCAGTAATGCAGTTTGCTAAGGACTAACTGTATTATTGTAATAGTGCTGTTAAGGAGATATCAGAGCTTTTACTATTATGGTTTGTGTAATTACTTGACAGTACATATGTTTAGTGCATTTGCCTCTCAAAGCTTTCTGTTTATCTCTCTCCCTTCCCACAGTGTGGGCAGGGTGATGAATTGTTATTGCTTCTGGAGAAGATCTCAGTGTTCCCTACCATTCTTCACAAGTCAATTCATCCCAGAAAACCCTGGCCCATCTCCAAGCTTACTTCAATCCTTGGTCTTTATCCAGTTTGACATAAACACGTAGCATTTACAAGTGGACAAACCATTTGGGGAGGTGGGGTTGCTCCTTATCTTGTTTGGATAGTGTTGGATAAGTAGAGAATCTTGGGAAACCATGTCAGATGCTATCAACATTTTGTAATTGCTGTATTTACAGTGGAATGGCTAAATGAGCTCCTGAGAACATGTATTTGGAAATAGAATTTTTGCAAGCTAAATAGTGGAGATCTTTCAAAGATTTTCAGCAACTAAAACTTCTCTCTAGTTGGGAGAAGAATGTAGAGAGACACAGCGAGGTTATTCAAAGTCACTCAAACAATGGATAAAATACAGCACTAAAACCAAGGGGCGCTGCTATCAGTGTAAATAGTCAAGTCAGGAATATGCTCCAAATAGGCAGAACCCAATGATTTTGCCTCCTTTTCTTAGCTTTCCTTCTGTCTCCGATTCATTTGTTGTGGCAAGCCAAGAAGAATCTTAGGAAATTCAACCCCCAATCTGATAGTTTTCTGGGGGAAAAAGACTGCAGCAGATGAAAGGAGTTAAAAAGAAAGCATTGTTGTTGGGATGTTGCTCAGAAATCCTAAGGTGAAAAGTCACTGGAAATTCTGGCAGAAAAGGGGCTATTATGACATGAAAGGATCTTAGAGAAGACTGATGTGGGAGGATCTAAGAATTGTTGAGTCTCATAATGTGGAGTAGCGTCAACAAGTCAAGAAGCACTTTTTTTATGTTCTATGTACTGTGCTAACCAGTGGGAATACAAAGAAAGGCAAAAACAGGCCTGGCCCTCAAGGACCTTACTTTGTAAGAGGGGATACAAAATGCAAACAACTATGTACAAACAAGCTACATACAGGATGAATTAGAAATAATCGATCAAGAGGGGGGTATTAATATTAAGAGAGATGAGGAAATGCTAAGGAAAGGTAAAAGGTGGATTTTAGCTGAAATTTCAAAGAATCCTGGAGGGAGAGTATTTCAGGCATCAGGGACAGCCAATGAAATGCTTAGAAAGGGATGATAGGAAGAAAAATCAGGAGTCTGGTTTCATGGGATTGTAGAGTATAGGGAGATGAGTACATTGTAGGGCTGCAAAGCTACAAATTGTCATTGAACCACTTTGGTGACTGAGAAGGCATTATAAGTGATGAAAGACCACAGGGCCTTCAGGGTTTCTAGAGTTCAATTTTTTAAAGTTCAAAAATCTATGGAGCGTAAGGAGTGTGGTCATATAACTCCTGTTCAAGACCAAATATGAACTTGAGAAAATCAACAAAGAAATTAATTGAGATAATTAGAAGTTTCAGTAAGGCAGCACAATACTGAGTAAATACGCAAATATCATCAGCATTTTTACATAGTACAGAGAAGAAATGATAAAAGAAATTTCATTCAAAATAACTATGAAAACATTAAACATCTGAGAGTAAACCTGAAAAGACACATAGAAGATTAATGTGAAAGTAGATGATGTGGTAGAGTGGACAAAGCATAGAACCTAGAGTCGTAGACCTGAATTCAAATTGGGTAAGTCACTGAACCTATTTGGCCTCAGTTTCCTAATATGTAAAATGGAGTTGGGCTAAACAATCTCTATTCCTTCCAGTTCTATGAAAAGATAGCTTTAGCCTAGCAATACTTTGCCTGACTTTTATTAGCTGGGTGAGGTTGCTTATATAGTCTTTGGCCATGACTAAAGATTTATTAGTAGGCTCTTATCAAGAAGAAATTTTTTAGCTATTACCTCATGGGAGATAGAAACTAAGATATTCAGTAGGTGGTCCTATAGAGAAGAAACTAGGAGTTTAGTAACAGAGAGAAGCTTGGCAATCATGTACACAATAGAGACAACCAACTGGGCAAGGCCCAGAAGAAATGTGTTCAGCAATAATGACAGAATCAGCAGCAGACATGAAACCAGTTACAACCAGGAGAACTCTGAGACCAATGGTCCAAGTCACTCATAGGAAATTAGAGAGACAGAGAGTAGCGGAGAACAGCATGGGAGCATTACCGGGACCCACTGGCAACCCTGTAGCTTTGGAAGACCGAGTCTCCACTCTGCACATGTATGTTGGCCACATGTATATATGCACCTTTTTTACATGTGTACTAGGTATGTTTGTAACCTGGCCATGTATATTATCTATGTGTGTACTCTGTATGGGATCCCTGTTTATAGCTATTCTTCCCACTTCACGAGTGTGTGTGTATAATGTGTGTGTATTTGTCAGTTAGTTAATCAGCAAGCATACATTAAATGCTTGCTATGTAGCAGCTATTATAGTAAATGCTGTATGTACAAAAAAATTAATTCTTGAGGTCCTTGCCCTCAAAGACCTCACATTCGAATGAATGTAGGTAAAATGCAAACAGTGATGCAAATGATTGTACGAACAAGATACAAAAATGTAAATGCATGGTAATTTCAGAGAGAAGACACTTCTGCGTGTGAAGGAGGGGGTGCATGGAGACATATGAGTGGGGACCAGGAAAGACCTCCTGCAGAAGGTCTGATATGAATTAAGTCTTGAAGGGAGACAGGGCAGTAGGAATCAGAGGTGAGGAGGGAGACCCTTTTAAGCATAAGGAATAGTTAATGAAAAGGCATGTAGTTGGGAGATGTAGCATCATATGCAAGAAAGAGCTAGAAGGTCAGTATTGCTGGATCACAGAGTATGTAAAATGTCGGAAGACCAGAAAGTTAGAAAGGAGCCTTTGTAAAGGTCTTTAAAAACCAAAGCACTGAAAAAGGATTTTCTGGTTGTCTGTTTATAGAAGTCCTGGAGGAGGGTTTCAGAGGTCCTGAGACTTTACCGATGATTTATGTTGACTTCTTGGTCCTTGTTGTGGGTCTATGTTGAGTTCTATACTGATGATTTGTGTTGAGTTCTCAGACCTTGTTGGTGGGTCTGTGTTGATTTCACAGGCAGTCAGTGAATTGATGATGGTGCTGGCAATGTGCATGAATGTAGTTTTGGCTCTGTTAAGCTTTGTCTTCCAAGAAACAGAAATTGTGAAGGACTTGAGGTGGACTGGACTCTGTGAGCTTCAATATGGAATGGGAACTGGATGAAGAACTGGATGAAGAGCTGGACAAGGAGTTGAGAGCTGCCTGCCTTTGAATCCAGGTGACAATTGGGTAGATTTGGGCAGGAGCTGGGACCACAGAAGATTTCATGGAAGCTGAGAGCCAGCCTCAAGTCAAGAAGAAAAGACCCTTTCTTGGGTACTTAATGCTGACTGAGAAGATTATGATTTACTGTGACCTAGGGGTAGAGAACTTTGACTTTTGTACTTTGTGTCCCTTAAGGAGGCTTGCTCCTTAAGGGTGATTGAGTTAAGGACTTACTGAATGATATCTTTTGTTTAAAACTATGTGGCCCCTTTGGTGAAAACTATATGGCCACTTTAGTGATAACTTGTTACATCATAACATTGTGAATGCTGTACTTTGGTTTCTGTGAATGTTCTGCTTTAATTTACTGCTGAATAAATAGAGAGTTCACTATACTATGTAATCAGAACCTTAAAGCTGTTCACAACAGCAGTCCTCTGGAAAGCTGCTTGTGCTTGGCTTTACACTATAGCAGAGAACAGGTGATTCTGTTTAACTTTTCACTTAAACTCAGCAGCCCAGACCTGGGAAGATGTGTACATGGTGTATCCAACTACTGGAATATAAGCTTCTTAGGGACAAAGGTTTGTTTAATTTCTTTCTTTACATCCCCAGTGTCTAACTCAGTGCCTGGCACATGCTCAGAAGTATCTCACAGATTGGGATGTCCTGTGTAAGGTGGAAGACTGCAATCCATCCATGCCTACTTATCTTGTTCAACTCTCTTGTTCAATTCATGTCCTCCAATAAGTTCACTATAAAAGGTCCATCCAGTGTTCTAGAAGCCTTCTTCACTTCCTCTTGACATCAGAGGAGCAGTCTACTCCCTCATCATATGACTAGTATATCTTCTTCTCTGTCATGCATTTCCTTCATGACATCTTTCAATCCTATTCTCTAAACTTTCCTCTTGGTTCCACCTTGCAGATCGCTCACCCCCACCATATACATCTCCATTGCTCTCTGCTATATTTATTTTCATTTTTTCAGAAGTGTTACTGTTCCATATTTTGTAGTTACACAACCATATCCATAGACTATTGGTACTAGAAAGACCTTTGGTTTTAGTAGAAACCTGAGGTCATTAAGGAAGCTCTGTAATTTCAGTAGACATTTGATAAGTATGTCTTGTGTTGAATTAAACTGAATGTCTTGGAGCCTTGCAGGGCTGTTTTCTGTTGCCTCAGCATGCTCTCCTTGCTCACACACCCTTTATCCTCCAGATCAATTGTGCCAGTTCTGAGTTGCTGGGGGGGCTGTTCCTTTCACTCACACAACCATAGCTCATCAATAGCAGAGCAACAAACCCAGGACCCCTAAGAGCTTATAACAGTCCAGCTGAGATCTGTGCTCTCCATGGGCACTGTATTCCTGATAACTGCCTTCTGCAGCAGCTTCTCCAGCCTTAATATAGAATTAGAGACTTTCTTTTCCTCATGTTAGGGGGTAGTTAGGAATTTCACATAAGTGTCATTGACACTCTATATTCCAACAGTGGTTCCCACAGCCACTCATGTACATGACCTTGTTGCAGCATTATATTTTCTGACTATATACAATTTATCCTAAGTAGGTCTCCAGAGGAACTATGATAATTGTCTATATTTCTATGCCACTCTCATATCACATCTGTAGCATGTTTTAGCCAGTATTCAAAGGGATCTTCCTTCAGTAGATACAGTTGGTGGATACAGTCCCTGAAAAAAACTCTAGTTTTTTTTGCTTTGGGTCTCCTGTCTGTAGGGTAAGTAGGCTAATAGCCTATTTTTGTAATCTTCTTTAAGATTTGGTTTTGGGATAAAATGAGGCACTTATGATGAACATTTAATAAAAGGGGTTTACTTTGGCCACATACAGCAAGGATATAAAACAAGGATACAATAGTACTTTCTTTGGCTTTAGTAAATGTGGCCTCCCTGGCCTCCTCAGGGAAACACATCTGATCAGTAGGTCTACAGCAGTGGTTCTAAACCTGTGGGTCACACCCCTTTGGGGGTCGAATGACCTTTTCACAGGGGTCACAACGGTTGCCTAAGATCATTGGAAAACACATTTTCCGATGGTCTTAGGAACCGAGACACTGCTCCTCTATCTGTCTCCAGGATGGTCCGCTCACATGCAGATACACCCACATATTAAAGGGTTGTGACATTAGGAAGGTTGAGAACCACTGGTCTACAGGATATAGTGACTTCAATGGTCTTAGGCACCTACTAGGTCTGAGAAGTATCAACTGACTATCTGTGGTTGGCACCTTGCATACACCCAAAATAGGAAGCTATACCAGGTCAATCTGATTGAGGAGGGAGTGGTGGTGGTGGAAAGCTAAGTCAGGGAAGCTGAAGCTACCAGGGGGAGCTATCAGGGAAGCGCTATTAGGAAATGCTTCTCTGATCACACCTATATTCTATCCTTTGCTATCACTGATATACCTGGAATTGCTGATTTTGAACATGTCACCAGACCAGACAAAGATGAAACAGCATACGTCTTGTCTTAGGTTCCACTGACTATCAGCGCACTGTTCAGTTACCTTTTTGACACCAGGAAGGCCTTGAACTTTCCTGCTACCTCCTGGTCCTTGTCTTTGTTAAAGAGTTATTTAAATAATTCCCATTAGCTGTTGTTTCTTTGGGAGTGCCAGACACTGTTATTGTTTAAGGCAATGTATTATTATAACACTATGACTGTTTTTCCATCTCTGTATTCCTTGGCTCAGGGTAGCTGGTGGTGGAGGCAGTGGATAAAATGCTGGGCCTAGAGTTAGGAAGACTCCTCTTTCTGAGTCAAAATCTGACCTCAGACACCTACTAGCTGTGTTACCCTGGGCAAGTCATTTCACCATTTGCCTCAGTTCCTCATCTGTAAAATGAACTGAAGAAGGAAATGGTAAACCACTTCATTATCTTTGCCAAGAAAACCCCAAATGGGGTCACAACTGAAAAATGACTGAATACACATACATACACATACATATCATATATTCTTTGGCCCATACTTTGCAACACCATAATGTGTTTATCAGCATGGTATGAAGCCCACATAATATCATAGCACAGCGAAGAGATACTCCAAGTAGTCTTTGTTGTGGGTTAGTTTCCAGTACAAAACCACTAATCTTCCAATATATGAGTAGACATAATAGCTACTAAACCTGCTACTCAATCACAATGTATTATAAAAGTTCAGCAATGCTGATAAAACACTTCAGTGCATTTTATACATAGAGTAGAGTATAATAATTATTTTATGAAGCCAATCTGACTTATAAAACTCACCCTGGCCTCCTTGCTGCTCTTTACACAAGACTCTTCATTGCTTGACTCTAGGTATCTTCACTGGTGCCTAGAATTCTTTCTCTATTTACTTCTGCCTCCTACCTTCACTGGTTTCCTTCAGATCTCATCTAAACTATCTTCTTCTGCAAGAAGCCTTTCCTGATCCTCCTTTAATGTTCATGCCTTCCCACTGACATGATTTCCAATTTATCCTATAAATATCTTGCTTGTATGTAGCTGCTTCTGTGTTATCTTTTAGTTTATGGGCCCCTTGAGATCAAGGACTTATCACCTTTCTTATATTTTCAGCATTTAGCACAGTGCCTGGCACATAGTAAGAACTTAATGAAGATAATAAAGGCTTGTCGACTTCCCTTGAAGAGGTATTGGTGAAACAAAATAGACGAGATCATGTTTTACAGTCATTGGCTTCAGAATCAGAGGACCTAGGTTCTAATCTTTGGCTCTGCCACTTAATTACCTGTGTAGACTTAAACAAGTCACTTCTTTCTGGGTCTTGGTTTCCTTATCTGCAAAATGAGGGAATCGGATCTGATGACCACCAAAAACCCTCTTATCTTTAAATCTATAATCCTATGATTCTATTTAGATATTACTTGAGATTTAAATGAATGTAAAAATAATACTTTTGAGTTTATCATAGTTTTCAAAAACTTTTTGCTAAAGCTAATATTTTATTCTAGGGATAAATAAATCATACATCAGTAATAAACCTGGCTTTAGAATTCAGATTCTATCTTAAAACAGCTAAAACTGCTGACTTGTTGAAGATCAATTTCTTAGCTAGGTGAGAGTTAAGGCAATCAAGATAATGTGAGAGAAAGAGAAGTCTCTTATAGCTGTTTCCTCTATTTTTTTTTAAGTAAAGGCATTGTCCAAATAATCCTAACATGGGGAGAGGGGAGATTTGTTTATTTTGTAGTACAATGTTCTTCCAGCAAAGAGATTCTCTCAGGACATTTGCTTGAGGAAGTAGAATGCAATCTTTAGTCATTGAACTAATTAATATATTCATTTGGGGTTGTAAGGTTGAGTTTCCTTAAATTACCTGCAAACACCTTCTTCCTTTGAGAGATACCACAGAGTCTTTCTGTCTGTATGTACTGCTCATAGTAGAAACTTATTAAATGATTTTTCCAGCCTATTGGTATTACTTGCTCATCTCTGAACGCAAATCTTAGTGGTTTTTTTTCCTTTTCAAATCATGAAAAATACATCTCCTGTCCTCTCATGTAAACAACACCTGTGTACAGGCTCTCACCACCTTTCCCCTAGACAACTGGAATAGTGTTCAAATTGGTCTCCCTGATTGAAGTCTCTCTCCACATTTGATTGGATTAACAAGTCTTTGTGGATTAGCAACAAAGATTTTAAAAAATGCTTCTTATCAATGAGTCAGAGAATCTTAATTTTAGAGCTCAGAAGGACCTTGCAGATTGTCTAATATAATCCCTTAAATTTATATCTAGGAAAACAAGGTGGTTAAATGTCTTTCTTGCTAAAGGCCACATGGTTAGTATATAGGAGTCTGTAGCAGCAACCACACTGGCATACCCAGGATGGCTGCTATCTCAGGTTCTTAGGTCTGCTTTACTAGGAAAGATAGCTGTTCAAGGGATCAACAGTTTTTTAAAATTACATTCATTAGTTCAGGTGAAAAATCAGCACCCTGAACTTCAGAGAAAATTCAAACAAAGAAAATAGAGAAAATATAAGCAGAGAAATAAAGATCAACAGACAGTGCTTCTAACTGTCTGAGAAATTAGCACAGATTAACAGATAGATCCAACTGTCTGACCAAGGCAATACATACATAGTTACCAGAGAGAGAAGCACCAATATCTGGGTTTTTCTTTTCTTTTTCTTTTTTTGGAGGGGGGAAGGCAGGGCAACTGGGGTTAAGCGACTTGCCCAAGGTCACACAGCTAGTAATTGTTAAATATCTGAGGCCAGATTTGATCTCAGATCCTCCTGACTCCAGGGCTCATGCTATTTGCTGCACAACCTAGCTGCCCCCAACATCTGGGTTTTTCAAAGCTGGGGGGATCCTTAACAGCTACCCAGAGTTTCATCTGGCCAAATCACAAGAACACTCTTCCAATGAGTAAGCCCCAAAGCAAAATGATAACCTCAGAGTGTGTATATGTATACACACACACACACACACACACACACACACACACACACACACACACACACACACACACACACACACACCCTCAGGGTCAGAGGGCGTCACAACCCTCCTGACTCAGTGTCTAATTAGAAATTAAGAAAAGGTGTGAAAGCCTTCCTACAAACAAGCCTCCCCTGAGCCAGCTTCCCTTAATAGTCTCCATGTGAGGCCTATTAATAGGCAGGGAAGATCTTATATCTCATTAACATTACAGAGTCTTGATTTCAAGGTAGGTCCTTTGATGTTAAAGCTTATGCACTTCCCATTATACAAGACTGTAGTGAGAGACTTAAACCTTACCACTTGAGATTGAAACCTATGAATCAATCAGCAAACATTTATTAGGTACCTATCACGTGCCAGGCACTGTGCTTGGTCTGGGGATACAAATGCACTGACGATCCCTACTTGCAAAGACGTGAATTCCCATTTTGATGAGAGAGCACAATGAGACCTGTCCAAAGCTGTGTGCAACTCGGATGTAATGATGATGATGGTGATGATGATGATAATGTCTATGGCCATGACAACAACAATAGCGGTAATGGTAACAATCATAGTAACAGCTGATATTTGTTATAGAGCTTACTATGTGCCAGGCTTAGTGACTATGGGCAATTAGGTGGCACAGTGGATAGAGCGCCAGGCCTAGAGTCAGGAAGACTCATCTTCCTGAGTTCAAATCTGACTTAAGACACATACTAGCTGTGTGACCCTGGACAAGTCACTTAACCCTGTTTGCCTCAGTTTCCTCATCTGTAAAATGGACTGGAGAAGGAAATGGCAAAACCACTCCAGTATCTTTGCCAAGAAGACTACAAGTGGGGCCACAAAAAGTCAGAGACGACTAAAATGACTGAACATGTGTCAGGCACTGTGTTAAAGGCTTTACAGTTATTATCTCATTTGATCCTTATAACAACCCCGGGAGGTTGGTGCCATTATTATTCCTATTGGACAGATGAGGAAACTGAGCAAAAATAAGTTAAGCGACTTACCCATGTACCTAATGGGTTTGAGGTTGAATTTGAACTCAAGTCTTCCTGACTCTAGGACCATTGCTCTATGTACTTCCCTACTTAGCTAAAGCGATTGTTTTCTAATGTGATTGGCTTGAGTTCTCATTCCAATGTGTACCTCCCTTTCCCCTTCCCTTTACCTTCCCTTTTACATACAGGTGGTCAATGGCTGAAGCTATTGCTCTTTCTTGACTCAGCTGTACTAGTCAGGCTTTGAGGCTCATGCCTCAGTCTTGAACCTATTTGTGAAGAGAAGCTAGTTTTCATTTCATCAAAGCATTGAGATAACTACAGGTGGTGGTGGTGATGATGCTGATGATGATAGGTGATTATGAGGCTTCCTCTCCTTCTCTTCCACCACCCAAGAAAACCTTAGAAACAAAGAATGCATTATAAAGGTGCCAGGGCTTCTTTATATCATTGTAGATATCTTGCAGGGAAGATATTAAAATCTGTTTCCTACACATAGATCCATTTCAACTCATTAGGACCATGATTTTTAGAAGATCAGAGAATTAAGGATTCAGAGATAAAAGGCACCTTCCAAGTCATTTAGGTCAACAAGATCATTTTATTGTTGAGAAAACCAAGTTATTGAGATTAAGTGACTTGTCCAAGGTCACCACAGGTAGTATCTATTTAATTACTAGTCTTCACTTTGGCCATTTTCTGTTCTAACTGCTTTCAGCATAACTTTTTCCACCACCCCCTCTCCAAATCTTACTTTAAAAATTGATATCAAAATCAATACTACCACTGCCTTTGGAAAGGGTGCATCAATAGACGTCCTCGATCAGGCTAGTTGTTTCACTCAAAATCCCAAGGACTTTCCAGCCAAAACACCCTTCCCTTTCACCACATGCCCAAATATATCATCTCCCCCTATTAATAGTAGGGAGATTATCATTAATATATATCTAACATTTATATAGTACTTGCGATGTACCAAGTTCTGTACTAACACTTTATAATTATGATCTCATTTGATACTCATAACAACCCTGGGGAATAGGATTTACATTATTCTCATTTTATAGATGAGGAGACTGAAGTGACTTGCCCAGGCTCACACAGATAGTAAGTGTTTGCAACTGGATTGGAACTCAAGTCTTTCTGACTCCAGGCTAGGTACTTTCTCCACTATACTACCTAACTGACTCAGGGCAGGAAATGCCTGGCTTTTCTATTGGTATCAACACTGCTTAGTATGGTGCTTGATGCATACTAAAAGCTTAACAATTTTTTTCCTGTTCATTTTCTGATCATATTTTCCCCTACCTTCAATTTCTGATCATGGTCAAGAATTCGGCTCTACTACACTTTGTCATCTGGTTTTCCAGAACA
This sequence comes from Pseudochirops cupreus, assembly GCA_028627135.1. Classification (NCBI taxonomy): domain Eukaryota; kingdom Metazoa; phylum Chordata; class Mammalia; order Diprotodontia; family Pseudocheiridae; genus Pseudochirops; species Pseudochirops cupreus. Next base: position 486,230,136 of record CM053581.1, read on the forward strand.
TACAAAAAAGACTTTAAAAAAATCTAATGCTTGCCCCAGAGGTATTTCAGAATGTTTTATGGGACAGGCAGTAGAAAGATTTTCTTGCTTTTTGACCTCAGATAGAAATTCCATTGGCAGCAGCAGTAACTCCATCTCCCAGAGCACAAAGCACTAGAGGATTCAACTTAAAAGAAGTCTGTTTCAGCTTCTGGGACACAGAACACTACCAAGTCTCAGGCAGTAACACACATAGAGCAAAGAAAAGCTTACAAAGGCATTTGCTGCCCATTGTGATAGGATCTGACAATGTTAACTGTAGTTCCAGCCTTTCAGTGAAATATATTCTGTCACTATGGGTCTGCTCTCATTATATAAAACTTTACTGATTGGCAAGAATACCTTTATTTAAAAAAAAAACAACACAACTTACCTTTTCTCACCCTTTAAGCCAAAATGTTTGTTGTACAGAGTTAAGAATTTGTTAGAACTTTCATTTGAGGATGAACGAGGCCAGTTTCAGAGCTTTATTTGAATTCTAGTCAATGGATAACAGAAGCCAGTAAGATCTGCCATCCAATTTCTTTGGTATTTCTTTGGGAGTCAGCATTAGATTACTTGAAAGGACAATTGTTTATTTGCCCAGAGGCCAGTCTGGAGGGAGGAGGTATTGGAGGTTGAGGGAAGGGAATCCATTTTGTTGTATTTTTCTGGGGCTGTTGGGATGACAAAGATGCTGTTGCTTCTGTTCACTCTACCCTGTGGTCTAACATCTTTTATGTTTGTTCAACTTCATTTGTGGTGGCAAGTCATATAGGATGTTTGAGACCTGATTTTGAGAATCTACGCGTCTCAAAATCATAGCTAGCATTCATATGAACACTTTAAGGTTTGCAATGTGTTTTATATATATTATCTCATTAGATCCTTGTAACTACCCTGGGAGGCTTTTGCATTATGCTCATTTTACAGATGAGCAAAACAACACTGAAGGTGGTTATATGACTTGCCCAGTATCTGATTCCTGATCATTCTAGCAGTGATGAGCTTTAATGGGAAAACACAAAGAGGAAAACTACATGCAAAATGATTTCTGGTTCTATCAGCCTTGACGAGTATGTTGTTCATGAAAATCAATCAATAGCATTTATTAAGTGCCTACTATGCTCCAGGCACTGTGCTAAGCACAGAATACAAAGAAAGGCAAAAGACAATTCCTGCCCTTGAACACCTTACAATCTAATTGTAAAAAGTGACTACTGAAGTTGTACTGCTGGGATCCCTTGATAATGTACCAGGTTCAGGATGGTATGTTTTGAGTAATCAGTCACATAAGTAACATGGTTAAGCTTCCACCAATGTGACATTCTCCACTCACAGATCATGCAAACCACAAGTCTAATTCAACATATTTAATTAAGCTATGAAATCAACATAAGCAATAGGAGAGAATCAGGTAATAGAATCAGTTTTGGCACGCTTACAGAAATAGATGCAATCTGTTACATGTTCCTGAGGGATGATAATTTAAACTCTCTTTAGCCTTTTTGATCACGCAAGAATATCCAGGGTTGGACTAAGTTATCTCTGAACTTGACTCCCAATGATTTAAAAAAAATAATTTCAGCAACTCCAACCTCATGAAGATGAGTCAAAGTCCCTTGACTCATTAGAATTTTGCCTGCATTTCTGGGCTTGCTATGTCATGACAGTACTACATGTTCCTCTGCTATCTCCTTGCTCCAAGCTTAGCCACAATTTACCTCTCTATCTCTGCACATGGCTGCTTCTGGCTGCCCTATTTCTTTTTTTTTTTACAACTATTCTTAGTCCTTGGCTTGTGATGCTACCTCTAGGGCCAGATATATAGTCTTTTGGAAAATAGAATCCTGGGAATTTCTCCGAATGCCCAGTTTTCTGGACATTATAGAAAATAACAGGGACTATTCTCAGTTATGCTCCCTACAAAGCAAATGATGATTTTTTTTGATTTGTGATTCCCTAATGACTGAACATTCCTGAAAAAAGAAATCCTTTGTACTTATTACTACCAGGTTTTCTAGGACTCTGGGTTTGAGTATAACTTTAGGTCCCAGAAAGAAACATTTTGAGAAATATGGAACATTAAACTGAAATTTATTTTTGGTGCCATCTCAATTCCTTACTAAAACAGTGGAAGAGCCATGATTTTCAAAGCTTTTAGGACTTAAATCCACCCAGAGTATAGTTAGTCACCTTTCTATCAATTCTGTTTTTGTCTATGAGTATCTTAACACAATAGAACATCTAATTGTGGTCAGGGCTCCTAGGGTTATTTTTGTCTTAATGAAGCATCCTTATTTAAATGGTTAACAAACCCCTTGCCTTGTCAGGGTCAATCTGGAACTAAGATATAAGGTTTTAATATAAAATTATGGGAGTTGGCATATACCCAAGGAATATGGCCCTTGAGAAACAATGTAAGTTTCTCTGAATCATCCTAGAAAGAATAGCTGAGGACACAGGCCCATAGATTTAGAACTGATAAGAAGCTTTAAAGGTCATCTACTCCACCTTCCCCATTTAATTTTACAAATAAGAAAATTGGGGCTCAGAAAACAGACTTGCCTAAGGTCACAAAAGTATTGAATGGCAGACCCAATATTGCACTCAAGTCCCCTCTAAACTCAGCACTCTTTCCATGCCATCATACTATACTTTTTAAAAACTTTTCTCAAAATCCAGTTGAGCAATAATCAGAAAGTTTTCTTCGAAGGTGATTATGAGAACACTGCTTGTTTTTATTGGATTTCCTTTATTCTCAGTAAATAAGATCAGCAGGTAAGCATCACAGTTGCTTCTATTTAGAGAAAAACTCAGTAGGCATTGATTAATCCCATGAATAGCAACCATATGTAGCAGGAACAGATCCATTAGAACATCACTATCATTTGGAACAGACCCTAAAGCCTGGGTTGGCTCCACTTTATTCCTGTTGTAAGGGTTCTTGGGAAGTCAGCCCAAGACTTTGTTTACCAAACAACGCTATGGTAGACTTGAACACCTGGACTGGCCATGGAACCAATTCTGACACAATGATTGGTTATGCCTTTCCTTTTCCTTTTGTTTTCTAACTCCACCTCCACAACCATTGTCTTGAAGAGGTAGGATTTTAGCTTGTTATAGGTCTTAGATTATCGCAGGCATATGAACCATCTCTTATCACTGACCATACATGGGAACAGCACTAAGGAACCTTTCTAATTGCCAAAACACTAATAGATAGACCACAGATCACACAAGGACCACACAACAGAACCATGAAATCTTGACCTTCTAAAAACACAATGATGTTGTGGGAAAGTCTGGGTATGCTGCTTAATCCCAATTGCCTTCAAAAGCGCCCCCACCCCTCACCCTTTCACAGAAAAAAAGAACTGAACTGGATTTTGGAGAAAATGAAGAAAGACAAGATACACTTGTGTTCTGTATGTTGTTTAAGCATAACCTTGGCTGTGACCAGCCCTAATGGCTATTTTCCCTTCCTGGATCTTCTCTTCAGATGTTATTCTTCTGGTTCTAAGCATGACCCTTGGAGAAGATTCCTATCTGTGCATCTTTTTTTGAGACAGTGACTTAATGTGGAATGTCACATTTCTGTTTCCTTGCTTGTTGGTTGTCAGAGGGAGTGTGGTATAATGCAGTAAGTGCTGGGTGGGGACAGAAGATCTTTTTGATTCCTGATTCTTCTACTTACTGCTTATGTGACACTTGAACAAGGAGGTCTTAAAAGTGACACTCTGTGGACTCCCTGAGTTTCCTTATCAGCAAAATAAGGGGGTTGAACTAATTGATGCCTTTTAACTCTGGAACCTGTGAGCTCCTTATGTCTCTTCTAATATTTTCTGCTATATAAAATTGGCCAACAGCAACAAGCCACACTGTTATTTCATTCTCCTCATAAGCAAAAAATCTTAGTCTCTTCTTTGACATCCTTTTGCCTCAGAAAACCCACATTTGAGTCTTGTTAAATCCTGACTATTCTTTGTGTCTTGTACAACAGGTAATGGATTTGGAACCTCCCTGAATCTATTTTGGAAATTGCTTTCACACAAAAATGGGAGAAATGCTTGAAAATCATAGCCTCCCATGACAATCTGTTGACTGCTACTATTTTCTATCAGTCTACAGCATATGTCACATCAAAGCTGTGTGCCTTAGCAGGCTTTTCTTAGTTTTCCTCTCTAAATAGGCTCCTCAAACATTAGGTGATGGATTACTGACCACCAGGGTGCAAATAAACATTCCCTCCTCCCCCAAAGTCCAGTTGTATCCTGATATAGTTGAAACGGTCCTTTTTCTCCTGATAACAAATGTCACTTTTTCTTTCAATGAATTTGGAGTCTCTACTGAAAGCAAATCCCTTTAAATGAAGAAAGAAAATCTCTAAAGATGAAATCATAAAGAAAGCAGAGCTTTCTTTAGCTCAGTCGAGTCATGGTATCTTTCTGGGACTCTATTTCCTCATTTGCAAAATGAGAGATTGGGCTAGAGAGACTCTAAAATGGCTTCCAGTTCTAAACCTTTGAACCTTTCTCTAAATTATTCAGCATTAAAAATGAGGAGTGAGAGTAGAAAAATATTTTGATAATAACTAGCATTTATATAATCCTTTAGAGTTTGCAAAGCAGTATGCAGATATTATCTAGTAAAGTGCCTAAGGAAGGATTTGAACTTAGATATTTCTAACTCCAGGTCCAGTGTTCTAACTCATGAACCATTTAGCAGCCTTTCAGTAGAATGACCAATTCATCCTTCAATCCCCTGTCCTGCCCCGTTCATCACTGAGACTGTATGATGAGGTTCATACATAAGTACAGGACAGGGATTTAGCAAGACTGGAAGACTTTATTTAAGCAACAACATTTACCTTTCTTGTGGTTTTGTGTAAATCACTTCAATAGATGATAGATTTAGAATTAGAAGGGATCTTGAAAGTCATCTAGTTCAACCCCACCCCTTCTTCATTTTACAGAAATGAACCCAGATACTTGAAGTGTGAAGTGAATTGCCTGAAGTCTTGGAGGTGGGAAGCAGTAGAGCTGGGATTGGAATTTGGGTCCTCTCCCTCCATGCAAATCCAGGTCTCAATTCTCCTGCATCCATGTGGATGGCAGACAGGTTCCCACTTCCTTTAGCAGTCTTGTCTCCTGAAATATGCAATTGGTAATTGGGTTTTTAGGTTTGAAAAAAAGGTTGTTTAATCAGTAGGCAGAGAGAATAATTCTTTTAGCAGTGTGAAAACAAGGATTTTCTGTGACACAGCAGGTTGGGTTCTACTTAGAATCATAAATGATCTCTTAGCACGCAGCCCACAGAGCTCAAATTAGGACTAAACCAGAATAGCACAAGTGGGAAACAAGAGCAATTTAATTTAAATTTCAGAGAATGAGTTCTCTATGCATGAGCATCTAAAAAGGTATTTTTTTTTGAATGATGAAATGCATTCCAGGTTTGCTGCTCACAGTGGCCTTCATAAGCAAAATAAATGCCCCCACAGATGAGATTGAGCAACAGTGATTAAAGAAATTAAAGTTATATTTTCTGTTTGTAATTAAAATTACATCAGGAGAGGTTTTTACAGTTTAATCACTCCTAGGCAATTCTAAACGAGCTAATGTATCATCCTCAAAACTATTGCATAGGTATCAGACTGAGGGTAGCAATATTTGGTATCCATTTTTACTCACTCATTGATTCACTCATTCATTGATTTCCTCATGCACTCATTCATTCATTCTACTTTAATTCACCAAACACTTCTTAAATACATTCTAAATGCAGCACAATATCTATGATAGACAGATTTAAGGAGCATCATGCTGTAGTGAAAAAAAAAATTCCAGATATGGAAATCAAGGACCTGGGTTCATATCCTAGTTCTGCCCTTTACCACTTCTTGGACTTTGCTCAAGTCACTCCTCTGGGTGTTCCTCATCTATGAAATGAAGGGATTAATAAATACTTTACATTTTTATAGTGCTTTGCAAAGCACTTTATATATATTATCTAATTTCTATCTCTTTAACACTCGTTCAAAGGATCATAGATTTGAGCAATAAAAGCCATTTAGTCCAGTCTCCTCATTTTATAGATGAGGAAAGGGAAGATTAGAAAAATAAAATGATTTACCAAATTAGGAAGTGTTGGAGGCAAGACTCTTCTTACCTGCTTATTCCCTTTGAGCACCCTATTCCCTATGCCATCCAGCTGGTCAATTAGAATGTCCCCTTCAGCTCTAAATTCATAATCCCAAGAATAAGCAAAATTCACCTCTGCCTTCAGGATAGGTGATTAGGGGGGTCATTGAAATAGAATATGAGTACATAAGAGATGTACAAACAAGATCTTTTCTGGCTGGGGAGATCATGGAAGCCTCCATGGAAGAATTGGAATTTGAACTGGACAGTGAAGAATGACCACAGCAGTGCAATGGGAAGCACTAAACAGAATTAGAAGTTTCTTCTTAGGTGCCACTTATCGTGTGATCTTGGGCAAGGCACTTTTTGATTCTCAGTTTTGTCACCTATAAAAAAGCAAATGAAATGTAACGCACTATAAAAAAAATCAATTTAAAAAATTAAAACAGCTCAGTTTTTTAGTGACAGGAAAAGAACCAACCACAGTTAAAACTCAATAATTCAGACTTTCATTATTTATGATAACTTGGGTAGAGGTTAGATTGAAATATATTTTTGACATGAAGGCAGGGTTTAACTAAGCAAATGAATGATGTAAACAAGAAAGTAAGTGCTTGCTAAATGTTTAAATGAATGAATGAATGTCCAAACTTGAGAGAACAAATTGTTTTCAAACATTTTAGACCAATCATTTATAAACACTTGATTGCTAAATGCCTATATTTCTTAAAGCAAGGAGCACAAATCAGGTAATCTAGTTTGTTGCTATAAGAAATCTAGTATTATTGCCATGCAAACCACAACAGACTGGAATCATGACTGAGACCACCATAGCCAATAAGCGAGGGACATGTGAACAGACTCAGACTTTATTATCATCCCAAGACAGGTCATGGACTTGTTCAATGGAAGAACCCACTATGCTAGACAGCATAGGAACATCAAGAACTGAAGCAGAAATCAAACAGATGATACATGTTTTTCAGATGTTAATATGATTTAATTGGTATAGGGACCTTCTGGTATGGAAACTCCACCTACAAATGCAGATTTTCTCCGCATCAACATAGACTTCCTCTTAACCAATGTGCATCTGCAGCTCTGTAACTCATAGGGGCAGCTAGGTATGCAGTGATGGAGCACTGGGTTTGGAGTCAGGAAGATCTAAATTTAAATCCAGTCTCAGATGCTAGGCAAGTCATTTAGACCCTATTTGCCTGTTTTCTCATTTGTAAAATGGGGATAATGATAACAGCACCTGTCTCCCAGGGTTGACATGATTTTAAAGCACTTAGCCCAGTGCCTGGCACATAGTAGGCACTATATAAATGTTAGCTTTATTATATTATTATAGTTTTTATTATAGTCTTTGAAAGTTGTCTGAGGCACTGTTAAGTAACTGTCTCATGGTCCCAAACTAGTAGGTATCAAAGTAATGATTGAACTTGTTTTCCTTACTCCAATGTTGGCCTTCCATTCATTATTAATAGAGGAATGAATGAACAAAAATAATTGCCTAAATGCTTACTATGTGCTAAGCATTGGGGATATAAATTCAAAAATATACCAAAAAAAAGCCCCATAGGCTTTTACATTCTCCTAGGGCAGACAATACATATAAATAAATGAGGACCAGGGAAGGTTATTTTGGTTTAATTGGGGAATAACTGAACAAGTCACATATGATTGTGACGGAAAACTACTGTGCTTTCAGAAATGATGAGCTCAATGATCTTAGATAAACATGGAAAGACTTGCATGAAATAATGAAGAGTGGAATGAGCAGAACCAAGAGAACGTTGTCCACAATTGGCTAGCAATATTGTTTTAAGAATGACTTTCAGTGAATAAGTTGTTTTGACTGTTATAAATATCCAAATTAACTGTGAAAAAAGACACTATCTGCACCCAGAGAAAGAAATGATAAATAGAAGTATGTATAGAATACTTTGACACACACATACACACACACGTACCTATTGGTGACCATCTCTAGGGTGGGAGGAAGGGAATAAAAAATGAAAAAAAGAAATTTATATAACTTTGTTGTATATTTAAAAGGAATAGCAAGTCATAAATAGTATATTTGCAGTTTCATGTGCAATCATCTTTTTAAAAAAAATTATACTATATATAGAAATACTTGTTTTATTCCATAAATTAAAAAAAATATTTTTTAAAGAAGTCCTGGGGATAGTGAGTAGAGTAATAGGAGATCCATTAGTATGCTTTTTCTTTTTTTTTTTTTGGAGGGGTAAGGCAGGGCAGTTGGGGTTAAGCGACTTGCCCAAAGTCACACAGCTAGTAAGTGTTAAATGTATGAAGCCGGATTTGAACTCCTGACTACCGGGCTAGTGCTCTATTCACTGCTCCACTAGCTACCCCTTGGTATATCTTTTCTAGAAAAAAATCAATTGCTATCTTAATTTGATTATTATTTTTAGAAGAACTAGAAAGTAGGATAGGGATAACTGCATAATGGCAAAGTGAATGGCAAGAATATAGCAAGGGAGGGCAGTTAGATTGGATGTAAAACGTGGCCTGTGGTTTTGGTCTGGCTGGATTCAATGGCCCATGGGCACTTGCACTGCTTGTGCATCACCACAGCCTGGCCCCAGGGCAATAGTTTCAAGCTGAGTGAATTGTCACCCAGTGCATGTTTTCTGGAAGTCTGGAGTATATCAGGTGTGAGACATTCTACCATGTTGTCTTTCACTAGTTTTAATAAGGTGGCCAGGAATATTTTGAAGACTCAACCAACATATTTTTTTGTCTTCTGAACCTCAGAGACATACAAAGATAGACATGGTCTAATAATCTTATGCTCTATAAGACACCAAATTTAATTATGAAACAGAGAAATGGGGCTCTTCAATGTAAGAGACCCTAGATAATAAGACATGTAATCTTTACAAAACCCTTTGGATAGAGCTTTATCACAGTTCAAAGATTGCTCACTCCCATGCAGGAAGCCAACAGAGCATTCATTACCTTTTTGGACCTGCTTTCAGCAGAGTTTTCTCTCTTTGATATTCAGTTCTATCAGTAATCCTATTGTTCACTGAGTTTGTAAGGAAAAATGGCTCTGACATAAAGCCATTTTATCTACATCAATGTAGATAAATCAAGCCTATCCTGCATAGCATTTACATTGGAGTTATTGTATTAAAACTGAGGATTTAAAGTCTATATAAAATAAGCACCTTTAAATATTAAGTTACGGCTCATCTGTCTTGCTCTAATGGGTACAACTTTTGGTATAGTGTTGTAATAAGAATTGGTATTGAACTACATCCCATCCTCACTCACTGTAGGCACTCAAAGCACTTTCCAAATACTTCCATATCTTACTGCCCATCAACAAAAAGCATGCTTACATACATAATTTAGATGACTTTCAGAACTTGTGTGCTATTTTTCATATTACCAAAGTGATGCTACCAGCCCCTTGTCCATAGGGCATGCCTTTTCAGCTGTTTTCCCGGAGAGAATAAAAGGTTTTGACTAATTCAGTCATACTCTTTTCATGATCCCTTTTGTGAGCAGTGACACACATTGGTAAAGTGCCTGGGAGATCCGAGGAAGGCAAAATGAAAAGATCTCATGGACTTGTCTTCATCCATATAAAATCTAACGAGCTTTAGAGCTGGCAAGGTCATGAAAGGATATGGGTCAGATTAGCTCAGTGCTTTCTCTGCTGGTAACATTAAAGTGTATTTTGTGTGGCTCTACTTGTTATAATACCTGATATTTACATAGTACTTTAAAAGTGGCAAAGTGTTTTATATACATTAGCTCCTTTGAGCTCCACAACAACTCTTTTAAGCAAGTACCATAGATGTTATTTTCTTTATTTTACAGAAAAGAAAAATATTTATTCAACTTGGCTTGTTTAGGCTTATTTAGCTGTAATGCCAAGCAAAGGTAACTTTCAAGGTTTGGATTACCAGCATAGTAAACCCCATTTATTCAGCAAACATTCACAGAACAGAAAAAGTCAAAATACAGTGTAACTTGTTCCTTTAGCAAGTTCTCAATTCAATCCAGGTACTACTCCACCCCTAGACAGTA
>CM053581.1:486240864-486257179 GCA_028627135.1 Pseudochirops cupreus
AGGAATTTTAGCATCATAGTTTTAAGTGGGAGACATATAAGAGAGATCATCTAGTTCAACTTCCCTATTATATAGATGGGCAAATTGAGGTTCAGAGAAGCTAGGTGATCTGTCCAAGGTTGTCCAACTATTGAATGACAGAGTCAGTATTTGAAACCAGGTCACTTGACTCCAAATCCAGAGTTCTTCTCTCTGTTCTATGCTGCCTCCAAGGGTTACCTCCACCTCCCACAATTACTAGATGTTTGACGATGGACAAGCCATTTAAACTTTCCAGCGTCAGTTTCCTCATCAATAAAATAAGGATAGCACTTGGCAGTAGTTACCACATGTGCTTTTAAGATTCAAATAAAATACATAAAAGTTTTGCAAAAATGTAAAGTACTTTGTCAGTCACAATATCATTATCTCTTAGGTGACCAAAGGGTCATGAGATAAAAATGATCAGTCACAATTAGGTAGTTTGCTAAGATGATTATTTATTTATTGAATAGATGAAGAAGAGAAACAAAGAAACAGGTAAATAATAATCACTCAACAAGCATATATATTACCTGTGAATGTATTTATATGTAACAAATATGTGTGGATATCATTTGAGTCTCACAAGACCCTTATAAGGTAGACAGCACAGGCATTTTTTTTGGAGGGGGGGAGGCAAGGCATTTGAGGTTGAGTGACTTGCCCAACATCACACAACTAGTAAGTGTCTCAAGTGTCTGAGATCACATTTGAACTCAGGTCCTCCTGAGCCAAGGGTCAGTGTTCTATTAACTGCACAGGCATTTAAAAAAAACTTTATTTTACATATTGAGAGATTGTTCCATGTGGTTCAGAGATGTTCCATGACTTCTCATGTAGTTGATATAGGAGATGGAATTTGAATTCAGGTCTTTTTGTGATTCTAGGTCTAGCATCCTTTCCATGATACCATATTCTTTTGCTACTTGACCACATTAGACAAATGATTATATGTAATATTGATGCAAAACATGGTCAACTTGTTAACCACCTTGTCAGGGTTCTCTCTTAGAGTGCCCTAACTTACCAGCAGAGGCAACCGGTTTCCCACACAACTCAATGACACTAGTGTTCCTTTCAGGAACAGAAGAGTCATAGCTCTGAGGTCTAAACAGAAAAGTTTATTAAGGTCTCTCCATGGGGAAGCCTTAAAGCTATATACTAAGGCAGGCTTCCAAAGATGCCTCCCAGCCCTAGGTCTTAAATAGACCCCAGATTCACATACTCCATGTGATAGGGCCCAGCTGAACAGAATTGTGAGAGGGGGAGTGCAATTACAAGGGTATGAAGGCCCCAAGATGTGGAGACGCCAATCAGGAACCGAGGGTAACCCCACGCAAGAGAGTCCTGAACCATGCAGTATCCCCTGGCGGGGGACAGTGCAATATGTCCTGACCTCCATGTGACCCAACTAATTCCTGGGCCTCAAACACTTCCCTGTGGCATGACACAACCTCTTGCAATGTGAACCTCACACCACCTCATGCCTCACTTCCAGAATGAGGGCATCAATGTTTTATCTACCATGTAAGGATTATGTAAAAGTAGTTTTAAGATGTTTTAAACATATTTTGGGAAGTTCAACAACTTAAATGATGGATGTTTATTTGAACTTAGACATTATGGTTTTACCTCATTGGAATAAGAACTAGAAGGAACTTTAGAGTTCACTGGATCTAATTTCCATTAATTTCTGTTTAAGGAAACTGAGGACCAGATGGATTAGTGACCTGTTCAAAGTCACACAACTGGTATGGTTGAGTAAACATTCAAACCAGGAGTCTCTGTTGCCAGTCAGTGTTCTTTCTACCATTCCACAATGGCTTAACAAACATTTTGCATGCTAAAAATGCCCATTAAGTCCTATGGCTTATGCCAATTTCTGTATGTACAAACCATTTTGACTAAATTAACCAATCAATTTAATCTGACACATCCCCAGTCTATTCAGAACTCTCCACCTGATTATTTTTACCAAGGAGACATTTCCAATGCTCCCACAGTTTCCTATCTTGTTATTCTTTACTGAACACTACTGAAGATATTTCTCTGATTTGCCTTAGTGATCAGTAAGACTATGGACTATGTATTCCTAGAATTATTGGATCTTTTCATCTTTATAAAAGCATTAAAGAATTCTAAGGTAAGATGCATTCTTAAACAAATTTAAATTTTTTTTAATTAAAAAGTTAAACAAAACTAGCCATATGACCTTGGGCAAGTCACTTAACCCCAATTGGCCTGCCTTCCCAGTCCAAAAAAAAATGTTTAAAGTTAAATAAAAATTAAATTAATTAATTAACAATTAAAAAAACTTCTCAGTGGGTATAGTTACCATCCATCATGTCGGATGTGTTCGTTTCTACCAACACAGAAGAGAGAAGAAAACTAAAAGAATGGTGTTAGCCCAATGGCTATGTTTATTTTTTTTAATAATATTTTATTATTTTCCCAATGAAATGTAAAAACATTTTTTTAAGATAAATAAGCACTTTTATTTCTTTGTTTCACAAATAAACTGGCTGAAATAGTCATTTCCTGTGGGCTAATCAAAGAGACCAAATCCCATATCTTCATCAGACTCCTCCGACTCTTCCTTGGCTTCCACTTTGGCCAGAGCAGCAGAATCAGGTGCCCCAGCAGGTGGAGCAGAGGCAGCAGGGGCAGCCACTGCAAATGCTGATGGGTCAGCCAAGAAGGCCTTCACCTTTTCAGCAAGTGGGAAGGTATAGTCAGTCTGCACAGCTACAGCCAAGACCCCCTTGTACCAACTGATGATCGAGTGGGGTACTGATGCAACAGTAGGATAGCCAATCTGAAGACAGATGCTGGCCACGTTATGGACTCCCTCTAAGAACAGAAGATGCAAAGTCTCCTCCGTGATGTCCATCTACACGTCAGGGTTGTAGATGCTGCCATTGTCAAATACCTGCTGAATGATGAGTCCAAAGGAGGATGGGGAGATGTTCAGCATGTTCGACAATGTGGCCTCGTTGGTACCCACTTTGTCTCCAGTCTTAATCAGCTGCACATCACTCAAGATTTCAATGGTGCCCCTGGAAATCTTGGTGGTGATACCCAGAGCCTGGAAGAAGGAAGTCTTCTCGGGATCCAGACCAGTATTCTGTGCAGGCACAGTGACATCACATGGGGCAGTGGCACTGGCACGGGCAGCAGCTGGCACCTTATTGGCCAGAAGCATGTCCTAATCTCAGTCATATCTTCCTTGGTAAACACAAAGCCCACGTTCCCCTGAATATGAGGCAGTTTCTCCAGGGCGGGATTGTTCTCCAGATGCCCATGGTGTTTTTTTCCATCAATACTACAGCCTTCCCAGGAGAGACATCCAGATCTGCTGCATCTGCTTGGAGCCCACATTGTCTGTTCCCACAATGAAGCATTTTGGATAATCATCCAAAAGTTGGATGATCTTGAGGAAGTAATTGGATTTCCAGGTAGCCCTGTCTTCCCTGGGCATCATCGGTGCTTCAGGGATTGCCACACAGGGTTTAAAGACCATGTCACTCCCACGAGGACACCTGGGGAGAGACTAAAAACAATTTTTAACATTCATTTTTTAAAGTTTGAGTTCCAAATTCTCTCCTTCCTCCCTTCCCTCCTCATTGAGGTGGTAAGCAATTTTATATAAGTTATATATGTGCAATCATACAAAATATATTTCCATATTAGTCATAATTATGAAAGAAAATACAGACTAAAAGAAAACAAAAACCATAAAAAAGTGAAAAATAGCATGCTTCAATCTGCATTCAAACTCTATCAACTCTCTAGAGGTGGGTAACATTTTTCATTCGAAGTCTTTCAGAATTGTTGTAGATCATTATATTGCTGAAAATAGCTAAGTCGTTGAGGTTGATTATTAAAAAAAAAACAACCTGATATTACTAGGTATACTGTTCTCCCCATTCTGCTCACCTCATTTTGGATCAGTTCATGTAAATCTTTCCAGGTTTTTTTTTTTCTGAAATTATCTTGCTTGTCATTTCTTATAGCACAATAGTATTCTGTTACAATCTTATACCAGACCTTGTTCAGTCATTATCCAATTGATAGACACTCCCTCAATTTGCAATTCTTTGCTACCAGAAAAAGAGCTGCTATAAATATTTTTGTACAAATAGGCCCTTTTCACCCTTTTTTTTTAACCTCTTTGGAATACATGCCAAGTAGTGGTATTACTGGGTCAAAGAATATGACTAGTGGCTATTTTTATGCCCAATATGAATTAGCAGCTCAAAAATCTGCATATTCTTCTCTCCTCACTCCTAAACTAGTTATTTTACAAATATACAAAACCAGCAAATAACTTGGCAATAGACAATTGGAGGGGGTCGATAGTGGGGACTCAGAAAACTGCTACTTTAGAAGCATGGTTTATGTAAGAAGAGGTTATTTCAGCTCCTTTGCTGACTTTATCAATTTCCACGAACTAAAACAATTTTTTTGCTTGTATTATTATATAAGAAAAGAAAACTTGCTAGAGAGTTTATTCCCAGGAGCTGATTGCATTCAAAGATATGTTTTATTATAACCCTAAAGTCATTAATAGATAGATTATTGTCTTGAAACACCATTCTAGTCTGTGTTCTTTCTGTATATATTTCTTTGAAGTTTAAGAAAAGTCATACATGTTTTTATAACTAATATCAAAGAATAAATTACATTATTAAATGAATGCCTATCTCAACTGAAAATAATTTTAAAATAATGACCTATGCTAGTACTCATTGGTGTCTTAGAAATCATTTAAACTGGAGGCAGCTTCTTAGACCCCTCTGAACATTTATAGCTGAGGGTGAAACCCACAGGGCAATTGAGATGTGTGGTGGGTGGGAGTAATAGGAATTAACAGAAACAAACAATTACACAGAAAAAAGCATATTATAAAAAATTATGATCAAGGATAAAAAGATGGGATAGTGATGAGGCAAGAAGCAACAAATAGGTTATGTATTGTCATAATTTCAAGAGAACACAAGAAAGTCACTTCTTTATCTGGCAGACATCTTATGGGGAATTTATAGGAAGATTGGGACAAGAGTTTCAGAGGATAGGTGGACATGAACTGGTTGCAATTTGCATCTCTGAAGGGAACGTCTGCCTCAATGAAATCCATTAGAGTGTAAGGATACTGGAGTATAGATTATTTGCCGTTCAAGAGAGTTCTGCCTCACTATCATAGTTTCACAGTAATCATGTGTAATTAACTTTTTGTTTTTGTTTTGCCTTTTTAGGTCACAAGATCAACCATTTCTAAATTCTTTCCAGTGGTACAGTATAAAATTTTTGTCTTTGGAAATAGGATGGAGGTCCACAATGCCAGGATGGGATATGTCCAAAGCAGTATTTGATTAACTGATAGATATGATTCAGAAGACTAAAAGTAGACGCTCATTCTCATTCTCATATTGACATTTATTTGTAATGTAATTTAAGAGATGTTGTTTAAACTCTACCATGGCTAGTTAGTCCATTTGAGAAAAAGAGTAAAAATATCTGCCTTTCCAAACATCATGGAATGTTAGGTTTGTGTAAAATCTCTAAGACTTTCAAAAACAAATCTGTTAAGGATTACCAACTAGTGATAAATATGAAAACTATAAGAATAGAGAGGAGCAGAACGAATTGAGAAAGTTTTCACATTTATAGAAGTTCTTGTTGTTTCTGTTCCTAGACCTTAACATTCAGAGCTTTATTTGTCTTATATAAACAAGCCACTAAAAAAATAAAATTGAGTAGGCAAGAGCTAAATCCATATGACAACAGGTGTGTGTGTGTGTATTTTTAGTTCATTCTGTCATTACTTAGTTAAATATCACATTTAAACAGGACAACTTTTATGATTTTTCTCAAGGGATCAGTAAAGAAGATTTGAGAGTGAAAAGCAAAAATACTAGAGTTATAGAAATTATAGAAGATGATTGGGCAGAAGCAAAGAGGAGGATGGCAGGAACTGATATATAGCCTGGAATTGTTAATCTCCCCTTTTACCCTTCCTCCCTCAAAAAAATTACCTAAAAGTACTAGTGAATGGCACAGAGAAGGAAAATAATTGTAAAGGAGGAAAGAAAATACAGAAATACTGGGGACTAGAAGAAACATTTAATCATAGACTATGGGAAAACAATATTTTTTTTTCTTTTGAAGTAACATGTTCAACTCCAGCAAATTAGCAAAGGTGACAAAAGATAGAAATAGTAAATGTTGGAGGGATTGTAAAAAGAAAAGTACACTTTGTAGAGCTGAGTATTGCTCTTATCTCTTTGGAAAACAATATGAAATTATGAACAAAGTGACTACATTGACCATAAACCTTGTCCCAGATATTCCATAGCAATTCCATACTCCAAGGATGCCAAAGACAGACAAACCCATATATGCCAAATGTTAGCAGCAGACTTTATTGGTGTCTGGTAGCAAGGAACTAGAAACAAAGTTGGTGCTCATCAGTTGGGTAACAGCTAAACAGATTGTAGTAATGGAATATTATTATGCCAAGAAAGATAAAATATGAAAAATTCAGTGAAACAAAGGAAGAATTTTATGAGTTGATGCAAAGTGAGGAAGAAAAACCAGAAAGATAAACAATATATGCAATGAGTATAGCAAAGAAAATTAAAAGAACAAAAAAACAAAATTAACTGCTATGTAATGACTAAGTGAAATAACACTGACAGGTATAGCATTCACTCTATAATCATGTGCAGTTTAAGATAGAGCCAAATAATGGAATTTATTTAGCATTGTAGAGTGGGAGCAGCTGATACTCAAAGAAGAGTATTGAGAGGAGAGGTGGAATCAGAGGGATAAAGACATTCTCCATGAAAACCAAACTGATATTGTGGAGGCATAAACCACAGGTCTTAAAAACTGATTGGATGTAGGACACAAGGATGAGGGGATAGTCAAAGATAACTTTGGAGCTTTCAGGTGAGATAGCTGGGAGGAAAATAGTGTCAACAAGAGAAATAAGAAAATTATGAGAAAGGGAAAAGGTTATTGGGGAAGATAATGACTTCAGTTTTGAACACTGAGTTTGAGGTTCTATCAGGACATCCAGGTAAAGACAAGAATCAAACAGCTAGAAATTCTGGATTAGAACATAAGGATCTAGATATATAGATTTCAGAATTATATGCATAGAAATAAATACTGAAGCCATATGAGTGGATGAAATTTAAATTGTGGGGATTTTGAAATCATGATTCTCCTATCTGATTTGCTTGCTTTTAGTAAGAAAATTTGGAATCTCTCAAGTTTTCAGGTCTAAATATTCAATTTCTCACCTGCTAACACACCCAGGGAAAGAGAAGTATTAAAACAATAAAACATTTAACCAGGACAGAAATGAATTGTAAATCATGGATTTTTTTTAAAAACATCTCTCAGTCACATGCCCAGTTTCATTCCATTTTCCATGAAAAATGTTTGTGAAATGGGTTTTTCTGAACTATCCCACTGGAGCCAAGACCCTCTTTATAGCTGAAATGCAGGAGGATGGGGTTAGAGTTGAAACCTTCTGCAACCCCTGTCATTTTCTGCTTGTCCCTCTCCTAGCTGCTTCTGTTACCCATGGATGCCCACTGCCTGAGACCACTAGCTTGGATTATCATGGGAGCTACTTAGCACTTCTGGCCTTCACCACCATTTTTTAAACTTGCTTAACCAAAATATCTTGTCTTCCACATCTTCTCTGGGTAGAATTCTCTCTATGGAATGCTACCGCTAGTACTTAGAAGGCTCCTCTGCTCCTGGTATTCATAAACACAAAAACCACCTTCATTTTTACCATCTAGCACTCTTTTTCCCTCATACCCTAACCCTAGTTCTATAAACTGCCAGACACACACATCTCACAGGAATTGTTTTTTCAGAATACTTTGGGAGCCCAGACATTCCTGGAAATGTAGTACTGACATCTCATCTCCTTCCATCTTCTACTGCATAATGGAAGGTAGGATTTGGCAAGACATGAGGGAGCAAGGTAGGAATCTAATCTAATTCCTTAATTTTTTAGATAAAAAACCAACCCTGAAAAAGTTTAACTCAATTGACCAAGTTGACAAAGGTAATATAGACCAGAGTCAGTTTTTGAACTGAGTTCTTCATCTCATTTCCCCTGATAAATTTTAAGCTTCTTGAAAGCCAAAAGGACATCTCTATGTCGGTATATCAAGAGAGAACAAATGAAGAAGTAAAGGCAGGTGATATGTAGGCCAAGAAATCAATCAACTGCTGCCAATTACCCCAATAAAAGTGCTGTGCTTTTCTTTCCCTCCTGGGCTATAGGCAAAATGTAAAACTAGGGTAGGCATGGGCCTCTGAGGTAGTGTAAGACTGATCTTATGATGGTGGTGGTTCTGAGTAATTTGCCAAGAGGGAGAATAATAGAGTCACGAGTCCTCTTTGTGGCATGGCAGGTCAGTTCTGGGAAGCCTGGTAACCTGCACTGCTTTACCCGTATATTTCATTTGTGTTCCTCTGTGTCGTTGGTTACTGTGGAGAGTCTCAAGCACTAGATTACGCTTTAAGGCACTGAAAGTTTAAGCATAGCCTATATTAAAGTAGAGTCTTAACCTTAAGTCTGAGAACTTTTAAAAAATATTTTGGTAGGTGTTTCAATAGGTTGCCCAGCAGGGGTCGCCGTGGTTGTCATAGAGTATGACCTATTAAAGTCTCTTCCAGGCCTCCCTCCTTCCTCTAGTTGGTGGAGAAAAAAAATCCAAAGCTCCTGGCAGGAATCAACCAGTCCAACCTGGAGATAATGAAATTAACTCATGATGATTTTAGTACTAAGACTAGGTCCCAGTTCCACTAGCTTCCTATCTCTACAAGACTTTAAAAATTTTTTTTAAAACTTAAACTGCAAATTGGAAATGGAATTAATAAGATGCTTCAAGCCCCCAGGCAATCTGGTGATTGCAGGATGGCAAAATTTCAGGATGCCACTAAAATTATCTTACCTTTATCAAACCATTGTTTAAAAAAACTAGTGGCTTGTAGGCGAAATATTTGAATATAAAAGCAACCCTGAGTAATTAACCTTGGTACCTGAAATAAAACAATAGAGAGAAACTGCAGGGTGGAGTAGATTCATCATTGTTGCAAAAGTTTCGCACAGTAGCCAGAATTCAGTCACTCTCTACTGGATTCTCTTCATAAGCTGATCTGTGAGCCAGGGAATGGAAAAGTCTCCAGCTGCTAAGAAGCTTCTGAGTCTCCTGGGAAGAGTCATCCATCTGCCCCTGCTTCTGCTGCTGCTTCTGTTGCTCGCTCTCCAACTCTTATCTTCCCCCTATCCAGAGAAATTTTTCAAACTCCCATTGAACCAGAAACTCCCTCTTTTTCTCTCCTTCCCAACGCCGCCCCACCACCCAGTCATAATGCCATGATTACAGTCAGGTCTTCTCTTACTTGGAAGCCTAGAGACTCTAGGGTGTAAAAACATTGGGTTACCACCTGTTGCATCTTTCACAACTCCGCATGAACTTTTTCCTTTTCATGCGTCTCTGTCAGGGATCATGGGATCATGCAGACAGTGATCATGGGACCTTAACAGAAATAGGTCTTGATTTTTAGAGGATAAAAGAATTGGAATTGTTTTGTTACTACCCCACTTTTGATAACTACTACACTTCAAATAAAGCATAACTTCATGGTTTTAGAATTTGGAGAGAGCCAATACTCTTAGAAAGAGAGTAGTTTGTAATAAAAAAAAAATAATAAAAATAAAATGACTCAGGAAGACTGTGCCCAGAAGCAGTGTGCATTTTCTTAGAAGAGCGAATAAAGAAGCCCTATTCTTTCTCCCATTACCTCTTCTTTTTTTTCCCTTCTGTAAGCAGCGTTTAAAGATAGACTGTCCAACTATTAGGTTGATTAATAGAACCAAAGAAGTTCATAAATGCATTTACAATGCACATTAAGACTATCAAGTTCTTTTTATTGTTAATCAGAAAAACACATAAGCAAGTGTGTGCTGCCAAATGTTTAACAGAAAATTCCCTGAAATGTATCAAACCCTTTTAAGTTTATTCTGCATTATTAAAATTTTCTCCATCATTTTTTTTAAGTCTACACAGTAAACAAGATAAATCAAGCCCTAATTTATGGTTTGCTGATTTCTGAAGTGTAAGTGTTCACACTGAAAATTTAACAATGGCTCTTCTAGGTAGTTGGATCTGGTTTCTATATACCCCTGCACAGTAGTCACTGTGGTGGGCTAAAACTGATTTGCACTGACCTGGGAGAGCCAAATGTTAAATTTTCAGTGTGAACATCTATAGCTCAAAAATTGAAAAATGCTACAAGCCAAGGCTTGATTTGTTATGTCCATTGTCTAGATTTAATAAAGTGATTAAGAAAGTCATCTTAAAAATATAGTTCTCTTTAAAAAAATGTTAATGATACAATTTAGACATAAGAGTGTATTGATCATGCATTATTTTTGGAGAACTGGATGATAAACATATAAAAGCATACCTCTGATAACCTAACATTTTGATGCTCTCCTTTTACCACTATTAAAAAGCACTGGACCTAAATATGACTTCTTTTTTTGCCTAGCTGGGATTGGAAGAGAGAGGTTTTTACCCATGTTGACAAGTGGGCAAAACACATTAATGTTATCTCAAGCCATCCACCTAGTCTAATAGATCTCTTTTACCACTTGCTACAGTTGTATGCCTTGGGTTGCTAGTCAGAGAAATTATAGTCTCACATGTTCAGACCTTCAAAGTCATCTAATAATATAATAGGGATTGACAACACTGCAGCCTACATTTAAAAGAGTAAGGATGCAAGAAAAATTGTCCTTGCTTCCTTTTAGGAGCTCCTACTGAGAATATAGAGCTGCCAGAGTTTTCATTATGAAGAGCTTATTTGTCATTGCTTGTCAGGCTATGACAGAATAATTCATTCTAGAATCAAATAGGCCTAGAAGTCATTTTTATTTATGTATGAAACGGAAAAAATATAGTTGTCTTAAGGCATTGGACTATGAGAAATTGCTTTCCACACACCTTAAATGGTGGTCTTTAAGAAATCTATTTTACTATGTCTTCTGACCACCTCCTTTCTGATCTTTACCTGAACATATTCTTCAATTTCTCACATAAAGATGAGCTAGCCTCCCACCTTATTTTTATTAAGCCAAGTGCTTCCTTGTTCAAAACATTCTTGTCTGATGAATTATCCACTGATAATTCCCTGATTTTCCGCCACAATTGCTGTCTAAACAAAGTTGTCAAAGATGCATTAAAACACAACAGGGAATAGGAAAAAAAAAAATAAAACTTTCGTTTCCCCCACCCAGATTGTCCTTTCTATCACATTTGTGTAAACCTTTAGTCAAAGCCCCAGAAAAGTCTGGAGACTCCAATCTAACCACTTAAATCATCACCATCATTGTCACTAAATCATTCTCTGTGAGTGTTCTTGGTGATCAAAAACCATTCAAAAAGAGTCTGCTCATCAGAAAAAAATATTGGAAAGAACAAGGCAAGTTATCTGTAGCTTAGTCACAAAACCAAACCACCTTCCCTTGTGAAAAGACTAGATTCTTTCATTTTCAGTTTGTGGTAAAACACTGAAAGAAAACATTTTACCAAAAGAACCAATGAGAAATAAAATTGGGAATAATATTCCAAGTAAATCTACTCTATGTTCTGCAGTGTCTTCTCTTACTCTTCTAACTGCCTTCATTTAGCTCTTTCTCTCTCTCTCTCTCTCTCTCGTCCCTCTTTCCTTCCCTCCGTCCCTCTTTCTGTCCTCCTGTTTCTCTCCCTTTCTCCCTCTCTCCCACTTCTCAATAATTTTCTTCTGAATGTCAAATCAGCAAAAAAATTTTCCTGTTCTCTCTTTAGGCATGCATATAAAAAATAAGAACACAGAAATGTTTAAACAGAACATTTAGTAATAACTATTTACTTTAGATCTTCAAAGAAATAGAATATGAAATGCCCTTCCATTGCATAAATTTACCAGAAAAGTTTCTGAAAAAAGAGAGGAGGATCAACTGAGAGCAAAAAAGCTGTCCCAATGTTATGGTAATACTTCCATGTGCTAATAAATACTTCCATCTTCCTTTAAAAAACTATCACTTCCCGTTGGATGTGGAATATGTTTGAGTCCTGAGCACCATTCAGATGCTGTGAAGAATGTGACATGAATCTAAGATGTCCTTAAGTACAAATTATGCAAAGAAACTCTGGATTCTGCAAGGGGAGAAATGGGGACAGATGATATTATATTCCATTGCTTCAAGAGAGAAAACGTTAAATCTTTCATATGTTCTCTCCTATTATGGTTATACATTAGCCAAATGAGAAAATCTCAGCTGTCAATTACCTCAGGTTTGTTAGAAGTTTTTATGTTTGTTTGTTTGTTTTAATATTGTTTTACTTTATTTGATTTTCTTCCCCAGATCTTGGAAATTAGGTCATTGCCACCGGGGTAAATCATGCTTGGCTGACAGGCTGGACCCAAATAATGTTAACAGGCATAGCAGCAGAAAGAACTTTTGGAAGAACTTAGAGTGACAAGAATGATACTTGGTGTTAGAATTTTGTGGAACTCAGGATTCCACACATCCCCAGAAACATATACCTGAACTTGAAAAAAGCAGTGACTCACTCCTATTTTCCCATAGGGAACAGAACAAAGAGAAATCTTCCCTTATGCTTGTTTCTAGTTGAATCACCAATACATTTGAATGAGTTCCCCTTTTTTTCTTATAGTCCATCCTATAAATTATACATTGAGAACAAAACAAAAGAAAAGACATGATTACTATTTCTCCAAAAGTGCGTAAATAATAAAGTACTATAGTTCACCAAACCCTAGCATAATCTGAGGAAATTCACCTCAAAGTGTAAATTCTTGAGTACATTATGTTAGTTTTACCACAAGCATCTCTGGGAAAGTTAAAAAAAAAAAGAGGAGGAGGAGGAAATCTTGAAATTATGCCTGTCAATACAATGCAGATATTTGATGACTATCATCTTCTTGCAGATATGAATCAGTTCTGTCTTGAGAGATGATCTATATTCACATTTACATAGCAGTTATACTTTGCTTAAACCTAATACCTGAAAAATCCATATTTGCTCAATGGTTATATGGCGAGAAATAAAATACTCAGTAATTCTCAGTATTTTCTAATTACTAAAATTCAAGTAATGAGCCATAAAAAAGAATATAACAGATAAAATGCTATAGTCTATGTCTGGGTCATGTGACCAACAAGACAGGTTTAGATACTTTCTCTGATTCTCACAACCTCTCAAATTTCTGACTTTTCTTCGGGTTCTTACATGTTAAGAACTCTAAGATAGCAGAGAAGGCTAATCTCTAACACACTCACTCTTTACCTAGATCCTCAGGTATGGAACAAGATGGAGCAGGATGTTCTTGAATGGTCTTAAAAAGAAATGACTTGTGAAAGTACAATTTATGACCCACACAGCAAAAATAGTCAGCAGAATAGAAAAACTTGAAACCACAATGACAAACCTTAACAAAGAAACAAATGAGAGAATAACTGAATGAGAAAACAAATACACAGAAATCAAAAATAACATGGAAAAAGACTATTAAAAATGATAAGGTTAAAAGAAAACGTGATCCCATATAAGCAAAATATATTAATCTCAAAGATAGGAGATATAGAGACAAATTAAGGAATCATAGGTTTCTCAGAAGAACACAAATCAAAAAACCTGAACATCATAGTGCTGGAAGTAATACAAAGAAAATTGCCCAGAACTTTCGCAAACTCCAAGACACCTAAGTGACTAAATTTGACAATTCCAGTGACAAACAACACGTTCTGCAGGTGTCGAGGAGAAAGCCCTTCAAATATAAAGGAAAGGAAGTTGAAATTATGTGAGACTAGTCAGCACCCACTAGAAACCACAGAAGGAAATGGAATAATGTTTTCTGAAGAGCAAAAGAGCTCAAGATACAATCCTAGGTGATAAAATATTATACTCTAAAATTCTCAAAATAATGCCTCATGCACTCAAGAAATAAAATCAAACATGGCCATATTGGGTGAGTTTATTAAACTTTTTATCTTAAATTTAGCATTTTCTACTCCTTGAAGTAAAAGTCTTTCACAAAAGTCACTCTGGATAGATACCTCATTCAAATGCGGAAAAGAAGCTAGATCTGACAGTGGAGTGATGACTCTTACAGGTATTCCTGAGCTCATATTGTCTTAACACCAAACTGATGTCAATGAGTTAGTCTCTCTAGGTGTGGAGAACTGCCAGTATTGAATCTGAGGGCCAATGAAACATGTGAAAGTGAAAGCAATTTTTAAATGGTCTTTAGACCAAAGCTATTCCTTTTTGCTTCTACAGTGACAGTAGCAAGTGCTAAAAAGGGAGACTTCCAGTTATGACTGCTAGGTTAAAGTTCTAAACAACTCTGGTCCCCTGAAGAATACTTACTAACAATAAATAGTGCCAAAAGAAACAATTGAGACAAAAAAATACAACAAAACTACTTGATCTCATAAAGAAGTGGGGAGATAAAAAGATGTGATCTGAAGCAAGGATTGCTCCCAGGGGCTGAGACCTCCTAATAACAAGTGGCATAATAAAAATGGACCAAAACCAGTAAAAACAAAAGAGACATCTGAAGATGCCCTAAGAAAATGAAACTTGTACCATATTTAGTAGGACTGCTCCAGGGGTTGAAACCTGAAGCCACATACAGGTAAGTAACTACACAAAGAAATAGATCAGGTTTTTGAGATGGTGGTTTGGCCTGAATCCTGGAGCTTCTCCAAGGACCAAGGCCAAAAGCTGAAGCCACAAGTCCAGATATCTTGGTAGAAAGGTGAAACTGTACAAAGAAACTAGTAAGAATGTGATGGAGATCTGAAAACATCCAAAAAGAACAGATTAAAACCCAGCATGACCTACAAACCAGCATTGGACTACTCCAGAGGTCAAAGCCTGAAGCCTAGGACCTCTAATAAGTGGTTGCAGACAGAAAAGGACAAAGCTAGCATGTGACTCTGGAAGCCTGAGAAAACTGGCTGAAACTGCAGACTGCAGTGGTTAATAGGACTCTGTCCTAATCTTACATTCAACTTAAGGCTCCTGACCAGGGATCAGGAAAAGGTTAGGGCTGGTTTAGTCAGCCTCCCACCCAGGCTCGACAGAGCAGTATTTCACAGATTATGGTGGAAGAAAGACCTAGCACCGGTACAACAACACCCTACTCAAAAGCTGAAGTTATAGATATGAACTAAAAGGGGAGAAACAAACAAATAAAATCCCTACTACAGTGAAGAATCCTAAAATAAAATCCTAGAGAAAGGAAATAATTTCAAGATAATCACAAGTAGAACATCAGAAAAATAGTGGATAGGCCAACAAAAGGACTCCTAAGAAAAAATGGAAAAATTAAAAAGAGATGAAATAAAACATTAAAAAATTAATTTTAGATCACTTGAAAGAGAATAAATAGCTTAGAGCAAAAAGTTGATAGACTTACCCAGTAATTAACAATCTGAAAAATACAAGTGAACAAATAAACTTAAATGATTCAATTTGGCAACAAGAAATACTAGGAAATCAAAAAAGACTGAAAAATTAAAAGAACGAGTGAGATATAAAATTACTGTCAAAGTCAACTGACCCATGAAAGTAAGAGGTAGCTTAAGAATCATTAGACTCCATAAAACTGATCAAAGAAAAAACATGACAAGAAAAACATGTATGACAAGAAATCACAAAATAAAATTGCCCAGAACTATTAGAGCCAGAGGGAAAAGTGAAAATAGAAAAAAAAAAAAAAAATATATATATATATATATATATATATATATATATATATATATATATACCAGTCATTTCTCAAAAGAATCAAACGTATTCAAAAATGTCCAGCCAAAATTCAGAGATTTCAGGTACAAGATCATATAAGATCTAGCAGCAGGTCTGAGAAAGGAAAGGGAACCTTATAATATATGCAAAAAAGCAAAAGGCTTAAAACCAAAAATAACTTCTTACAAAATTGAGTGTAATTCTTTCTAAAAAAAAAATGTATTTATTTACTTTTAGTTTACAACATTCAGTTCCACAATCCCTTGAGTTTCAAATTTTCTCCCCCTCCCTCTCCTCCCCCCTACCCCTTCCATGGCAGCATGCAATCAAATACAGGATCTACAAATATCTTCACATTAAACATTAGTCAGGTTGTAAAGAAGGATTATAACCAATGGAGTGAACAATGAGAAAGGAAACAAAACAAAACAAAA
>CM053581.1:486257679-486282494 GCA_028627135.1 Pseudochirops cupreus
ATAATATATGTTATATATAAAACACATATTTTATATATAAAATATATAAAGAACTAATACAAATATAAAAGAATAAGAGGCATTTTCCAATAAGTAAGTGGTCAAGAGATATGAACAAGGAGTTCCAAATGAAGAAATGCAAAACATCAGTGGCCATATTTTTAAAAATCCAATCCACTAAGAGAAATTAAAATTCAAGCAACTTATATTCTACTTCATATCCATCAGAATAATTAAGAAGTTAGCAATTTTCAGAGAAATTATTGAGAGAGTTTAGAAATATTAATGCATTGTTTGTGAAGTTGTGAATTAGTTCAACTATTCTGCAAAAGAATTTGCAGCCATGTTCCCCAAGTCACTAAAGTGTACATATTCTTTGATCCAGTTACATTACTATTAGATATATATCTCCCAAAAGTGAGACAAAAGGAAGGACCCATCTGTATAAAAATATTTATAGCAGTACTTTATGTTGCGGTAAATAAATGGAAACAAAATAGCTGCCCATCAACTGGTGAATGGCTAAACAAATTGTAGGATATTGATGTGATGGAATTTTATTGCGCCAAAAGAAAGAATTACTATGATGAAATCAGAGAAATCATTTATGAAATGAGCTCATAATAATTTTAAGGAAAACAATTTTGAAAAATTTCAGAATTCTTCGCAAGTGGGAAAAAAATAAGCAGTGTGCTAATACTTAACTAGCTTTCCTGAGAATGAGAGGGGGAGGAGGATGTACACGTGAAACTTTTTTGGTTCAATTTGCACCATTAACATTTTCTTAATCATTTTCTTAAATCTAAACAATCAACATTATAATAAATCTGGTCCTGATCTGAACCAATTGCTAACTTCCAAGGTATAAATCCTCACACTGAAAATTTGACAATTTTCTCTTCTAAGATGGTTCAAGCTAGCTCCAGTATGACAATCATAACTTCAGAATGACTGGTAATAAAAATGTATATGTCACTTCTTGGCAATTAGATGATGAAGTACAGAGAGACACCAAATCAGACATTGATTCTCAGACACGGTTATGTATTATATTATACATATAATGTATACAAATTTGTTACAAAAGAGGACTTCTACTTAGGGAGGAAAAGGGTGGATTAGAGGATAGTGATAGGTATGAAAAAATGCATAAATAAGGCATTTTTTGAATGCACAGAAAGGGGAGGAAGTACAAAGGAGGACACAAATAAAGCAATTTTGTTACTAACTTGTTGAACTCAAAATACATATAAATACTTCTTTCAAAAAACTTTACATAACAGAAATTCACATTTCTTACACAATCCTCTTCCCTGTTTATTTGTTGGGGGGGGGGGGTTTGTATCATACAATGTTTCTGTTTGGTGATGATTATTAAATTCATAAAAAAGAATAAAGGAAAGGGAGGCCAGAGTTGCTAAAAATCGTGCGGTTCTTAGACTTTTAAGTGTTTGAATTAGCATGTTTATAAACTAAATCCGATTGGTTGTACTCTTACATGTATAATCTTTATCCAATGATCAACAAGAAGATATACTTCTACTGCATCACATACATATTTACATTCTTGCTATAAATGAAAATAGAAGCTATAGAGAAGTTGTAGTTATATGAACGGATAACTCTTGGGATGCACTTTAGGAGAGACAACTAAAGGATTTGGCAGAGAAAGTATTATTGTGTGCCAAATGCAGCAAGAAACATCATTTCACGGAACACTTGGTCATCTCACCATGCAAATACTCATGATGAGGAAAATTACAACTTATCCATCAACATTTATTGCAGGAGATGATGTAGAAAATGTTCTATGAAGAACTTAATAAAGTTTTCTAAAATATACCAAAATATACCTCAATGCTGATTGATTTCGCTGCAAGGGCATGCACCAAGAAGGATAGCAAGAAATATATTGGAGAATATGGATCGAGAAGGGAAGAACCCAAAGAAAAGATGTATGTAGTGAGCAAAAAAAGTTCAGTTTCCCAGAGTGCCTAAATCCTAGAATACCATCTAAATATTTCTTGAGATAAGGGACTGTCTTTTATTTTTCTTTACGTCCCCGGTTTTTAACACAGTACCTGGCATATAGTGGTATTTAATAAATATTTTAACCGATACATACTCTTATATAAATATATATATATATATATATATATGTATATATATGTAAGCATATATGTTTAATGAGGTGTAATCCATTTTATTATGTGTATATATATACATATACATATATACACACATATATATATATGAGCACATATGGATAGAAAATACATATGGAAATAGACATCAAAAGCAAAATACACATGAACTTTCCACTTTTATTGGAAAATGTTTATTGAGCTTAATGAAATATAAATAAAATATCATGGACACCTGATAAAACTGTCATAGGATGTCATAGGTCATTTTAGTGAATTTGGGGGTGCTTAGAATTAAAGGATTTAATTCTAGAGGAGAACTTAGAGATCATTTAGTTCAATACTTTTCTTTAACTGATGGGGAAACTGAGACCTAGAGAAATGTAGTAACTTGCCCAAGATTGCACAGGTAGTATGAGTAACAGTTACTGTTTTTCAGACGTTTCAATCCTGCCTGACTCTTCATGACCCCATTTGGGGTTTTCTACTTCACCTCATTTTATAGATGAGGAAACTGCGGCAAGCAGGGTTAAGTGACTTGCCCAGGGTCACATAGCTAATAAGTGTCTAAGGCCAAATTTGAACTCAGGAAGGGTTCAGGGATTGAGTTCCTGTCTCAGTGTCAGGCAGCAAGGTGACTCCATAGATAGAATGCTGGGCTTGGAATCAAGAAGAATCATTTTTATGTGTTCAAATTTGGTCTCACACACTTATTAGCTGTGTGACCCTGGGTAAGTCAGGGCAAACCCTGTTTGCCTCAGTTCTTCATCTGTAAAAAATGCTGGAGAAGGAATTGGCAAACAACTCCATTACTTTTGCCAAGCAAACCCTAAATATGGTCACAGAGAGTCAAACGTCAAACTGAACAACAACAATGAGATGAGTCTTCTTGACTCCAGACCCAGGTTCTTCATCTTCTATACCACCTAGTGGCCCCTACTAAATAACAGTGTTAATATTGATACCAGTCATGCTTAAATTTAAGTCTATGTTCTAATGAAGTTGTTTTTTAGAAAAAAATATTCTTAATAATAAGTTGTACAGATGGACCATTAGTGCCATTTTCTGTAACAAGTTAGTTTATTCTCATTGAAATTGAGGCTAAATTAAAAACAATTACCAAGATGGAAACTGATTCTTTCAAAGCATAGCTATAATAAAGTAAATATTTCCAGTTCAAAGGATGAAAACATTAAAAGTTAGATAAATGCTTTATATTGTATAATTTTGATGTGATCTTTTATGTTTAAATTGACTGTAATTTCAAGTAAATGATAATTTTCCTTCAGGAGGGAAAATGGAAAATAAAAAAGATCAAGCAGTATATACTATTCAAAAATCTCATGCCTGTACCACATGAATACTTCTGTCAAGAAGAGGCTCAGAGTGGGGTGGCTAGGTGGCACAGTGAATAGAGCACCAATGTTGGAGTCAGGAGGACCTGAGTTCAAATCCAGCCTCAGGCACTTAACACTTACTAGCCATGTGACCTTGGGCAAGTCATTTAACTCCAATTTCCCTACTTCCCTCCTCCAAAAAGCAAAAGAGAGAGAGAGAAGATGGTCAGAGGCATTAAATTTGTTTTATATCTTAACAGAAAAGAAAAGACTGGTCATGGGTATAACATTAATTTCATAATCACCTGCGTTGTCATCAAAGTTCTCAAACAAGGTATCTCCCATGTATATGTTAAAATTATATATAACTATAGCAAAACTTTATTTAATGACTGTCAATATTACATGAGGCATAAAATAAGGTGACATTTTCACCAGTATCCTGGAAGATATCCTATGATCTTGTGAAAAGTCTGAAGAGAAAAGGAATTCCCAATCAATGGCATGACTCTTCACATGCTCTGTAGCTAATAGATGGGCCAATTGTCATCAAGGATTGGAAAACAGTAGGATGTCTTTAATAAGATATTCAATCACTCAAGTCACTTAGAAATCCACATTGGAAAACAAAGTGGATTAAAATTATGAATTGCTCAGATTTTGTCATAGAGTTGGGAAAAGACTACCTAGTGATTTAATCTATCTTAGATGGCACTGAAAAAAAGATAGTGAAATAGAATTAGAACTGAGTCAGAGGAGACCAAAGGATACCACATTTAGGAAAATATAGCACATTTTAGTTTATTCCATTTCCCACCAAGCAACAGCTTACTTTTAAAACCCCAATATTCTCCTGATGAAGTTATATGGTTGGAAATCACTGAATAAAATGGTCTCACAAGACATATTTACAGATGACCCAAAGAGCAACAGAGATACATGGTAAAGTATAAATAGGTCCAGAAAGGAGTGGGGAGCCTGAAGCCTCAAGACCAAATGGGACCTTCTAGGTCCTTGGATACAGCTTTTTGACTGAGTCCAAGTCTTATAGAACAAATCCTTTTATTAAGGGGATTTGTTCTGTGAAGATTGGGTTCAGTCAAAGGGCCACCCTTGAGAACCTAGCGTTCCACATATGGCTTCAAGGCTGTGAGTTCCTTACCTCAGTCCAGCATATTCCCTGTGATGACTACTTGCATATAATAATTAGCATAAATAGCTTCGTCAAGGATATATTTGACAGGAAAAGGTAGTGAGTCAATCATGTAGGTAATAGAGGAACAGACGGAGTACTGAAATTATAACCACAAAATTTAAAAGAGATAATTAAATTTTTCCAAGTCTCCATAGAAAATCTGCAGAAAGACATGGACAAAAATTACTGACAATGGGAAGTCATGGATGATTTACACCAACAGAATGAGGTCCTACATTAATCTATGGAAGTAATGAAGTCAAAAAAGTCAGAGGTCAGAAAGAAGCACTTGCATTAAAGGGCTAGATAGGAAATTTTGTTATGACCAAACATAAAGAAATATAAGTGTAGATGAGAAAAGAACAATACATCAGATGTGTGGTTAAGATAAAAGGGATATAAATTGCTCATATACAATATGTGTGAAGGCCAATAAAAGATTTTAGAATTACATAGTTAAAATTGTCAAAGAATTAGGACCAAATTGTTTACATCTTTACTTTTTAGCACCAGTCTCTTTGGGCCTAATAGCTCATTAAGTCTGTTCTCTATGAAAAGGAACAAAGAATGTAATTTGCCATAGTCTTTAATGGTCCCTTTGGATCAGCCAGGGAAGGGGCATTGTATTGCTCTAAGCTGAGGAACTGTCTAATTCACAGGTATTTATAATTATTAGGAATGTATTGTTGTTGTAAATCTGGAGTTTCTTGTGATAAACTTAACAAGTTATGAAATTCTGTCCCAGGCTCCCCAGTGACCACAATTTCATAATTTGACATGTTTTGCCTTAAAAATTCAAGATTTATAGTAATAATGCCATAAGTCTAAGCATTCTAAATATCAGGATATTATAGTATTTCTTCCTTCTGACAGCTCCAATGGCTCTCAGCAGCTCCAAAGAAGTCTTTGGAGCCTTTTGAGCCCAATAACCATATATTCTTAAAAATAAAATCCTTTAAACACAAGTTTATGTGTTAGACAGCAATGATTCAGAAAGAGTTAGATGGCTTCTTATGAAATAATGGATTTTAGAGACAAAAGTACCTAGCATACCACTGAAAATATTTCTCTGCTCAAATAGAATTTCCCATTCTCTCCAAAGACCTTTTTCTTCAGGAGGTTTTAAAAACATTATTGGGCATCTTGCACACCAAAAGCATAATTTCTAAAGTGCTAAGAATTGTCTTCAAAATATCCAACTTTTGAATATCTCTGTTATTATAGGCAATGCATGCAATCTGTTCCTACATTGAAAATATTGAAGGTATTTTCAGCATTTCTAAATAAACTTCTAAATAACTCAATATAAGAGTTTAATAAAGGTAAATATTTATATTGATTAACCATTAACTATAGTACGTAGTAGAGAATCATTCATCTCTATTCTCTCTATAAGAAAAGAGACAGAAAAAGAAAATACCATTGTATGAAAGAACTTTTACAATGGAGGGGAAGATAGGGAAGGCTGGGTCGAGAGTGGCAGGGAAGGGGGACAGCACTGGAATCTTGTTCCCGCCAGAATTGGCTCATAGAGGGAAAAGCATACACATTCAATTGAGTAGAGAAATCTCTTACCCTTCAGAAAAGTAGGAGGGGAAGGGGATAAGAGGATTGGAGTATTGAGAGAAGGGAAGATGGATTGAGAGACATAGTTTTCAGAAGCAAAACATTTGAGGATGGACAGGGTGAAAAGAGAAAGAGTAGGATAAACAGAGTTTGGGGGAATATGATGGGGGAGCAGAATCCATGACAATCATAACTGTGAAAAAAAATTTTACAGCGTTTCTCTGATTAAGACCTCATTTCTCAAATATATTTTTTAATTCAGTCCTCATGTAGAAACCAAGATTCTCTAATTTCTATGGTAGCCCTCTGTCAAAGTCTCCAAAAGAGCATGATGATTTTCAGTGAAGAAAAAATGGCTGAAATACTTTGGATACAGAGCCCCATTCTACTTTCTTATGGAAATGTCTTAATGAACACTATAGTACAAAATACAACTGGAAAATGTATAACACATTAAAAATAGGGTATGTTTCAAAGTTCTTTCTGATTCCTCAGAGGTCACATAAGTCCTGCCGACACTATGAATTAGTATTTATTGGAATAACATTTTATAGGATAGCAATTCCTTTATTGAGTTTCAATGACCAGTTTCTTCTGCCTTTCAATCATAAATGTGACACCTAAACAAACTGTGCTAGCTAGTAGCATTTTAAAGATGTAGTAAACTTTAGTTTTGCCATGATAGAGACTACTATTTATTTTTGGTGAGTGATACTGCACAGAAAGTACCTTTCCTACTTAGATGTGAAGTTGGTGGCTGTGTTGTTCCATAAAAAAAAATAAGAAAGACTTCCAATGTTTCCTGTCATTGTAAAACCTAATGAGAAAACCGAAAGTCCTATCTATAGTGAAAAATGTCCTTTTTATCCTGGAATTAGCTTGAAAGCAGCTAGATAAATACAGAGAGATCTCCAAAGTCCTTCAGGGACAGCACTGAGTAGAATAAATATTCAAATATAGGAAACAGTCTTAATTTGATGCCAAATGAGCCTTTGGCAGATTAAAAAAATTGCAAATAAGCATGGAGTACAGTGATTTTGGTTGCTGGGGGTAAGTAGGGCAAATATCATCTCCATCTAACTCTTTTCCATTTTACTTCTGATTTTGTTCACATGACAATCGTGTTCATTGTAGGGATTATAAAGAAACTCTTCACCCTAGATCCTGTGAACTCCTTTAGAATTTTGCTAAGTTGATTGATTCCCCAGAATGGTTTGGAAAGGACCCAGGCTAGTGACCCCAGAATGTAATTAGAGTTAAAAGGAATTTTAAACAATGACTCAAATAAGAATTTAGAATAAGAAAGTCTGAGTGGCCACAGGGGAAAAGGAACTTTAAAAGACAAACTTAAAAATATTTAATGACTACTTTGGTGACTAGATGTGGATAGCTGAGATCTGCAACAACAACAGCAACCACAAAAAGTGTGAGAGATAGCCCTCTCACCCATAAGATATAGAGTTTGCTGGTTCCTCTTTGTTATGGGGAAGAGGATACATTGCAACTGAATGGCAGAAGAGAGCAAGAAAGAAACACAGCAACAGAGAACAGAAGAGATGCTTAGAAGAGAATGATACAGTTCAGCTCAATGGAGATGTCCAAAACAAAACAACAAGATCACTTTACCAGACTACATCAATGGCTCTGCCCTATTAGAAGCATGAGTTGCTCCAAACGTGTGTTTTCTGTGCACCTATACTCACAGAGTGTATCCACTCTTGCAATGATGATATATAGTAACTAATGGGAGAACCTTTCCCCATATGCGTGGATGAAATCTATCTTGTCACTCATTTTACTGTTACTTGACTTAAAAGTCTTTTGCTTTGACATGAAGTGTTCTCTGTTTGAACTAGTGAAAGTGAAAAATCAATGAGTGCTTATTAAGAACAGTCTGGGATATAATGACACACATAGTGCCTCATCTCTAAGGTGGCTTCCTCAGGGCCAAAAAGAAAGGATAACCCTAGAAGCTATCTGTGTTATGACCAACATAGCCATTATACTTCTCTATGATAATTTTTTTAAACTTATTTGCCTACATTGATGACCCCATGAACTCTTTGGTGTGACTACTTTCTTTGCTGGTATAGATCAAATTCCCTCTCTGCCTTCTTATCCACATGATTCTGGTCTCTGTTCCAATAATCCTCCGCAGTGAATCCACTCAACAGGCCATGGGCTTTCTACTACTTTTCTTCCATATTTCATGAATGTTATTGTAATGTGAACTATTTCCATTTTGTATTCTATTACATAGCTAGCCTTGTCATACATGTCATATATGACATCTTTTATGCCACTTTTTACATTCAAGTGTATCACCATTACTGACAGTCACTGAGCATCTTTCCCTTTTGGTTACCTAGAAATTTTATTCTTCTGAGATTCTGCTATTCCTTGCTGTGATGTCACTCAAGGGAATATCAGGACATACATCCTCTAAATACTATTGCAAACTTATTTTCTCATCTACTGCTTTTCCCTTTTGTGAGAGATGACAGTACTCATAATATTTTATTATCCACCACCATAAAGTTTTTAGAATAAACTTGTTTACTCTAAGTCACTATTATTCTTGGCTGCCATATCTTTCTTTTTGGCATATAGATCAAGTATTTGCTGGCTAAGCTGGTGTTAGGGATTTTTTCCTCTCTTTATCTCTTCACGATGACAATTGTATTATATCAGTTAAACTTCACTAAGAAATGGAAATAATAAGAAATGAAATACTATCTATTTCCTGTTTTTCAGGATTGTTTATTTAGATATTTATATTAGAGCTATTTTAATTGCAAAAGGTCTCATTTTTACACACTCTACTAATTGGATGTTGACTTTTGGACTTATGCTAACACATTGATGACATGACTGCATAAAGCTAGCTGATTCTGAAACGACTCTTATTTTAATAATCAATCATTTCCTAACTTTTAATGTAATCAGTTTCATTTTATTTGTGTGTGTGTGTGTGTGTGTGTGTGTGTGATTTTGTTTGGTGTTTATCGTGTTGATCACCTTCTAACTCTCTTCTTGGGAAAAGTATAGCTATACAACCATGAGACTTATAATTATCCACCAGTCCTTGGTATGCTTTGTACTTCTGATCTTGAACCATATTTTCCAATGTCTTTTTTCCAACTTGCCTTATGTTCACCTTCTTATTAAAGTCACTGAGTATTTATTGGTTTGCAATATTTTGTTAAATTCTTCATAGAATTCCTCTATTTCTTTGTTCTCTGCAAAATACATTGACACATGTCATAGTTTCAACTATCTTCTAGTTGCCTCTTGCCTAAGTTTGTCATGAATATCATAACACAAACTGAACAAACATCCCATGAAATGACTGTTCCTGTTGTTCTTAGATCCATGCTGAAAGTATCACTGCCAGCTCCATTATTCACCTCTCCAAGGAGAACCTGAGTCAACTGTCCATTAAGCTACAACAACTTTCTGTTTTGTGGTTTTCAGGCAAGAATTTCTATAGAAATGTGATATATTTTCTCTAGTATATCAACTATTGGACAAATATCTTAACATTTCAAGTGTCAGCAGTTAAACGTGTTTTTATAGATAGTCTAAAAAAGAATGATAGTATCCTCTTAGCCCTCCTCAATTATTTACCACTGTTACTGCAGAAGGAGAAAGAGGTCACACCAAATGGAGAGCTATTTAGAAATTTTAAATCTGCTTCATGAGTTGCCATCACCCAGTGGCCACCCAACTGTTGATCAGCTGCTCAGTACTTAACTAGTCTATCCTTGGAAGGAAGACATGTTTTGCTGCCAGGATTGAGCTTGAAACTTACCACTTTGATAGCACAGGAACTACTGGAGGGTGGACTACTTTGGCACAGCACCAAAATCAGGTTACTTGGTGTAAAACCCTAGAAAAACATGTTTAATTCAAAGAATATTTTAGGCAAAACCTCTATATTCACTTTCCATTGGAGAATATTTGTGGTGGGATTTGAAGTGGAGGGAGTTCCAGTCAACTGGTTTCTATTGTGGTGACTTTTTTTCCCAATAATGAAATGTTACTTACTTCTGGGCCCTAATTAATTGATTGATTTCTCTCTATTCCCACTCTTCCTTACAAATTCTCATTTTAAGTCGTAGGCACTGAACCTAGAATCAGGAAGTCTTGTGCATAAATTCAGCCTTAGACACTTGTCTACCTCAGTTTGTCTTTATCTGCAAAAAGAGGGTAATAATAGCATCAATCTCATGGGGTTATGGGAATAAATGTGAGATAACATTTGTAAGCAATTTGTAAAAACTTAATACTCTCTATAAATCCTATTGTTGTTGTTGTTATTAATTATTTCTAGGATACTACCATCCTTAGAGTGATTAAGATTTGTAACACTGGCACTATTTTTGACTTATTAATCTCTGTCATCTCACAAAGCCAAAGCATCTTGTTTCTACCTCCACAATATACATCTCATCTATACTTTCATCTCTGCTTACATAGCAACCACCTTTCTTCAGGCGCTGATCACTCATTGCTTCTATCATTGGAATAGTGTCTTATTTTCCCTGCCCTAAGTCTCCCTAATCTCCAATCCAATTTTCACACAGATGCTAAAATGATTTACCTTAGAATACAAGAAAGACTATGTCACTTCCCTACTCACTAAATTCCAGTGGCTCCCTATTACTTCTAGG
This sequence comes from Pseudochirops cupreus, assembly GCA_028627135.1. NCBI lineage: Eukaryota > Metazoa > Chordata > Mammalia > Diprotodontia > Pseudocheiridae > Pseudochirops > Pseudochirops cupreus. The sequence goes on from CM053581.1 coordinate 486,268,595, forward strand.
ATCAAATATAAACTTCTCTGTTTAGCTGTTGACATTCTTCACAACTTGGACCCAATCAATCTTTCCAAACTTATTATATATTACTACCCTTCCCACATTCTACTGGCCTTTTTTGCAGTTCTTCACATAAAATGCCCTCATCTTTGCTGTCTGCCATGCCTAGAATCCATTTTACCTCCTCCTCTTAGGATCTTCTGTTGTCTTCAAGCACCACCTTCTCATGAAGCCTTTCTTTGTTTCTTCCCCCAACACACACAAACAGATATTGTTAGCACCCTCTAGACTCCCACAAAATTTACGTTGTGTCTATTTTGTTTAAACTTATAAATGTAAATGTTGTTTCCTCTGACAGAACATAGACTTCTTGAGGCAAGGGACTATTGTATTTTGTGTTTGTACCCTCAGTGCCTAGCATAACATCTGGCATATAGCTGGTGCCTAATAAATGCATGCTGATAGATTCTTGGTCAAATGTCCCCAACTATGACCCCCATTCTTCCAACTATAGTCTGTACAAATATGTAATAATTATCATGATGTATATTTATAATGTACTTTGAAGTTTGCTTTGCACTTTACATACATCATGTTATTCAGATTTTAAGAGAACATTTGAGGTATTATTCCCATAGATAAAGAAACCAAGACTCTGAGAGATTTGCCCCTGGTCATATAGCTAGTCAGAAGTAGTATATGAACTTGGGTTTCAGATGACTCCAAATCCATCAATTTATTGATTATAATATGGTGTACTAGAATAATTGGCCTTAGGCTTGAAGTCGGAGAGTCAGTGATACAGGAGTGTCTTCTAACTTTAGTAAAATTAGAAATAAAAATGATTGTGTCTTAACTGAGCAAACCTCAAATAGAGCCTATATCCCTCTAAAAATTAGACATTTCTATATAAAGTTTTTCTTATTCCACTTGTCCTTATCCAAGCCAGATGAAAGAACACTAGCATGTTTATTCCTCTTCCTAAAAGTGAAATCAAATCCATTAATCCATAAACATTTATTAAGTACCTATTAAGTACAACCTTATAGCTATTGTGTGTGTTCTAGTATATCCCTTTTTTAGGCCATGATAATTTGTTTCTATCCTATTCAAGTTAATTGATTGAACTTGAGCAAGATGTGACATTAAGTAAGAGTATAAAATAATTTGGCACAAGAACCTTAAAATCAGATGGAATACATCATGTTAGGCAACTAAATGGTATAGTGGATAAAGTACCAGGCCTGGAATCAGGAAGACCTGAGTTCAAATTCAGCCTCAGACACTTACTAGCTATGTGACCATGGACAAATCACTTAACTCCCTCCATTTACTCATCTGTAAAATGATCTGGAGAAAGAAATAGCAAGCCAAGAAAGTCAAGAAAATCCCAAGTGGGGTCACAAAGAGTCAGACACAACTAATCAGCTAAATAACACAATTTTCTGTGGCCACCATTAGAGAGCTAAAAATGTGTTTGAGTTGACACAAGGACAAAAGAAATGTTTTTCATTTAATCTTGTCCTCAAATTAGCAACTACAGGGAAATATCAAGTAAAATTCATTCATGATCTATCTAGGGAAAGTGGGATAAAAGGACACGAAAAGACATATCTTTGTTTTTCCTGTAGGATACACACCTTTTGAGAGAAGGATATCTGAAGGGAGTCAGAAAGATAGTTTGGAAGAGGGACAATTAATTGTTGTTTGTCCTTCTTGAAGAGGATCATGATATCGGGAAGGTGGTGCCATGACTTGCAAATGAATTGGATTTAAGTGAGGGAGGGCTGTGCAAAGTCACCAGCCTCACTTTCTTCAAAGCCATCTGGGTCCAGTGGCCAGATACAGATCAGGATGCCTGGAGATGGCCCCAGATGCAGTGGGAAACCCTGCAGTTTTAAAGTTAAGGCCTTTCACAGCTCTCAGTTTGACTGAGGCAATTCCCATTCAGTGATTAAGGCTAGGTAAGAAATGCGGCAAAGAATGGCCTCTTTTACTTGGTCAAAAAAAAGCAGTCTGGGAGGGGAAGACCTTCTGCATTTCTGGTCAAAACAGAAACAGCTGCTATTTACATTCACTCTGAACCATCACTGCCCAAACAATGATCAAGTGGGGCTCAGGCTGGGACCTGCTGTTGGCCAATATGTGCTGGTCAAATTAGCAGATGTGAGGAACTGGCTTTCCCATGTGCCTCCTGATTAGCGAGGGCCATTTTGAATTTGGCAAAGGAGTTTTCATTATTAGTGTTTCTGGGCTGCACTACAACAACCAATTGGAAAATGAAAAAAATTCCAACTCTCTAATTCTTAGGTGTTTATAATGCTGGTTTGGCATGAGCTATATTCATGGCACTATTCCAGATGTTAGAATGCAAAGACAAAAGTAAAATTATCTCTGTTATCAAGGAGGTTATTACATTCCCCAATGTACTAACATTCATGTTAGATATCATGGATATCTTGATGGCAGGAAGTATTTCATTTTTGTCTAAACTAATACACTGTCAGGCACATTGCAGACATATAATAAATGGTTACTGATTGGTTGCTTTTGTTTCTATAAAAAAGTACTTTGGTTTGAGTATTCATATATGGTGTGTGTGTGTGTGTGTATCTATATCTATGTCTATATAGATATAGATATAGATACATATCTATATATATATAACAGGATAAATAAATGAATGAATAAATAAAGAGAAGAATAAGTAAATAAGTAAATAAATAATAAAAAGTGCCTTGGGCCTTCACTCTAGACCTATTCACTCTTGCTCAAGATTTAATTTAAATAAGTTTGGTTGTCTGGTTTTCCTGACTGCAGCAATTTAGAAAGTTGTATGAAGACAAGAATTACTAAACATTACCACATTAAGAAATTACAAGAGACAACATTACAGAGAAGTAGAAGAGAGAAAAGGAGCTAATTAGTCAACATGACTTGATATGAGTCAGTCACTGTGTTAAGTTCTAAGAATACAAAGAAAAGTAAAAATAGGTCATGCCCTCAATGAACTTATACTCAAATGTGGGGCGGAGGAGGTGGCAACATGCATTTAAATTGGTACATCCAAGATAAATACAGAAGAGATGGAAGTTAGCTTTGGAAGAAAAAGTATTAGTAGATATGAAGACTAGAAAAGACATCTTATAAGAAAGTGCCTTGATAAATCTCTGAGGTAATCTCTCTGTTGTATAGCACAGAAAAATAATTGATGTTTATAATGATGACATGAAGTTATCCAAACATGTGCCTATCATTTTTTGGATATTTTATTTAGTAAAGCAGTATGATATATTCCTTTTTTAAATTAAATTGAGGCTTGAAAAGATATTCATTCCTAAAGACAGCTTCAATTACATGAAAAATTTATTTATTCAACCTCTTCCCTCCTTGAAGATGATGGCTAAATAATGGTCACACATCGGTTCAACGTACTACATATAGCCACCATATTTATCATATACTAGGTGGGTGTTTATAAGCATTAAGTAGGATGAGACAACTCGAGAACATTCTTGACCTTCCTTTAAACCATGAAACCTTAAGAATCACATAATCTGGAGGACATGATAAAAATAGGAGAGGGGGATAAAGACAAAGGAGTAAACAGGAACAGAATGGAAAAGAAAATTTTACTGGAGTGGGATTTGGGATTTTATTATTATTTTTCTGAGATTTGGGACTATGTGTACTGAGCTCCACCTGACCATATTATAGTCAAATAAATGATTACACAGTGCTTTCAATGCAAACATAGAAATTTGGTATATTGCTTTATCTTAGATGTACTGAATGTACAGAAGCTATTGGAGCTGTCAAGACTACCACAGGAAGGATGCATTAGGGGAGATGTAGTGAGGAGTTAAATAAATAAATCTGTTATCAGTCCTCAACCTGAAAAAATGGAAAGTGCTCTAGGCCTCAGGAGGCAAATGGAGAAAACTGTCAGTTTAATGGGGTGTTAAGTCCTCAGGAAGAACAATATAACAGGGCAGGCTCACTAATTCTCACTTCACTAATCCATAAACTCAATAATTCTTACCAAACCTGGCAATCTCACCCGATGTTTCAGAGGGGATCTTAATAAGCAAGAGCTAATGAAAAAAGGGGGGGAAAGCTTCATATTCTAGAAGATTGCATTATAAATATAAGATGCTGTTAAGCAGTGTGTCATTATGGAATGCTAATACATTTCATAAGTAAGCTTAACTACAAAAAGAGAGAGAGAAAACAGAAGCTTTGTATCAAAACAGGTTGCATTTTCTTAAAACAAGGTCTTTCTAAACCTCTCATTTTCCAATTAATTATTAAAATTCGATAAATCAAGTCTCATTCATCACTCCCAGAAAATGCCAGTCTCATACCTTCTCTCCATTGCTGACATATCTATATCTCTACATAGTTCTTTGGTCATATTGTAGTCAATCACTACAATATATACAATATGTTAACTTGATCATGCGACACTTGAAATAGACCCTAATGACAACCAAAATAATTCCGACAACCCAATTAATTTGACTAGACTGTCAACCTTCTGAGATCCTTCATATCCATTCATTCATTTGTTCATCTATTCCCTCAATAAATATTTATTAAGCTCTCTGTCCAACATTATGACAGGTTCTGTGTAAGATACAGAATAGTATAATACATAGTTCTCATCCTCAAAGAGAATACAGAATACAAATACAGAAATGAGATGCACAGGGGATCAAATAACAGTACAAGAGAATGTTAAATTAGGTGCAAAATCAGGGATACAAAGTGAGGACAGATCGCTGTAGGTTGAAGCTGAAGGTGAGGAAAAACTTCACAAGACACAAGGCAGGGCTGAAGAATGTAAAATGTTGTAGAACATAGAATTTCCAAATCTGAATGGAGCTCAGAGGTCATTGAATTCAACCCACACTTGAACAGAAATGTCTTCTACAATGTGCCTAAATGGGCCTCTGCTTGAAGACTTCTAGTGCCCATTTTTTCTTCAAACATTCATAATTATAGGAGTTTCTTTATGAAAATCTAAAATATACTCATCTTAAGTCTTATAGACGTCGTTTTTCATTCTGCCACTTGGGGTCAAGCAAAATATATCTAATTACTCTTCAACAAAATTGCTGTTCAGCTTTTGGGAAATATTTTTTCTTCTTAAAATTTCTCTAGGCTTTACATCTTCATTTCTTTCAAAGATCATCAAATAGCCTAGGTATCAGTGCCCTCTCTATCTTGGTCAATCACCTCTGGAGGTGCTCTAGGTTTACCCTATCCACTGTTATATTGCTGGACAATAAGTATTAATTGAAGGCATAAATGAACAAATAAGTGAATGAGTAAATGAAGGTTCTCAAATGTTGACCATCTAATCAAATTAATTGGGCAATAACATGGTTGTTTGAATTGGTTTGCATAGCATTAGGACTTAGAGTGTTACATGATCAGTTTGACACACTGTAAAATAATTTAATATAGTTTGACCAAAGAAATATGTAGATATATTGTTGTGTCAGCAATGGATAAAGACTTGAGATTGGAATAGTGTGATGAATGGGAAACTTGTGATATATTGAGCTTCAATAAATTAATTAGTAAAAAGGGGGGGAGGGGATAGGTAGGTGGTGCAGTAGATAGAATGCTGAGTCTAGAGTCTGGAAGATTCATCTACACCAGTTCAAATCTTGCCTCAGACACTTATTAGCTGTATGATCCTAGACAAGTCACTTAACCCTCAGCTCCTAATCTGTAAAATGAGTTGGAGAAGGAATGACAGATCACTCCAGTATCTTTGTCAAGAAAATAGTTGGACATAACTTAAAAATGACTTAACAAAAAAGAGGGGGTTGGAACTTTGTAGAAAAATATTTGGATACGATATTCAGGGAACAGTGAAAGAACTTAAGAAACCCTTTTCTTTATAGGTGTTTCTGATACTTGATAGTAAAATACTGTCAAAATAACTCTGAGAGTAACTTTCAGTAATCCAATAGACTGCCTCTATGGTACAAAAATTACCAGACACCCAGAAGGTTTTTCTGATTATACAACTAGATCTAGCTCAAGGCAAATAAATTCACAGTGGATAAAACTTTTGTCTGTGACATCTCCAGTGCAATGTGTACCTCCAGCACCTACCATTCTGCCTGGCACATATTAGGTGCTTTTAAAATGTCTGTTGATTGGTTGTTTATATAGATATAGCATATGTTACTGCCTCTGAACTTTAAGAATGAGTACAGTATACATTTCTTGCTTTCCGGAGGTTTGATGAGAGTGTTATTAAATCATGTTTATAAAGTTCTTGAGCAGCACAGAGAAATACCATCATAAAGTTTATTCGTATTATAGGTGAAAGTCCCTGAGGCACAGGAATCATAAAAAGTGTGAAAGTTAGAGGAGACTTGGTGGTATCACCTCTAGGCAGGATCATGTTGAAAACTTTCTAGACTATTTTTAAAGCCTTCCAGGGAAGTAAATTCTATCACCACTTCCTTCATTGTCTCTTCCAATTTTTAACTGCCCTTGCTAGTCTTTGTTTTCTAAAACTAACCTGAGTTCCTCATTCTGTAGATTGAATCCATTTCTTTTTGCAGAATCACACAATCTCAAAATTGGCCAAACTTTAAAGGTCACCTAGTCCAACCTGTACCTGATTAGAAAGACTCTGCAACACACTCAAGAAGTGTGCCATTTAAATCTATCTACCTATCTATCTATCTATCTATCTATCTATCTATCTATCCATCTATCTCTATCTCTATCTCTATATATCTATCTACATCTCTATATATCTATCTACATATAGATATATATAAAATCTGCATCAAGGAGGAACCTACTACTTCCCAAGGTAACATATTTCAATTTGAGATAGTTCTAATTATAATATTTTTTTTTCTGTGCATCAATCCTAAAACTGCCTCATTGCAGCTTCTACCCATTGCCCTTAAAGTTCTGTCTCCTATGGCCAAATGGAAGAAGTCAATCTAACCCTCTTCCAAATGACAATCATTTGTGAATATAGAAATAAGTTGTATACCATAGTCCAAAATATTTTTTATATGCTTAGCTTCTAATAGTCATAAATCTGAAAAAGATCACTTAGGGTTGTCACAGGAAAATTCATCACTGAAGTAAATGATGAATTATAAGTAAATGATGAATTATAAGCCCACAACTACAAGATTTTGTGACCATAACCCAAATACATAACTGATTAGAAAACTTCTTTAGTTTAAAAAAAATGGCCCTGATCAGTTTCATAATAGCTATTGGAGTGTTAGTGTGAGAAAAATACTGCATTACTAGGATTTAAAAGAGTTCATTTCATTTCTGGGTATTCTAATGTGTTTAAAAGTTTCAGAAAAAGAGGTTACGATCAACAAGACTATTTTTTTTAAACTGAGCTATATAAGGTACAAAGCAAGGCAATTCAGTGCAAATGAAGCACTACATAAGAGAGATTATGAATGAATTGGGGGAGAGATAAAATAATTTTACAGATGATCATTTATTTATTAAAATATGACCATAACAAGGGACCAGCATCATGTACATGTCTTCACTTTTGTCAGTTGGACAAAGGTTTGGGATGCTCTTCTATGAGGCCATAGGAGAGACAAGCAGGACACCTGAGTTAGATATTTAGAGCAGGGAAAAGTGTACAGAAGTGGACCTGTGAAGGCAAACATGTATATGAACCAACCTCTAGATAGACAGACAGACAGACAGATAGATAGATAGATAGACAGATGATAGATAGATAGATGATAGATAGAGTAGATAGAGAATATTGATACCTAAAGTGACTGGAAGAAGGGAGGATCAGAACTCAGGAAACTTGCACACAGGTTTATTCTGAAGCACTGAAAGCACCTTCATTAAAATGAAAATGATCTGAACCTCTTTTGACCCTAGGAAATAATATATAATAGCAATGAAGGTTGTTTTCTTCTTTAGCCTTAGGAAAAATAACAGTTCTTTTAGATAGTGAATAATAACAGTGGAGGTTTAGTTAAGGAGACACTTAAATATATGTAGGTATTTGGATTTCTTTAAATGTGTTATTATATTTTTACTGAATAAAACAAAATTTGAAGTCTGGTAATGATGTGTGTTACCATTGTAATGGAAGCTGCCTTTAAAAAAAAAACAGGAATTAAAAAGGATTTAAGTACACCTAAACTACCATATGTCAAGGATTCACCTAGTGGCAACTATCTAAAAAAAAGGTACAGTGTTTAGGGGACTCTTTAGAATGTGTTCTATAAATTCAGTCCTATTAAGTGATAGAAAACATTATAACCAAAATGCTCAATGCAGTGCTTTGCACACAATCATTGCCAAATGAATATATATGGAACAACAATGGGGAACTAGCCATTTTCTATTGATGATTATATGATATCAACTACATGTACAAGATTTCATAATCTGACGAAATCTTTTTCCTAAATCTCTAGTTTGTCCATCTCCCTTAATCACTATATTATAATGACTCCATTCTGCCTCTAGGATCAAATACAGACCCCTCTGTTTGTCATTTAAAGCTCTTCTCAACCTGCTTCCAATCCACCTATTGAGCACTCCCCTAACATTTCAGTCAAAATGACCTTTTTTGTTATTCAGATCCTGTTTCACATCTGTGTGTCTACACTGCCTATCTCACATACCTTAAATGCACCCTCTCATTTTTTTTATTAATTTTTGCTTTTTGGAGGGGGAAGTCAGGGCAGTTGGGGTTAAGTGACTTGCCCAAGGTCACACAGCTAGTAAGTGTTATGTGTCTAAGGCTGGATTTGAATTCAGGTCCTCCTAACTCCAGGGCCAGTGCTCTATTCACTGCACCACCTAGCCACCCCCCACCCTCTCCTTATTATTGTCTCTTAGGATATCTTGTTTCTTTCACAAATCAATTTCTACATGAAGCCTTTGCTGATTCTTCCCCTCCCTCTGCCAATACTAGAGCCTCCTTCCATTCCCCCAGTTATTTTGCATTTCTTTTATATATATCTTGCGCATATTTATACAAGGAGACCCAAAAATTTTAGTGCAGTTTTAAGCTTTAAGTGCTTGAACACTAAGACTTTTATATGTGTGAGTATGTAGTCTCCCCCAATATTTCTTTTTTGTCTTTGTAATTACAGCCTAGCTCAAGCACACAGTTGATTCATAATAAATTTATGTTGATTGATTGATACAAGCAACAGTCATGTTCTCTCACAAGTCAATAGACTAAGGCTCTCATTTTACATATGACAAAACTAAGCCCAAGAGGGCTGGGTTATACAGCTTGCCCAAGGTCATAGAGGAAGTATTAGAGATGCAATTTGAACCCAGGTTTTTTGACTCCAGAGTCAATGGTCTTTCTACTGTTCCATGCTTTGCTAATCCCAAAGAATTTTTACCAACCATCTATTATTAACTCAGTCACTAAAAGATACCACTAATCAAATATCCAAATAATATATTTAGGGAGATGGTGGTATCTTTTGTCCCTTAAGCTCTTCAACAAAGGAAGTAACAATTTGCCTTGCAAGGTAACCCTAAATCACAGAATTCTAGACCTAAAGGGAGATCATTTAGTCCAACTCCCTCACCATATAGATTAGAAAAGAGGGCCAGAGAGATTTGCTTATTGTTACATAAGTAATAAATGGCAGATCAGAGATTTGAACACTGAGCTCTTGACTCCTAGTCCAGTGCTCTTCCTATTATTTCATTCTTCCTCCCCTTATAACACAAAGTGAGGCAGAAGATTTAACCAAATTGTGTCTCCAGGTCCCTTCTTGTTGTTCACTCATTTCAGTTGTGTCCAACTTATTGTGACTCCACTTGGAGTTTTCTTGGCAAAAATACTGGAATGGTTTGCCATTTCCTTCCTCTAGCTCATTTTATAGATGAGGAAACTGAAGCAAACTGGGTTAATTGACTTGCCCAGCATCACATAGCTAATAAGTGGCTGAAGACAGATTTAAACTCAGAAAGATGAGACTTCCTGGCTCCAGGTCCAGGTTCTCTAGGTACCAGCTAGGTATCACCTAGCTGCTCCTAAAGTTCCTTCCAGCTCTAGAATTTTCAAATCTTATGACACCACAATTTCCATAAAAGACTGACTTAAGGTACTCCTCCCAGCCTTTTAGTCTTGTCATGATTCTGTTAGCCTAGGACCCCACCAAGATTCTTAGAAAACCTTGTGAGGAAAGAGCCTTATAAGCCAACACCAACTCCTCAACCGGCAAAAAAAAAAAGTTAATCAGATTCTATTAATGGTAGTAAATTAGTATCAAGTAGGTTCCACAGTGTCCCACTGTGGAATGAATAGTCCCCAGGGTAATACGTAGTCTCTGAAGAAAGGTTGTGTCCCTCCTGGAATTGACAAACCATGTCCCAGACAGGCAAACATAAGTCACTCAGCTATGTTCATCTGCTGGTCTGGATTCTAATTGGCCCAGGTGCCCTCATGAAAGAGAAGCATCATGGCACAGTGGATAAGGCAACTGAACTTGAAATTATAAAGATGTAGATTCAGTTCTTGCCCCATAGATTTACTATGAATGACCCCAGGCAAGTTACTTAATATTGCTTGCTTTAGTTTCTTCATCTGTAGAACAAGAGGGCTGGGTTTGATGGTCTCTAAATTTCATTCTAGCTCTAAAACTATGATGCTAGAAGAAAAAACAACTTTGAAAGGCTATTTGTTCAGCTGTTGAGGGTTTAAGTTTGTAGTTGTAGAGGGAATACCCACACAAAATCCTTGAAGTGAGAATCACATAATAACCTTCAATTATAGTGACATAGAATGTACAAAATGCTAAGAAACTCAAAGGGAATAATTTTGCTTTTATGTAGTTCAGCATTCCCTGCCATATCTATGTGATATGGACATAGACTGCTTTGTCAACTCCGTCTCACTATTCCTCTACACATACACATTATAGAAGGAATTTTATGGAATAATGGAAAGAGTCCTGGACTAGGAGTCAGGAAGATCTGAGTTCAAAAGCGGCTTCAGACATTTTCTAACTGAGACCCTGGGAAAGTCACTTAACCTCTATCTGCCTGTTTCCTCATTTGTAAAATTATGATGATAATAACAGCATGGTTGTTGTGAGAATAAAATGACATATTTGTAAAGCTCTTAGCACATATGAGGATGAATGCTAAGAAAAAAAAATACCCAGTGGATCAGCTGAACTGAATTATTCAGTTTCTCTAGAATATATACTTCCCTATTTAAATGTTACTGTTAACAACATTCTTTCTACCTAACATGACCTTCTTTTCTCCACCTGCTAAAATTCAATACATTCTTCAAGGTCTAGCTCAAATGACCTCTCCTTCAAAAAGCCCCCCTAACTCTCTCCCACCCTCTCCTCACCTCCAACAGTAAGAAATGATTTCTCCTTTTTCTAAACTTCCATAGGATTTTGTAGGTCTCCTGCGGCACCCATTGCTTTACATCATGGATATGTGTGTGTCTCATCTTCATAGTGGATTGTAAAATCCATAAAATCAGAGAGTATTTTCTTTATGATTACATCCTCATTACACCTAGCATAACACCTCAGGTCTAGTAGGTAGTCGAGAAATATCTGATGAACAAATGGATGAATGAATGATGTGTTCAGATAAACTTAGCCATCAAAAGGCACTTATAATGCATTTTAGTTTCTCCCCCTACCCCCTATAGATGCAAAATATCTTTTTCCTCCATTTTTCTACCCTATGAAAGAAAAGGTTCTTTTCAAATGATTAAAAAAGAAAAAATAATTGAAGCAGGTTTTCTGAACCTTCCTCCTGCTGTGCTATAAATCTGGATAAAACTAGAAAGTGAGCATGGAATTAATGCATGCAGACACAAAAGCCAAATCTGCTGAGAGGGAAGTAAATGGAGATCTGACCTGAAGAGCACATCTTGAAGTCTCTTTGGGGTAGACAATTTTCTCCAGCTTCAGTGGAAATACCTAGGGCTAAAGGTTGTAAAGTTAGGTTTTGTTTGACTGTGTTGGAAAAAGGAAATTATTTAATTACTAAAAAAACAGAAGGAATTGCTGGCATGCCAACTTAATTTTTAACAGTCAGGGTTTGGGGGCGGATCATCTTCCTTTAAGTTCTGTTTTATAGATTCATGGTTTTCTCACAAGAAACAGCATGACAAGAATCTTTAAGGTGATAAACTCTATAAAATTTTTTCCTTTTAAACATCCAAGTTAAGTGAAAGCCATTCACTTTGGCCTTATCAGAGTCTAATCACTTACCATGGCTATCAAAATGGGCTAATTTCCCAAGAGAGATGTACTCCTCCTTACACCTAAAATGAATCCCTCTATTGAAAAAATAGAGACATAATTGTTCATCAGTACCCTTAATTTTTCTAGCTTTCTTAACCTAATTTACAGTTGTGGTGTACGGGTTTGGAAAGAATTAAGAATACTGTGATAAAGCAGCTTAAGATGAGAATGGAGTCTAGTCATTTGCCACTGTCATATAGAAGAAGCAGAAACATTTAGAGCTGGCTTGTGCCCCCAGGGAACACCCAATACTTGTTGATAGACCTAGTATTATTTCTTAATAGGAATATATTCACATTTGTGTGGCTTAACCCCATTTTGAACTCATGTTGGACAAACCATTGGTTATAAGGTATAAGGCACATAAATCTCTAGGGTTCCATTGACTGCCTATAGGGCTAAACAATGTATATGAATGCCTTGTCAGACCTAAGGCAGAGCAAAGGTAAATGAATAAAAAATTAAAAGGGAGAAAAGGAGTGGGAGGGGATATGTTGGAAATTTAAGAGGGATAGGATAAGAAAAGAAGATGGAGAAAGAAAGAGATAACAGAGAGATAAAGACAGAGAGACACAGACAGAGAGAAACAGAGACACAGAGAGAAACAGAGAATTTCAAATAATAGGGTTCGGTAGTGTGTTATTGATTAAATGTCATTTGAGACAACTTGAAGATTGATAATTGGTGGGAGGTTTATAATGATAGATAGAAAAAAACAGTTTGGGGGCTACTAGACTAGCACAGATAAACTTTAACACCTAAACTAGAGTAGACATAGTGATAAAGGAAGGAAAGGGATGGATGCCCAAGACACTGTGAAGGAGAAATCAACAGTATTTGGCACCTGATTGAAGCTGATAAGTGATGGAGATAAAAAAGTCAAAGATGGCACAAAGGCTCTAATATTGTCAAAATGGCATCAGCATTGATAGAAATAAGGACTTCAAGGGGAAGAAAAGTTTGGGAAGAAAGATAAGTAAAAAATAGTTAATTTTTGCTTTTTTGATCTATGTTATTTGTCTAGGTCCTAAACATGCTCCATAAATATCTAATAAAAATATAATTTACAGCAAATCCATTATTAAGCCTGAATTTCTTGAAATAAGAAATCTCCTAGACTGTCTTACAAGTCCCAAGAAACATCCAATGATTGCTTGTCCCCAGGGATTTAGTTTGTATGATGAACATGATGTATTCTATTACCTCCGAAGACTTTATGACCAAAGAAGAGTTAAAGAGCATTATAAAATGCAAAATGGATGCTCCTGATTACATTAAATTGAAAACTTTCTGTACAAACAAAGCCAATGTAACCAAGATTAAGAGGGAAATGGGAAATTGGGAAAGAATGTTTACAACCAGTGTATCTGATAAAGGCCTCATTTCTAAAATATACAAGGAATTGAGTCAAATCTATAAGAATACAAGTCATTCCCCAATTGATAAATGGTCAAAGGATATGAACAGGCAATTTTCAGAGGTAGAAATTAAAGATATCTATAAACGTATGAAAAAATACTCTAAATCACTATTGATTTGAGAAATGCAAATCAAAACAACTTTGAGGGACCACATCTCACCAGTCAGATAGGCTAAGACAACAAAACAGGAACATGACA
>CM053581.1:486289368-486319637 GCA_028627135.1 Pseudochirops cupreus
GAAGAGAAGAGAAGAGAAGAGAAGAGAAGAGAAGAGAAGAGAAGAGAAGAGAAGAGAAGAGAAGAGAAAAGAAAATTCTGCTGAATGGGGAACCCTCCAGCTCCAGAAACATCTCATTTCATTTTTAGATGACTCTAATTGATTACCTTATGTTGATTCTAAATATGCCTCACTGAAACATCCTCCCCAAGCACTTAGATCTGCTTTCAAGGGTCAAAAAGAATACATTTAATTATTATTTAATAAATCACAGAGAGAGGTTGTCCTTATTTGGTACTCTGCAGCACAGCTTCAGAAGGTCACTATGACTAGAGAAATGAAGTCACATTATGGGGTTTGGGGAAGGAAGAAAGGAAAAGATAATCTGAGACTTTTCGACCGACTCTGCTATTGTGATGAGTTTCTTGTATGGTTCTAGTCTGAGGTGAAAGTGAATATTTACTCAACAATCTTTACATATGCATCCCCTTCTCCATCCCAAGGGACTCTAATGAACTTCATGCATTTCTCTTTCTCTTCATTATCTCCTGTGAGTCCTTTTCATTGTATACTTTTTCTGTGCAGTCAAATAAAGGCTAGATTCTAGACCATACCCAATGTGCATTTAATAACTTGGGTACCTTTCAAAAATTAGAGATACTCTATTACCCACATTTTGGAAAACTTAGACACAAGTTATACCATGACTAAATTTTAAAAATTTTTCTTGAGGATTACAACTGGTAGAAATAAGCTATAAAGAGAAAATTATCCTTTAAGGTCAGCCCCTAGGATTAAATTTGGTCCATGTAAGCTCAGGCTTGGGAACATGGTTGGGATATCAATTTACAAAACAAAAAGGAGAAAGGTGCATGGAAAAGAAAAGGAAGTAAACAAAATGTGAAATCACCTGAAGAGGCAACTAGACTCAGTATTAGGAGAAACTTCAGGCATTAGTGAGCTGAAATGTGATAGACAGGCTTCATGCTGGAAGAAGAAACAGAAGGTCAAAAGACAGAAGACAAAGCATAGACTGCCATGATGTCCCTGAAAGTAGGAGTCCTGCCTATACAGCACTGATAACTCAAGAGACAAGTCAACAATTCTTTAATAGGTTCTGGTCTTCCCCCAAGAGATTATTGGATGTCATTGCTGGCCACTGAAAGTATTTTGAGATGAGGTGGAGAATGATTCAAAATTTCTTCATTTCATCCCTTCATAAGTTTTCCCCAGAAGGTTTCTTCCCCATCCACCAACTCAGAACTTAGGGGAGTTGCAACTAAGCTTCCAATGTATCGATCATTTATATGTCAAAAATCTAAAAGCACTATAAAACACAACTCGATTCATTTTTTTTGTTTATTATCTAGAATTAAGAAGATAATGGAGAAAATAATGCCAATTTAGCTTAAAATATGCCATGCACACATTTTCCCTCAGAGAACTCTTGTTAAATATTTACCAGTACATCAATGGGTTGTACCCATTTACATATATGTGTGTGTGTGTATGTATATGTGTATATATACCACGTATGTATAATAGAATTATTTGATTCCCTTTCTTCCTACTTATATTGCTTTTATGTCTCAATTTAATGTTTATGCTAATGAATTGTTGACTTGTGTTAAGATAATAGAGCCTACAGTGGCATTTTTTCATACTAGCAAAGACTTGGAAACAAAGTAGATGACTGTTTACTAGTTAAACAAATTGTGGTACATGTGTATAATGGAATATTACCGCATTGCAATAAATGAAAAATATGGAGAATAAAAGGAGGCAAAGGAAGATATAGAGAGATGCAAAGTGAAGTGAACAGAACCAGGAAAGCGATATATACAATGTCTATTACAACAGAAAAGGAAAGAACAGCAAGTATAACAAAAATTGAAATTGAATACAGTGTAATTATAGTGTCCAAGCTTGGGCCTGAAGAAGGGATGAGAAAGCATACCCATCCTTTCTTTGCAGAATGGGGAAGACTATGGATGTGCAATATTGTATGTGTTATTTAATTGATGCACTTAACCGATTTATGGTTACTTTAACTGACTTAACTGATGTATGGTTACTTTTGCTGAAATGTTTTTCTATTTTTTTAAATCTTTATCTAAGGGAGGACTTTCTAAGTAGGGAAGGAATAAAGGATACGTCAGAAAATGAAGTTACTTTAAAGGCAAAAACTAACAAAAAATCATACGAAAAACAAAAACAAACATCTCCATGAGATTTTTATTTCAATGGTCACATCAATGCAGAGCAAAGACATACTTGGGATGTTACTAAAAAAGGTTAACTTAGGAGAGTAAAACTTAGATTTCCATATTCAACCAAATCAAATATAAAAGTCTCTCCCTCCAAAAATTGTGATCATCTCTTGTTCTATCCACTCATGGTCAAAAGATCATGTGGCATTCAAGTCCTGTTCTTTTCCTTTTATCCAGTTTGTGGTAGATCCTTAAGATAGACACATTCTGTAGTCCTCCATATATTAAGATGAATGATAATGAGATTGTCACCTGATGTGATGCCAAAAGCAACTGACTAAAATTGTGGTCATGAAATCTGGTTTACCCTTCCTTATCGAATCTCACAAGTTTTGAATTAAGTACTCTGAGTCAATATAAAATGCTAAGCCTGATGGCTCTATTCATTCCTGTTGTCAACAAATTTTTAGGTAAAATTCATGGCTACAGCTGACCTGTGACTGTGTTTGTCACTTATTCTTGGCCATTTGAAAGGCTGAAGCAGAAGAGAGAGAAGCCCAGCTGGCCAAGGCAGCATCTGATCACAAACACACTCAGAGTCATATTTCAGGCACATGGGCAAGCACCTGTAGTTCACGAATCAAGACAGATTGTTATCAGATGATTTGGCAATTAACACCTACAGGTAGCAGTATCTGCTACACTATATGTGATAGATTAAACAAAGATTAAAACATCCCTTATTTTTTCTCAATTGTGCTCTCTAGTTCCTTTTATGCATACACACATATGTACTCTCTCTCTGTCTCTCTGTCTGTCTGTCTCTCTCTCTCACACACACACACTACAAATATAAATGTGTGTGTGTGTGTGTGTATTAGAGAGGCATTATGAACAGCCTTGTGTTCAAATACAGTCTCTGTCACCTAAAAATTACATTTATGTATCACCTTAATATTTCAAAGCTTTTTATATACTTTGTTTCATTTGAAAATCACAACCACTAAATGGAGATAAGTAATAAGAAAAGAAAAGAACCTTTCAATAAATTGTGGCTTGCCCAAGATGGCACATCTTGTAAATAAATGTGAGAAGTGGGAATTGAACCCAGATCTTCCTTAATCCAAAAATAGCACACTATGCTACACAACTATGCATTTGTGACCATAAGCAAATCATGAAATCTCTCAGCACTTCAGGCAACTAGCTAAACCTTGTTATATTTAAGTTGTTAGTGTGCATTGGTACAAGGAGTTTAAACACTGATAATTCCTTTTATTGATGATCTTACAAGTCTGGGGATAAATGTGCATATGTGCATATACATATATAGAGACAGATGTATACACATATAGATATAATAATAATCAAGAAAATGTTATTTATTCTAACAGTTGACTTTTCGAACTATAGATTTTTAACTGTTGGGTGTTGCCTTCATCGAGGCTTTCACTGGGGTTTGTTGGCACACAAAAATGTATTTGTTGAGCATAGACCAGCATGAATTGCTCTTCTTTTTACTCTTTTATTCTCAACTGGCTAATAATTGGTGCCTCATATATACTCTTCAGAAAAATAAATCCAGGTGTTCCCAGACCATTGTTTAAGACCATTTCTGTGTTAAGCAACCTTTCATGATATAGAAACAAATGACGGCACAGAGGAGGAAGGATGGAAAACAAAACCCAATAGCAGAATGTATAGGAAAAAAACACTGAACCTAAAGTGAGACTGTATTTGAATCACAACTCTGATACTCTGTAACATTGGAAAAACTATAAGGACCCCTCTCTGATTCTCTTTTTCCTCATCTATAGGTTTGGACTTCATGATTTCTAACATACTTTCTAGTATGATCCTTGCAATAACAGTCCCAAATAAAAACAACTAATTGAATCATTAGGTTGAGAGATGTGGGCAAGCAGAGACATGGTCTACCAAACCAAACTTTGTAATGTTCCTGCAATTTAGCTTCCATTCTCACCATTTTTAGAAATTGCTGTCAGAGGTCACCCCTAGCCTTATCATCAAAGCCAGTGTTATGTTATAAGCACTCAGTTTAATTTAACAAGCAGTTAGTAAGTGCCAACTATGTACAAGGCTGTATGCCAAACACTGGAGAAGCAAAGACTATATCTGGACAGAGATGGATGTATGTATGTATGTGTATGTATGTGTGTATGTATGCATGAGTATATGTGTATATAAATGAATGAATGAAAGTCTCTGCCCTCAATTATTCTTAATTTTCCCAAAATAGACTCCTCCTCTTTTTCTATCATCACTATTCCCTCAGTTATGTTGGTACAAAATGTTGGTGTTGTTGCTTGTTTTTAAATCCTACATCTAATCTTTTAATAATATATGCTGATCCTCCTTATATAATATGTCTTTCAAATACCCCTTTGCATTTTATCTCCAAATCTACTACTACCCTCCTATAAATCCTCACTGCGGCAAACATGAACTATTGCAGTATCCTCCCACATAGTTTGTACCACCTCTGATATCTTTCCTGTCTCATCTACCCTTCACAATACCACCAGGTTAATCTTCATTATGTACACATATGATCTTATCATACTTCTATTCAAAAGTTGCATATGGTATCACATTTCCTACAAGATACAATTCAAATTCTCTTGCCTGACATTTAAAGTCCCACAGACCTTAACAGCCTTATCTCACCCTACTGTAACAAAACTGAATTATTTGACGTCCTGCAGAAATGTCCAGTACAATTTTTTCCCATTTGCATACACCACCATGAATTTCTTTACATTGTTCTCTGTGCCTTCCATGGTCTGCTTTACGGTTTGATTCTTATCCATCCTTCAGTGCCTGGTTCAAATAAAACCTCCTCCAGGAAGTCTTTCCTTAATCTTCTCAGTTGCAAATGATCTTTCCTTCCTCAGACCTTGCATTAATCTTCTCTTAATGTGTACTTCTCTGCAACTATCACGCTCTATTCTGCTTTAGATTCGTTATATGATGATATCATAGTGGGTTATATCACCCTCTGCTAGACTGTAAGTTCCATGAGAGCAGGAACTATGTCTTAAATATTTTTCAATCTCTCCAGTGGCCCTCACAGGACTTTGCACACAGCATACTTGATACATGCTTCTTAAAAGAAAGTTGAGGGTTGATGACCATTAACTACAATAATGCAACAGTCTTCTCCACTTTTCCATCTTCTATAGTGGTCACGATTATATTGTGCTGAGCCCTAACTATGACCAGTGCCAGACAAGTCTTGAATGCTGACATCCAACTTTATTTGATTTACTGAGTCCAATAAGCAATTTTATTGCACCAATTAAGATAACGGTAAAAGGAGAGGGAGGAGGAAGTCCGCAACAAAAACATTACCTACCAGGAAAGTAAAAGCACAGATTGACTGCTTAAGGTAATGATTATCCTAAACAAAGTAACATTCTTGGACAAAGGCCCAACACCCCGAGGAAATGAAACATGAGCTCAATAGTGATGCTGCACTGATGCACCAGAGAGAATATGGAATAAGTAGGGAAAAGGAAAGGAAAGAAATCAATCCAATCCCCTGAATTAAAGAGCTCCTACTGCTGATGCCCCCCTATGGCTTTAATCTATGCATTTAGAATGCATAACATTCTTATGGCCTTGAAGAATAGAAACTCTTCATGCCCTTAGGTAGTAGAACCACGTCTTCAGAGTATACTGCATTGTTTTTTCCTGTCATGGAAAAGAAATGACTCCCCTAGAATATCCAGGTAATCTTTTGCATTTCCAGCATATGCACTCAGAAAATAGCCTGAAATCATTCAGTGCAAGCTTATAATGCCAGGCAATTGCTACATAATAGCTGGTAAATTCAGAACTAGGCAATGCTAAAGGTTTTCAATCTAGAAGATGATACAAGGTTCCCAGATGTGATTGGTTTTCCATTGTTGCGTCAATTCCAAGAAAAATCATGTTAAACTGTGTGGATGTTAGACTAATATTCAAACCTGAAAGGGATCAGTGTTAGCCGTTTTTCCCTAACAATAGTAGCAAAATAAATACGGCTAATGTTCAGTTTTGGAAAAAGATGATGTCTATGATACTGAAAACACTAAATTGGTGCCATTAAATGCTAATAATAATTATTATTATATTAGCCTTCTAGGGCATCTAATCCATGTCCTAGTCGGAATGATGATGTCTAGGAATTGATGCAAGTGACTGATTCTCAAGGGGTGTTCAAGTTAAAAATATACAGGGCCAGATAGAAATCAACAAACCTATTCAGCATACTATCTTGGCAGGTCATCACTAGCAGGCATGTTATCTGTACAACAAATTGTTTGCCCCCTCTTGAATAGACTACATCAATCTAGAAGTGAAGGACCATTCTTAGGCACTACATATTACTGACTGATCTTGCGGGGACAGATTTTTATTCTCCTAGGTGCTAGATGAGAAGTACTAGGTATCTGAGTTTTTCTACTACGTGGTAGGATCATAACTTGAGAAGTAGGAAGGGCTGTTATACATTACTTAGTCTAACCTCCTCATTTTGTAGATGAAGAAACTGAGTATCAGGGAGGCTAAAGAAATTGCTAAGTCCCCACAAGTAAGTCATATCACAACCAGGATCTCAACATATCATCCCTTACTCAAAAATCTTTAATGGATCTCTGTGGCTTTAAGATCAAATACAAACACTTCAACCTTACTTTGAAAACACTCTATGATCCAGCTCCCACTGACTTCTAGTTTATTTCATATTGTTCCTTTTTACATTCTCTCTGTTCTATTCAAACTGGCCTAAGAATTTTTCCTCTATGACATTTCATCTCCTGTCTCTGTACCTTTGCACAAATGATCTCCCATACTTGGAAACCATTCTCTCACATCTACTTTGTAAAATACCTAGCTTACTTCAGAGCATAGTTCAGGTGCTATTTCCTATACTAATCTTTTCCTGATCTCCCCATGTAGTAAAATATCTAGATCCCAAATAGTTCAAATAATAAATCCTGTGCAGGGGGTCACATTATTCAAATTCAAACTATTGGAAATTTTAAGTGTATGTAAAGTATGGTTATTGGTTTCAACCCAATGGAAATATGCAATGCTAATTTGAATAATGTGTTTTAAGGGTTTTTTTGTTTGTTCATTGTTTTTTTAGCACTAGGAGTAGATCTCTACTAATATACTTAAATTATCTTATCAAATTCTCATTTGCAAGATGAGGACCTAGTGTTGAGTTCACAGATTATACATTGTGGGAACAATAGGTGGTGCAGTGGATAGAGCATGAGACCAGAGTCAAGAAGACTCAGCTTCCTGAATTCAAATCTGGCCTCAGAAACTTACTAGCTGTGTGACCCTGAACAAGGCACTTAACTCTGTTGCCTCAATTTACTCATGTGTAAAATGAATTGGAGAGGGAAATGGCAAACCACTCCAGTATCTTTACCAAGAAAACCCCAAAAGGGGTCACATACAACTGAAACAATTGAGTTTTTCTTCTTCCTGAACTATGGAATATTTTTTTTTCCTTTAGAGAACTAAACTAAGGGATATGAAATAATTTGGGCTTTTAATGTGCCATACTCAAAGTAAATAAACTTTAAAAGTCACAATTTTGTTATCATCTGGTTTTGAGTGTACCTGTACACCTGTATATATGTGTGTATCAAAAGGATATATCAGTATACCCATTTGCTCTGGAGCTGAATCTTCATCAATTAGAACATGAGCTTGGAAATAGTGATTATCTTGCTTTTCCATTTGTACCTTCAGTCCTTAGCATGTTGTTTTGCACATAATAAGCTTTTTTCATTCATTAATTTAAATGATCTTATACTGACAAGTTGCATGCAATTCCTATATGAGTATTATTGTTGACAATGTATTAGTCACCCCACCACCATTCTGTCTCCCATTTATCCTCTTAGAATGGTTGGCAGCTGGCCGGTTCACTGTAGAAGCCACTCCACCTTATGGAACAGAAAAAGCAAAGACAGACTTTCACAAGAGTAAGAGAAGTGATAAGGGTCATGCAGCTAAAAAAAATCTTCCGTCAATAGTTATCTGGATCTCTGTTTACCCTGACCAAGTTAGCATTGAGAAACTTGATAGGATCCTCCAGAGAAACATGTTCAGGACTTCATGGACAGTTTCCCAATGATATGATTCAAACTCCTTCTTTCTCTTATTCATGTCAGTCAGTCAACAAGCAGCTAAGCACCTACTATTTGTCAGGCATTGTGCTAAGTGAAACACTGTGGCTCCTTTCCAGCCTCCATCATGCGGGTCTCATTGTGCCTTCTGGAAGATGAGGGGAATGTGGATTGGACCCTAGTTTGCTCTAGTCTCTCTGTGAGTAGAAGAGAACTGGAAACCTGATCTCACTAAGTCAGATAAGAAGCAAAAGGCACCCCGAATTAAAATTAATTCCATGGCCTCATGTCTGAGAAAATAGCACTAGGCCATAGGCAGTGGTTCTCAGCCTGTGGGTCGTGACCCCTTTCACAGGGGTCGCCTAAGACCATAGGAAAACACATATTTCCAATGGTCTTAGGAACTAAGACACTGCTCCCCTATCTGTCTCTAGGTGGGTCCACCCCCATGCAGATACGTCCAGATACACCCACATACGAATATTAAAGGGTCGGGGTATTAGGAAGGTTGAGAACTACTGCTCTAGGGCAACCCCAATTTCTCCTTCAGTACAGCAGCTAGGGAAAGAAGAAAGGATATTCATGTAGAAGACACTATTACCATTGAACACTAAACTGAAAAGTCACAAAAATAAAGAGGAAATATGCCTCCAATAAATGTTAATTTTTCTTTTACTAAAGTAATTTACTAAAAAATTTCTTTTACTATTAAGCAGATTTTCACTTTTTCTGGAAGCTTACATATGTTTCTGTAAAGGACTGGTTATGTTTTAATAGAAGGATATTATCAATTATCCTCTTTTTTTATCACTAACTAATCCTGTAAATAACTTGCTTGTATATAGTTTTTTTGCATGTTGTCTCCCCCATCTACTGGTATACTGGAGTCAGACCAAACAGACTCCTAAAGGCTGGTTGTTAAATTTTCAGTGTGAACATTTACAATTTGGAAATCAGTAAACACCACAAATCAGAACTGGATTTTTTGTTTTGTTGATTGTCTAGACTAGACTTAAGAAGTGACATAAAATGCTCTAAAGTCTGTCATGTGTTCATGATGGGCCAGGGAGGCAGAGAAGATGAGACCAGCTTGTTAAATATTAGACAGCGAACTCTTTGAAGATCAGGGACTATGTTTTTTAACTTTCTTAATGTCCCTGGTGTTTAACACAGTGTCTGACACATAGTAGGTGCTTAATAAATCCTAATTTGCTGACTGGCTGCTATCGTTGTCTATCATTAGTCCCACGGTTTAGAAATACATGTTACATTTTAAATTTTTATATGCTCTTCTCGCAAAAGAAACAAAGTGCCTCCCCCTCTAAAAAAAGTAAAAACCTAACCTTCCAAACAAAAACTAAATGAATCTTCAAGAAAAAATCATTTTTAAAAAGCCTTAGGCTTTCAGATGTTAGTCAACAATGCTTAACTGAGTTTTACTGTGGAAAAAATAAATGCAATATATACTCCTTTAGAACATTCTTCAAGCTGTGAATATTTTCTACAGGAGATAATTGAGTCAAGAAGCTATACATGTTATAGCCTGTATCTTTTACACAAAACAAAATGTGTAATGGTGATTATTCCCCTAGTGGCTAGCCACTGGTGGTAGCACCAGGGTATGGGTGGGGTAGAGAATTTGGATCCACTTCATCTGGACATAGAGTCACTGCTGTGGTCATTTCAAATCCTCATTATACTTAGCTTGATTCTTTTAGCTTCTATCAAAATGATTTGACTGTGTTGAATAAATTGATAGGTCAGAGTACATAAATGACAGATAGATTCATTGATCAGATGATTAATTACTCAACAGAACTGTTTTGTATGTTTTCCCATTTGTTCATTTGTCTTTTATGTCTTTCCACATCGGTTTTGGATTGCATTGTGAAGCGTCAAAAGAGCAGATACTCTTTTAAGTGATTCGTTTTCTGTATTACAATGCATTATATGAAGCTATCTCTTTTTGAGTAATGATGAGGTGATGAAAGGAATATGATGATTCTCTAGCATTCTCAGAGCTCAGTAGTGGATTTAAGGGAGAAAGAAAAGCTGTTTCCCAGTCCCTAGACTACATCACTGAGGTTTTAGCTGCCTAAAGAATTCAAAATATTCCATAGCTAGGAGGTTTCTACAAAGTAAAAATTGAAGGGAAAATTTGGCAATCATATGAATAACCTAAAAAATATAGATAGCCAATCTTTCTGATTCATTTCCCATACTTTATTTTGGTCTGAATGACAGTGTGAGCAAGTTCAATCTAATAAAAATTGATTAAGGATCTACTGTGTGAAAGGTACTGAGTTAGGTACTGGAAATACAAAAGCAATCAATAAAACAAGAATTTCCCTACCCTCAAGGAGCTTTAATTCCATTGTTGACCAAGTAATCACTATGTAATTGCAATGTGATTTTTTTATCTCTTTTCTCCAGATGGCTTACAGTGGTCGGTTATTCTTCGTATCAGCAGCTATCACCAATCAGTTATTTCATGTTTTGTGTGTAGGTCAAGAAGGTAAGCTCATGGGTTTCTCTATTCATTGAGATATCAGCTTCAAATTCCCCAACACTAGGAGCGACAACCAGAACAGCATAGTCACTCTGAAATGTGCCTATAATCATATTCTTGATAGGATTTCTGTGTCCCGAGGTTATCAGTGATGATCACATAATATTTGCTGATTATAAATTTCCAGAGGGAGAATATCAATGGTAATGTCATGCTCATGTTTGGCTTTCAATTTATCCAGGACTAAGGCGTACTGGATCATCCTTCCCCATCTCAGGAGCCTCCTTCTTCAACTTTTCAGTGGTGCTTTTATAAATCTCACCACATTTGTAGATAAAGTGGCCAATTGTAGTGGATTTACCTGTGTGTGTGTGTGTGTGTGTGTGTGTGTATGTGTGTGTTCACTGACATCCATATTAATGTGATTCTTTTCCTTGCCCAGTTTTGTTTGGGTTAAATGATGGTTTTCCTAACACCTGTGTTCTGGTGGTAAATCTAATCTGTTACAGAAAGAAATGCTGAAACCTGCTTTATAAAAGTGAATAAATTGTAATCTGAATTTTTATTTTATTTCTTAAAGCTGGACATACTTATTGACTAGGGAAAATAAAGGGTTACCTGGGTTTTCATTCACAAGTTTGGCATGTAATTGGCAATATCTGTGGTAAGAGAATGCAAGAACTTCATAATTGGAGAACACAAGGTTGTAATATAATGGGTAATAATAATTAGTTAATTAGTTCATTCATTAATTTAATTACTTGATTGACTAGAAACAATTGGATAGAAAACACCAGTAGAACATACTTCTCTACCTTATGTCTTATATATGCCAAAAATTCACAAAAGCATTTTTCATCATAGAAAAGAATTAGAAACCAAGTGGATCCCTATTATTTGGAGAATGTCTGAGTAAGCTGTAGCATGTAAATGTAATGGAGTATTAAAATACAGTGACAGATACAATATTATAAAATAATAATATGAGGAATTCAGAGAAACCCAGAAATATTTGTATGAATTGATGCAGAATGAAGTAAACAGAACCAGGAGAACAATAAACACAGTTATTATAATACTATACATTTTTAAAATTACAAAAAGAAGTCAAACTATAAATATGTATAGCAACCAATCTTGGTTCTTGGAGATTAGATAACACAACACAAACCTTTCTCTCAACGGAGAGCCAAGAGATTACAGGGGGAGAATGCTACACATACATGGACCTTATTAATTGTCTTTGCAGTGAGGTGGTACAATAGATAAGAGCACTAGATCTGAAGTCAGGAAGACTGTGACTCTGGGCAAGTCACTTAACCCTGTTTGTCTCAGTTTTCTCATCTGTAAAATGAGTTGGAGAAGAAAATGTCAAGCCTCTCCAGTATCTTTGACAAGAAAACCCCCAAAATGAGGTCATAAAGAGTCAGACATGACTAAAATGACTGAACAACCTGCTTTTCTTAGGTGTAAGAAAAGCTTCAGACATGGTAGGGATGGGATAATTTGGGGCTGAAAGGTGTATGAAGCAAAGACTGGTATAAAAACAAATGGTAGGAATAAAACATTTTTAAACAATATATATTTTTTTTTATCTGAGCTCATTACATAAAAAGTAAAAAAAAAACAGAAAATGGAGGTTCATGTGCATTTAATTATCTTGAAAGCTTCCAATAAAAATGTGTCTGGAGAACCTTAACAATGTTGCATCAGTGATTGAAATAAAAGCAAGCTACCTGGAAACCTTTTCTTATGACTTACATCTCTCATCATAGATACACCAAACCTTCTGCTTGCACCCCAATGACTATCTTTTACTTTTTTCACTAAATCCACCTGAGTGACATTTAACCACTCCATCCATCTTCCACCTGACACATCAGCATGGTAATAAATCCCCATTTCCCTGCAGAAGCTTTAATACATTGCGACACTCCCTCTTCTTCAATTATAAAGCCCTCTCTCTGTCTCTTACCACACATATTGCTGATTATGTCCCAAAATGTGAATCAAAACCCAGCTAACAGCTTGCTAAGTTTCTTTATTCTCCCTATTGAGTAAGTAGGCCCAGCTTTTTAAAAGCAGTTAGATGGACCTCATCCTGGAAGGTAATTTCCACATCATCTTGATGCTAGGAATACCACTTTTCACCTGTCAGGGTTCTGCCCATGATGAAGATGTCAGGTTATGTGTGAAAATTGTTATTAACCCTGGGACATGTCTGCTGAGAACTGCTTTATGTGGTGTTTAATGTCCTTTCCAAGGTTTCCCAGGGGCTTTTCTGGAAATAACTTCCTTAGATTGGGGATGGAGGGAGGTACTTTATTTTATTTTTATACATGTATTATATACATATACATACATATACATGCATACATATACACACATATAAATGCTCACATGTTTATGTGTGTGTGGTGTATACCAAGTCTTGCACTTGGTAACCAGAACTCAAAATACACAGAGATTAAAAACCTTTTAAAAAATTCTCTGGGATGGCAGAATTAGCCCTGAAATGTAGGGTTCAGCGCCATTGATATTCCAAGAGGAAAAGAAATTTAACTTAATGCCCAAATGTCCATTCCTGGTTACAATGCTAATAAAAGAATAAGGGAGAAATGTATTTTCACTCCCCCAACTTTGTCAGATTCCTCCCTCTCAGATACAGCAAATATCCTGGCCTAGTAATTTAGTGAAAAAGAACACTTAATCATTAGTTATTACTGAGTGGTTTTTTTGCCTCACTGACTAGCATCATCACCTGACCTATTATTTAATACAAGCAATATTTATGGTTAGCTAGCAGAAAATGTGAACTTTCTAGGTCAGGAAACTAGCCTGATTCAAGAAAGGGTATGGCAAAATTTTGGAAGGTAAATTGACAGTTATATTAGCCAACTTATGTGCATATAATGATGGGACTGGGCATAGGTCCTATAGTTCACTTGAAAGCGTCTGTATTTATATTCAGGACTACTTTTAAAGGACTGCAAAATCAAAGAAATTTTTTTAAAAATGACTCTCAAGCAATCTTTCTCAGAGAATGCGCCTTCCTGTCTTAAATCAGAACAGTTTTCCCACTACAAAATAGAGCCCAATACCTGAAATTTCACCTTTTTGCCAGATTGTTTCCTTTCTGCAACAGCCAACTTTCTGGGAAAAGAGGACCTAAAATTTAAAACCAGGCAACTGGTCTATTCAGTTCAGGACATCTGGCAGTGACCAAAGCCAGATGTGCCAACCAAAAATGGCAAGAGAGCAATTCTCTCCAAATCTCCATATTATAATATGCTTCCCCCCCCCCCAAAAAAAAGCTTCACTTATTTATTTTATTTTTATCACTACAATCATTTCCTGAAATATTTCTCCCATCTGACCCAAAAATCTAAGAAAAAACTGACGTCTACAATCTGATATCACATATATGCAAAATTGTGTGCTCTGACTCTCCTACTTCTCTACCTAGAGTAGGGCAGTGAGTTTCACTTTCTATTCTCTGCAACCATAATTGGTTATTATAATTAATCTGTGTTGACTTGTCCTTTAATTTTGTTTCATTTATATCATTATAATTATTGCATAGAGCATGAGCAGGGAATATGCAGCCTTGAGGCCACATGGGGCCTTCTAGGTCCCCTTTTGACTGAATCCAAGTTTTACAAAACAAATCCTTTTATTAAAGAAACTTGCTCTGTGAAGTTTGGATTCAGTCAAAGGGCTGCACTTGAGGACCTAGAGGGCCACATGTGACCTTGAGCTGCACATTCTCTACCCCAGCATAGACTTTTCTTCCACATGTGTTTCCTCTGCATCGGTTCCTAGAAATCTCCCCATGTTTCTCTGAATCATTGATATTTATCATTTCTTGGAGCACAATATTGTTACATTATATTCATATAACACTATCCAGTTGATTGGCATCTACTTTATTCCTTTATTTTTTGTCCCCCAAAACATGCTGCTACAATTTTTTAAACTGATCTTGTGACTTCATTGGTACAGGGAACTGATGAAAAAACTCTGTCTACCCATGCAGATTAGTACCCATTCTACATCTTATACCTTTAGGGTTGTCTAGGGTCACCAAAAAATCCAGTGACTTGCTCAGAGTCACACAGTCAGTATGTTTCTCAAGTGGGATTTGAACCGAGGTCTTCCTAAGGCTGTTTTCTATCTAGTAGGCCTCTTGAATATCACAGTGTGCTTTAACAGTGTGATCATGTAATGGCTATGAGGAAAACTCCCCAACCTGAGAAAGTTGTCTTAAATGGGATAGAACTCTAGAGATGGAGTATCAACCCTAGTCCAAAGAGTGTCTGGCAACAGATGTATGAAACTTCTCTAAGGAACCTTTACTATAAACTAGGTCCCTTGAGGAAGTTTACGTGGAGAGATGTGATGAATAGGACGAGCTAGAGCTGTGGGGGAAGAGACAGGATTTTTGTTCAGTTGTTCCATCATGTCTGCCTCTTTGTGATTCCATGGACCACGGCATTCCAGGCCTTTCTATCCTCTGCTATCTCTCAACGTCTGTCCAAGTTCATTTTCATTGCTTTCATGACATTATCCATCCATCTCATCTTCTGCCATCCCCTTTTCCCTCCACCATCAGTCTTTCCCAACAACAGGATCTTTTCCAATAGTCCAGTCTTCTCTTATATCACCAAAGCACTTAAGCTTCATCTTGAGTATTTGACCTTCCACTGAAATAGCCTCAATTAATTTTTTAAAGTATTGACCAATTTGATCTCCTCATTGACCAAGAGACTCTCAAAAGTCTCCTCTAGCACCACAAATCAAAAGCATTGATTCCATGGTGCTCAGCTTTCCTTATAGGGTTAGAGTCAAGAAATACAACTATCAGAAACTACTCTTTCCTTTTCCTCACTCCCACATGCTTCACTCTCTGAGGGATAATTTATAGTGAAGTTTCTCCATTTTGAAAAATCAAATCTAGAATGGCTTCAGTATTCAGTAGGCCTAGGTTTAGGTCACCTCACCTTCAAGCAATCTAGAGCTTAGAGCAATGGAGACCCTCCCCCAGTGCCAACTCAGCACAAGATATGCCAAATAAGGTTAAGACTGCTTTCATTGGACACCTATATGTTTCTGGGTCCTTTGTCTCCCACACTGAGGTTGTGGGTCAGCCCCCCCTACCAATAAGAATGAAGACCAGTTGGGGGGGTTGGGTTTCTACATTAGAAGATTATATAACCATGGACTGGCTTCTACCTGTTGCTCTTTCCCTTCTGCCATGTGGGCGACAGGGGCAGAGTCCTTTCTCACAAGAAAGAATAAAGACCTTTTCTGATCTTAGATTCAGACTCTGAACTCTTTCATTCCACACAACCCCAACTATCACTTCCTAATTTCCTTCCAAGCCAGTCTCTCTCAGGGTCTGGTTGCCTGTTAAGATCAGAAGGAAATAAAGATGGCCAGAACTGAAACAGCTTTCAGAAAGCAAGGTACACTTGATCCTGACATTCAGTATCCTACTCTTATTTTTTTCTCATTCTGAAATCCTAAAATCACTGTCAGCTGTGAAGGAATTCTAGCTTATTTTAAACTCTAACCCACGGATTATTCCATCATGCCGACTTTGTGGTATTTGTCCCACTCATTTCCAGCCCAGACTTCCTACTTATCTTGACTGTGTTCAAAAATAAATGTCAAGAATAAATGTGAAGTTTTCTATATGAGTTTTTAAAAATTTGTACAAGGACAAGATGAGATAGACAGGGCTAGATTTTAATTATGGGAAAGACCTGGAGATTTAGTGAATTTCAATGAATCAGTAGTGTGATAAGATAACTAGAAAGGTAATGGGACTATAGATTGCATTCAGCAAGCAATATTATCCAGAACAATGTAGATAATCACCATACTGTCATCTCATCATGGCATGTTTGGAAAGGCATTTTTAGTTCAGGAGATATTTTAAGAAAACTATTGGCAAGCTGAAGTAGATTCCCTCAAGATGACAATAGGTCTCAAACTCAAGCCATTTGGAGGAAGTAAAAATGTTAATACTTAAGAAGAAAAGACTTAGAGGACGGGGCTACCCTCAAATATTTGAAGAAGTTGCATGGAAGAAGGAATAGCTGTGTTTTGCTTGGTCCCCAAGGGCAGACTACAAGGCAAAGAGTGGAAGTTACAGAGAAGCAAGTTTAAGAGGCAGATGTAAGGGGGGAAATCTCCTAATAATTAGATTTATCCAAAAGGGATACAGAATGCCTTGGGAGGTAATGGAATTTCTCTCATTAAAGGTCTTCAATTAAATGCTAACTGACTACTTGTTTGGGATTTTGTAGGGGGCAGGGGGAATTCTTGTTCTAATACAGTTAGATTAAAGGACTTCTGAAGTCCTTTCAACTCCAAGATTTTGTAATTATTTGATCTAAAAATAGTCTTTACTTTCACTTTGGTTTCAGTTCACCAATATTCTTCCCTTTGTGGTAAAAATAGATATTTTAAGTTAAGTCATTTTGTTTTTTCTAAATAAATGAATGAAATTTCTTTGCATCAAAGCATTTATTAAGTGCTTAATGTGTGCCAAACACTGTGCAAAGTGATGGGGGATAGAAATAAAAAAAAAAGTGATACAACTCCTGCTTTCAAGGAACTCATATTAATTGAGAAAAACAACACATATATGGAAGTTCAGAAGCTGGGAAGATGGAAAGGCCCAGAAACCCAAACATGCAACAAAAGGTCAAATAGAAATGCCTAGGGGAATTTAGGATGAAGTGGAAGGGCAGATGGTAAGGCATGCTGGTCCTCCTTCTTAGCTCATCCAAGAGCCAACTTATTCTAATTGTGCATATTTTTTCTCATAACAGAATATTAAAGATCTAGTGGATATAAAGTCAGATGTTAAAGAAAGAAAAAGAAAGAGAATTAACTGGGAGAGTGCTTTAGGAAATGATTGTGGTCTAAAAAGCAAAAGGGGTAGCAGACTAGACAGTCATTCATTTTAGTTGACCTATCAGGTCCACAGCACAAATAAGATTCATGCAATGCAGACAATAGGAGGTGAAGATACTTTCTGAAAAAGGAGTGGGTTTTATCAGGAGCCACTGACAGTAACAGCTTTCTGTTCCTCATTGATATATCCTTCATACCAAATTTCCGTCTGCCTTCCTAGTCTGCCCTCATTGTTATATTAACTGTCGGCTCCATTAGTGACCACAGTCTTCCTCCAGATCGTGCTGTTACTCTGCTTTTCAGCCTCTGCTTCAACCCTCCCTTACCTCAGCTACTCACCTGAAATCTAGCATTCATGAAAGCCATGCTGCCCCAAGTTCAAGAATGCCTAAACATAGTCCTAAATTTCAGCTTTTCAATTCATTTTTCTGGAAAATCACATGAAGATCATTAGTTTGTGGGTTCCTACCTGAAATGTAGCAAGGATTGTTTCTTATATGCATAGTATAAGATAGCTAGGTGGCACAGTGGATGGAGGGCTAGGTCTGGAATCAGGAAGACCTGGGTTCAAGTGTGGCCTCAAGCATATATTAGCTCAGTGACCCAGGGCAAGCTGCTTACCCTTTCTTTACCTCGATTTTATCGTCTGTAAAATAGGGATGATAATAGTACCTGCCTCCCAAGATTGTTGCAAAAGTTGGATGAGAATAATTTCAGAGTACTTAGCACAGTGACTGGCACAAAGCAAGTATTATAGGAATGTTAGCTACCATCAGCAACAGCATCAACATCAGCATCATCATTTTCCTACCATAACCACATCAACAAAATGAAAGTTTATATAAGCACTTTATTACCTATATACTCGAAGCGTACTTTTTCTCTCAAAAATACTAAAGATGTTTTCCCTCTATTCTACTTGGTAAATGACAATGATAGGTTAATTGTAACTATCTTCATTGAAGTATTTGACATATATCTTTAACATATAATGATTTTTACTTTACTGAACATTTTTCTTCTGTGTTAAGAAATAAAGTATACAGAAGTAACTGATAAGCCTCTTTATTTTAATCATAGTGACTTGGAGTCACAGAAGACCTTCAAAGTCATCCAATTAAACCTCCCACCCAATGCAAGAATCCCTTCTACAACCATCCCTCACAGAGCACACCTTCTTCTGAAGCACCTCCAGTGAGAAAACAATTAATTCCATTGTTATTATAGGATATTAGTCCAGATTCAATCCTTGTGTCATGAAATTGTCACCCAAAGTCATCCTTACTGTATTCTTTATGGAAATGTCTTTCCAATATGGATTAGGAGGGGAATTCAGAACGGGATTTATTAAGAAAATTATAATTTCAGATAAGAGACTATATGCAATTCACAACTGTATATCAGTACTCTTCCATGCTGTCAGGGCCTTTGGGAGCCAGATTGGAAACAACTGATCTTAAAGGCATTGCTATTCTCAGAGTTCTTGGGACTCATGGTCCTGGGATGTCTCCATTGAAGTGTAAGTAGAGGTGATGAAAGTGGCAGCAGTGATTTGAGTTGCCTAAAATACCATAACCTACATTTCCCTTAAGGCACTTTGCTGTTTAATTAAGCTTGACCTGTCTGCCCTCTAGATGGAATTATGAGGTGGGTTGCTTCCCTGAATGATGGCTGCTGGTGCTGAGCTAGAAGCAGGGCCAGTGATGTGGGATGTGACTATTATTCCTAGGGCTCCTTGACTTGCCTGCCTACTGGTGGCAGTTGACCTGTTGGTGCTAATGAAGATTGTGGGACACTTCTTCACAGGGACTGGCTGTGAAGGCTAGGGCTATGATGGTCATCTATGCAATAAGACCTTAGACAAGGAAGATGGAGGTGAAAATGGAAAGAAACACATGGAGGAATAAGCAGTAATGAACCAATACTGATTGACAAATTTTTTGCAATTTTTTTTGTTTCACAGTAAGAAGTGGGGGGACATAGCTCATTTGGTAGAATATTCTCCATCTCTGCAGAAGAGGCTGCACATGCTAAGAGACTCATTTTCCCCCTAATGGCTCAAAAGTGATTATTATTGAAGCAAACATGAACACACACACACACACACACACACACACACACACACACAGAGTTTAGAGGAATCTTGAGTCTTCAGCACTCACATGGACTTGTGCTTTGAGCTCCAAGTTTCATGTTTGCTTTTTGGGTGATCTACAAGGTAGATTCTCCCCCTCCCCAAGTTATACCATGGGCAAAAATCATCAATTAAGCAAATACCTGTGACAGTCTACCACGAGCGCTATACTAGAAGATCCAGGTAAAAATCTCGTGTTCATTTTCTCATGATCTTTGCTGCAATTAACTGTCCCTTTCCCTGGATGCTATATTATGTAAATTCCAAAAACAAAACAAAAAAACCTGCTTAACTTGCAATATTTCCTAGGCCTTAGAGAACCTTCACATTTTCCTACTTAGGTAGTTTCACATATTACTCTAATTAGCCTCCTTGGGCCTATACAATTAAGCTTAATTAGTCAGTACCTCTATTTCTAAGCTTTTCCTCCAGAGACATTTTACTTCAGAGTTTAAGAGAAGGAATGGATAATGTGTGTTATACCAACAACATTTTTTAATAAGAAGAACAAAATAATTTGTAAGGGTTAATTATCAAATTCTACAAAGTACTCTGAAAAGCTATGAGAAAGGAATTAAATATCTAATGTCTGTATGGCCTTCCATAGATCAGTCAATAGCTGAGTGGCTAAAAACTTCTGTTGTACAGCATTGTACTAGGTGCTAGTGAGATAGGTCAAAGAAATATCAACATGATCAATATCCTTAAAGAATTTACTGTTTAGGTGGGGAATGAATTCACAGATGGAATGACCGAAAAATCTTTGCATGATATACTTGTTAACAAAATCAAAGTGTATTACAACAAACCCCAAGTCCCATTTTTATCACCCATTGAAATTTGCACTCCTCTATCCCTCATGTTTTTTAACCACTGGTCCTTAATTTGTCCTCAGAGCTACACAGAATTTTGGAATTTAATTACATTACAACTTTATATCAATAAATTCCAGAGCTACAATATACTACAAATAGTGCTTGAAACAAGACTACCATTTGAAAACCATGATTTTTAAATTCTAAATAGATTTCTTGTTGTACTCTTATTTGTTTTCTTGAAATTTCACCTGTATTGCACAATTATAGAAGAACAGATATATCCACAAGGTAAAATGTGAAGCAACAATGCCTTAATTCTCTGATAAATCTGTGATCTCAACAATGTGGGTATTCTCTCCTATGATGCAGAATTCAATCCATCAAGCCCATCCATCCCATGTATTTCTCATTCTTATACCTTCTTGTAATGTCAACATAGTGGACACATTCAAAATTCCAGAGACCTTCTTAACATTTTCTTAACATCAAAAGGATATAGACTAGTCCATTTTCTTTTTCAATTTCTTATTTCTTTGATGACACCTATTATTGAAGTAGTGGCTTAATAGTGGACATGGAGAATAAGTCCAGGAATGGCCTGGGAACCAGTAAAGATGGATGGCATAAGTAGTTCTCCTGTCCTCCCAAGCCTTGCCAAATTGATTTCTTTGTATTTTAAGTTATCTCATTATTTCAGTGTTTATATTATCATGACAGGAAAATTTGACTTGGCTAAATTGAATACCAATAAAATTGGCAATGGACAAATTCCCTAATGGATATAATACATATACTAAGGCATTATTTCTCTGGTATATCAAAGTGGGAAAGAATTAACAAAAAATATAGGTGGAAATCCACTATAGGTAACATCAAAAATTAAATACATTTAAATGTGTAGAAAAATCATGGAATAAATTATTCCCAAAGTCCTCTTTTAGACAGACTAGCCCACACTTTTCAATTTTCTCAGTTTTATCAGAAATGCAAAGGTAAGTAATTTCCCCATTTCTTTTCCTATATAGGAGCTATACAACTCTATTCCAAGCCATTGATCCAGATAAGCCCAGCTGAAATAAATTTTTAAAATATTTATTGAGTTTCCTCTATGAGCCTAGGATAGCTCCTCATGAGTCCTTTCTACTGATTGGTCAATGATGCTTATGGGATAACAGCAGAGCTCTTTGAAAGATGTCTTACTAATTCAGTACAAAGTGGCTAAGGGGACAGAAAAACCTTGACTAGATTTCTCCAGTCTAAATTATACTTTTCTCTATGAGATTCCCTTCAAAATGTCCACTAAACCTGGAAATTTCTATATCACCAATGAGAGGCAATGTGATATGGCACACAAAATGCTGAAAATAGACTCAGGAAGACCAGGGTTAAAATACTAACCTAGATACTTATTATCTCAGTGACTGCACAAGGCACCTAACCTGATTTTTCATTGGGAAAATAGAATTCAAATCCCATCCCTGGTATTTATTAGCTGTATGATCCTGGATAGGTTACTTTCTCAACCTGCTCACACTGTGCTCCTGTGTGACTCAATCTCCTTACTTTTTAGCTCACTTGTATGTGGGTTTTTTTTTCCTCATTAGAATATAAGCTCCTTGAGGGAAGGGACTGCTTTCTTTCCCACTTGTATTTGTATTCCCAGTACTTAGCACAATGCCTGGCACCAAGTAAGTGATTAGTAAATATTCTATCTGTCTGTCTGTCTGTCTGTCTGTCTGTCTACCTATCTCATCTGTACCAAGGGATTCAAATCGTGTCCCCTGACATATTAATTGACTGATCCTTGGCAAGTGACTTAACTTCTTGAAGGTGGAGATTGTCTTGTCTGTTTTTAGGCCCCTAGTATCGATCAAAGATCCTCAAATAAAGTGGGTGTTCAATAAAAGTTTATGGAATTGAATTTTCTTGTTCCTTAAATAATGTGTATAGCTTGGACTGAAAAATTAATGAATGTATGAAAACATATGGTGCGAATATGGCCAGTGGCATTTGTTTATTCCCCACATGGGTTAGTTAGTTTCACTCTTTCTTGGTCATAGATTTAACTTAACCTGAACCAAGCCATTCTTGAGTGTTTCAGATCAAGAAAATGTTGTTAGAACAGGTCAGCCAATAATGTTGCTAGAATAACACAACTCACCCTTACCCCTAGGAATATGCAGAGCCCAAGGCAAATTATATTTTCTGCTTATTGCTCCTCCACATCTAATATTTTATTTAAGTAGATTCATAGTAAAATAAATATAGGATTTTGAAAGGAAGAGAAGCCTCAAAAGGCATTGAGAGGGACATGCTTATGGAAGTAGAAATAAATAATCCTACCTTTTGACTGTCCCTTTAGAGGTTCAGGCTCCTCTACCCCATTACACACACACACACGCACACACACACACACACACATGCACACACACACACACACATATGTGCATATAGGCACATACACACAAAATTTTTTAAAGCACAAGGCTCTGGAGCAACCACCTGAATTTTTTGTACCCAAGGAAATTTCTGGAAGAGGAGACCTGAGAGCATAACCCATTGAGGATTTCTCATTAGCATCATCTTTATATATAAAGTATAGCAAATTATCTTTCTTTTTTCCATAAGGAAATCTTAAGTAAAAAGTCAACTGTCTGACTATTTGGCTGTACTTTAATCTGTAGTACAGAAAAATGGTGCATAATGTGATTTTTTTAAAGTTTATTTTCAACAGAGATCGAGAAAAGTTTCCTAGAGAAGGTGGCCTTTGAGATAGCCTTTAAAGGCCACATAGGAATTTAACATAATTCAGAACACTTCAGGCATGAGGGACAGAAAGGGCAAGGCAGAGACAAGAAAATGCAGGCAACTTTCCAGATAGAAAGTAGTCCTTAGGCAACTTTCAATACTTGAGTTACAACATGGAATGTGTGGAAGAGCACAAGATGTCATCAGACTTAGATTCATGAGATTGAATCCAAACTTCACAAATCACAAACTTCACAATCTCCTTCAGATGAAGGGATTTGTTCTGTGAAGTTTGAATTCAAAGGGCCACCCTTGAAGACTTAGAGGGTCACATGTAGCCTCAAACCACAGGTTCCCCAACCCTGGCTAGAACTTTGAATGTTACTAAGTGAGAAATAGTTCAGCTTTTGTGTAGAAGAATGGAATCACTAGAGCAATGCAAAAGGAAAATTAATCCAGAAGCAGCATGGAGCTGTTCAGTTTGGTGACATATACACTAGTTATCTCTCAATCAAAAAGCATCTACTATGTTTCCACTGTGCTAAGCACTGGGGATAAAAAGACAAATGGACCTATTCTCAAGTAGCTTGCATACTGCTGGGGGAGATATACACATATGGATACAAAAAGGGGCATGTTTTGAAAGATAAATAGTAGTTCTGGATGGCATAGCACTAGCATCTGAGAGAAGAAGGGAAAACCTCCTATGGAAGTTGGTCCTTGAGCTGGTTCTTGAAGGAAATCAGGGAGGTGAAGAACAGGAGAGACTTTAGACAGAAAGCCCAATTAGAAGGTATATCAACAATGCAGCATTCACAATGCTACAGTAACTATAAGTATGCTGATATGGTTATTAATCACAAAATGTAACAGGCTCTGTACATAAGAAATATAGCTAGAGCATTCATTTAAATACCAGAAAACTGAATCCCAAAACCAGAAAGTCAAAGCCAACACAGTAGTTACAAAGTTGGTACATGTAGTTAAAGTAGTAAACACCCACATTCTCAAGCCTTCAAAACAGGACAGGCTACCTCAGGCAAAGATCTTCCTCTCCTCACGCATGCAACTGCTCAGCATCCAGGCAGCTTACTCCCAGCAGCTCTGGCCCCTGGCAGTTCCCGTCCTCAGCAGGAGTCCTTAGCAGAGATTCTGGCCCGCTCAAAGAAAAAGGAGTTCCCAACCACAGCCACTGCCTCTGCCACCCCTTCCAGTCAGCACCACAGGGAGACTAGCTTGGTTCTGGTGTTCTCTTGCTCCACCCCTTCCTGCTACGTCAGCAAGTTCAAGGGCCATGGAAGATCTTCAAATCCCAGTATCGTTACAGAAGGCTAATGCAATACTCTAGGTGAGAGATGAGGGGAGCTTAAAAGGTGATAGCTATGTGAGTAGAGAGCCAAATGAAAGAGAGGTTATGAAGGCAGAAATAGCAAGATCCGACAAGTAATTGTAAAAGAGTCTAAGATAATGTCAATGTTGTGAATATGGAAGTTTGGAAGAAGAGTGGTACATTTGGCAGAAGTAGGGAAGAAGTTTTTGAGAAAGCCAGTTTGAAATGTCCACTAGATCACTAGTGATGCAGAGGTCTAGTTCAGAAGAGAATCCAGGAGTAGATACATAGATTTTGGAGTAATTAACATAGAGATGACAATTAGTTCAGAGCTGATGCTATCACAGAGAGAGTGTATAGAGAAAGAAAAGGGAAGGCATCTGAGATAGGGCCTTAGGGAACACCCACAATTTGGGGGAATGATGTGGGTGATTAAGCTGCAAAAGATACTAAGAGGGGGTTAAGGGGATAGAGAGCATTGTCTTTAGCGGAGAGAGTATCCAGGAATAGAGACAGAGAAGGCTGAGCATTGGAAAAAGATCATCAGGTTTGGCAAGTAAAAATTCTGACAACTTCAGAAAGCATAATTTCAATTGAAAGACAAAGTCAGAAACAGCATTGCCAATATGATCTAAATATATGAAATACACATATGTGTATATAATATTAAAATCATCAGTGATACACATGTATGCAATTATTTACAGCATGATAAGACATGGAGAATAGGCAGTGTAGCATAGTAGAGAGGGAGAACTGGCCTTCTAATTAGGAACACTTGGACCATATACCTGTCTTTAGTACATAATGGCTGTGTGACTCTGGGCAAGTCAGTTAACCACTCAGTTTCCTAAAC
This sequence comes from Pseudochirops cupreus, assembly GCA_028627135.1. Lineage (NCBI taxonomy): Eukaryota > Metazoa > Chordata > Mammalia > Diprotodontia > Pseudocheiridae > Pseudochirops > Pseudochirops cupreus. The sequence goes on from CM053581.1 coordinate 486,315,026, forward strand.
AATTCTCTCAGACTACATGAGTTGCAGAGCTGGTATTGACTCCCATTGGTAGGAGTTTCCTCATCCAGGAATTCCCCATACTAATGAAATCATAGGTCTAGTTTTATATAATAATAAATAATAACACCATCTACATAGTGCTTTCTAATTTGTCAAGTGCTTTATAAACAGTTTATTCTATTTTTTTCTAACATTTTATTTTATTTTATTTTATTTTATTCTAACAAAATACCTGGGGGACAGGTGCTCTTACTACCCCCATTTTACAGATGAAGAAACTAAGGCAAACAGAGGCGAATATCTAGCATCACCTACTGGCAAATGTCTGAGACCAGATTTGAACTCCCGTCTTCTTGTCTCATGGCTAGCATCTGGGCCACCTAGTTATCTATAATATGAAGAGCACTGGTTAGGCACATGTACAAGGTTACAAGGACACGTGATAATTCATTTCACTGGTCACCCAGGCTCTCAACTGTCCCTTTAGTATGTAAGAAATACAGGGAGCTGTTTCAGGAAGACTTCTTGAACTATAGGCTAGGTACAAGAGGCAAAAACAATTAAGGCAATACTCTTATAATGCAAGGACCAAGGTAACTGCAAATCTTTTCAAAATTACAAATGAGATAGTCTTTGTAAAGTACTTAGCACAGTGCCTGGTGCATATTAGGCACTATATAAACGTTATTATTAAATGCACCAATCTATCAGGCTGTAGGAATCTTTTGCATATAGCAAACATGATTTAGCCAGGCAAGGATACACATGGGGTTGTGGGACTTCCGTCGGTGTCCAGATCTGCATTCATGGATCCATAGTCATTACACTTGTTTTTATCTACCTAGCCCCTCTCCTTCCTCTCGGAAAAAATGTTCCAGTACATTCAGATTCCATCAAGGTCCCTAAGGGAAGTATGATGACTGCCTATGGGCTCAGGTAGCAATTATTTTGGGGCAGCTAGATCGTGCAGTGGATAGAGTACCATGCCTGGAATTAGGAAGAACTGAAGTCAAATCTAACCCAAGATATTTACAGGCTGTGTCTCTTTGGGCAAATTATTTAACCTTGTTTGCCTCATTTGTAAAATGAGTTAAAGAAGGAGATAGTAAACCTCTGCACCATCTTTGCCAAGGAAAGCCCAGCTGGGGTCATGAAGGTCAGATATGACTGAAACATCTGAACAACAACAAATAGCAGTGATTTTTACCATTTCTATTGTATAAATAAAGCTTTGTACATGTTTAATGTCCTTCTTAGACTAAGTGCTTACAGAGGAACTAATGGTCCTTTGCAGGGAATAAATTCAGATATTGAAATTCCCAGGATTCTCCTACTACAGGTATGAGCCAGAGAGAGTTAGTGGACTGTGGCATCAGATTCATACTCAGATTTTCATGTCAGGAAGGACAGCTCAACAAGAGGGCCACACCTAAATTATTGGGTTTCCTAGTCATGACTCTTGGGAGTTAGCAATCTGTTAAGCATCTAGTACTTTTCTTGATTTTCTACCAGTTTTATGCTAGAAAAGCAATGAAATTTATTATACCAAGTCACATATATTGATATTTTAAATGCATAGAAGTCAGGAGCTATTACAAACAAAGGTTTCCATAGTAACTGCAATGCTGCAGGTATGGGAAGACATATGAAATTGATAACATGCAAGAACATAAATTGAATATGACAAACTGTATGTATACAATGAAAGGCTGGGAGCTATTCCCCTGTACCAAGACAAGAGCCTTGAGAGTCACTACAGATTTTTCCCTAAATGCAATGGTTTAGTGATCTCTGTGGGGGAGGGGTTATTATAATAGTCTACATCATAACTAATTGGGATTAGAAACAGAAAAGAAAGCATCATCTGCCCCTGATTTACTACTGTAGTATACCCACACTTCCAGTACTCGTTGCATTTTTTTTTTCACTCCATTTCAAGAAAGACACGAAAGAGTTACAGATATAAGGAGGACAGATGGAAAGGACCATGCTGTGATGCATTAAAGTCATTTACTATTGGTTGAATGGATTTAAATTCTTCCCTTCCCCCAAAAGAAGTGAGGTTCAAATCCATCTCTGACTCACCAAGAAGGCAGTGACTATATCAATGAACTGCCTTGCCTGGAGCTGCCATTTTCTGATCTGTATTAGGAACTAAACCTGCCATCTCACTTTGTATCTGAACTTTGAACAGCCTGTGCTATTCTTTCCCCAGACACTAGCAAGAGAGTTTCTGAAAATCCCTCTACTGAGACCTGCTGCTGTGGCTGCTATTGCTGAATGTGATTGTTGTATTCCATTAGGCAATACTCTGAGGACTGTGCTAGCAAACTCTCCTGATTTTAATTAAAAGTAGACCAAGCATAGCAGAGAGGTTGCGAAGATAGCACGGTACTGAGTACTAGATATACCCAAAAGAAAGACGAATAGGATTTGAGATGATATAGTGATTTCACTTTATTTTTTAGCATGGGGATGGGTTACCCAGTGCCTGGTTATATAGGACAGAAGAGGAGAGCAAAACCATGCTTATAACCACAGCATGGGAGCAGAGCAAAAAATTGCAACCTTGTTTCACACACACACACATATACACACACGTACATATGATTACTGGCAGTGATTTGGATGTATCAGTTCTAATGGGAATTCTAGATGGGATTATGGATCTATTCAGGTATCAAGAAGTAAAAATTAGGGTAATTGAATAGATAATTTCTTGGGTGCCTTCCATCACTCATATAACTATAATTAATGAGAAAGCAGATTAACTAAAAGGTTAGCCTGAGATCTTCCTGTCTCTTTAACTTCTGCCTCCAGCATTTCCTACCTGTGATAACACGAGGAAGTCTCTTAATCCTTAATAGCCTCAGGCAATTTTTAAAATCATACCATAAATTAAAGGGAATTGTTGGTCTCCACCATTGAAGGGGATTTCCACACCAGTTGTTCCATATACTGATGAAATGAGGGATTTAGACCAAAAGAAAAAAATTAATTAGTGGAAATAATGGTGATCTTGGAGTCAGAAAAATTGAGTTGGAGTATCAGCTTCAATACTTGCAAGGCACTTAACATCTCTAGATCTCTGATATTTAAGCTGCCTACTTCAAAAGGTTGTTCTTAAGAAATACCTTTGTAAATCTTAAAATGCCATAATTTAAAGAGTTATTAGTAACATTATATAATCCACAAGTGGTTGAAACCATGTAAGCCTGGCCTTGAGGCTGCAGGTTTCTCACCCCTGATCTGAGGAGATAAAGTGTCTAGGAGAAGGAATATAGAGGAAGAAAAATAGAACACCTAGGAATGAATAGAACCCATTGATATGGGTTGACAAAAAGAAGAGAAGACAAGGTTAGTGATAAAGTGTAGTCAGAGAAGTGAGCTAAATAAGAAGAGAACATTAGGAAAGTTGATTCAAGGACCAAGTAGTCAAAACTGCCTAAAAGAACTGAAAAGTGTGAGGAGACATGAACTAATGCAAATGAAAGGAAGAAAAAACCAAGAAAATAATATATACACTGATCAGATGAAACATTTTAAAAAGAGGGCAAAAATGCTGTAAAATTATAATTCAGCCTAGAAGATAAGGTGAAAAAAATTCACCTATGTCTTTTCTTTGTGAAAGTAGGGTGGGGAGGATTATGAGTGTGAAACTTTGTGTAGAGCTTCAGACTCAGTTGATGTGTTGATTAATTTCACTGAACTGGTTTTTTCCCCTCTTTTCTTTGTTATAAGGAATTGCTTGTGGGTAAGGAATGAGGAAGTGATACATTTCTAGCCAAAGGTGACATGAAAACAATAGATATGAATACAATTATTAAAAATATCTTTTTTAAAAAATCATAATCTTCCACTAAACAAATCAAAACTAAGCTATGTAAAAAGAATATAATTGAATAAAAGAATATAATTTAACCTGATCACATGATGTAATTAAGGAATATTGTATGCTTGTTAATGAAATACTCGTTTTAACCATAGATTTTTAAAAATGATTGTATTGTCAAATTCTATCAAGGAATTCTGTTCCCAAACTTGCAGAAGCACAGCTTAGGGTCAGTCTGGGGTCAGTTTTAATAACATGAAGACAGTTTATCTCCCCTTGAGTGCATTGGATATTTCTGCTCAATAAGTATATTAAAGTGTTTGCAGCTCACACCTGTTTTTACTAAAAATGAGAAGCTTTCAACCATCACCACAGTTGCATTATCAAGATTTATTCTCTATGGACCAGAAATATTTGTGCTGTTCCTTGTGTATTTACTCTTTGGGAATAAATTTTAGTTAAACCACTGTAGTCTTGGTAAGGCATTTCTACTGAAGCAGGTGTACTTTGACAATGCTCTAATTCTTTTTGATCAACTGCCTTGACACATTTACTCGTAAGGGCCTGTCTCAGCAGCACCATACAAAAGCTATGGATTTGGGTAAAACAGCTAAATTCATACTATGAGTGCCATGGATCAAATTTTTAAAAGTTTATTGTTTCTCAATTCTTCTTTCTGAACCCTGTTACCATCATAATCATTTCCCTTGAATGCCTTTTAGGAGTTTCATTGAATTGAACTTCTCTTCAGGGACAACCTCTGAAGTTGCCTTCCTGTTC
>CM053581.1:486320137-486351766 GCA_028627135.1 Pseudochirops cupreus
ATGTTTCTCCTGGCAACCTTAATTTTAGCTTTTGATTCATCTAGACTGGCATTTTTCATAATATACTCTGAGTACAAGTTAAGTAAATAAGGTGACAAAATACAATCTTATCGTATTCCTTTTCCAATCTTAAACCAATCATTTGTTCCATGTTCAGTTCTAACTGTGTCCTCTTGGACCACATACAGGTTTCTTGGGAGAAAAGTAAGATGATCCGGTACTCCCCTCCCTTTGAAGTCTTGCCACATTTTGTTATGATCCACACGCTCAAAGACTTTAGTGTAGCCAATGTATGTCATAGTATTCCAGTAGATTATCAAATTAGGTCAAATAAAATAATACATTAAAAGCATTTTGCAAGCCATAAAAGTTATAAAATGTTATTCTTCTTATTATTATGGTCTTAGATAATAACACCTTCTTAATCTACAATTCCAATGAAGTCGTAAGTTCAAACTTCAAGTGTCTGTTTAGCTATACTTTGTCCTATGATCATAGGCTACCATCTGGTCTATTTGTAAATGTGGTTTTTGGTCACAGAGGAGACTTGGTGACAGTGCAGATTGCATAGCTTCACTCTATCCTCCCTAGTGGAAAAGTAACTCAACATCAGAGGTTGACTGATCTTGAATCTGTAATGTCAAGTAAATAAATCACTTAACCCCTCTTCTCAACCCCCCTGCCTCAGACAATTCTCTAAGTTGCAGAGGGAGGTTAAAGCACCCTGCACTGATAAAATCACAGATCTGATCCAAAAATTCAAAGACAAAAGCTATAATGTCATATAGACTCTATGTCTCCTTTGGTCCTTTACAACGTTAAATCTACGACTTTATGATCTTAACATAGAACACAAGAGCCAAAGCCTCTTAAAATAAACAAATCCATTCAAGAGTTACTCATACATATTCAGTCTCATTTCCATAAGGGTATATTTGTGGGTGAGAATCCTAGAGAAATAAGAAAAAATATATAGTGGGATGAGGGGGGACATTGGGATTAAAGATAGGATTAGGGAAGAAATGTTAATTGATTTATATATACTCTGTAATTATAAAAGAAAAGCAATACATCAGTCATTTTTTCCTGCCTAGATAGGCTTTTGGCAAGATGGGATGAATTGTTTCCAAGACTTTGTACCCAAAATCTGGTGCAGTAGAAGTCTTTGGCAGTCTCTTCGTCTATAACCACTTGCCCTAAAACGGGGAAGCTAGGTGGTATAGTAGATAGAGTGCTGGACCTAGGAGTGAAGAGTACCTGAATTCAAATCTTACCTCAGACATTTACTAGCTATGTGGCCTTGGGCAAGTCATTTAACTTCTATAAGTTTCAGTTTCTTCATCTGTAAAATGGGAATAATAATAACACCTACTTCACAGGATTACTATAAGGATAAAACTAGATAATATATATGTAAAACAATTTTGCAAAGCTTAAAGTGCTATATCAATGAGGCTCTTGTTATTAAATAGACTTTTCCATCATTCCAGAAATGCCTGTGCAGGACATCCCAGAGCCTTCATTTAATTGATTTGGACACTGGAGACCCCAGGCTTTGTACAAAATAAGTCATTGTTCCAGCAAAATTCCTAAGGCACTCATATTGGTCAGGTCTATGTCTCTGCTCTCCATGCCAAATGGGAGCTGTGCTGAAATTCCTAGTCCTAACCCAAATGGAACTACTTTCTCTCTTCATCCCTGCCCCATCATGGTCCATTGTCTGATGGGCCATTTCTCTACTCACTGTCCTCCCCACCTTTCTCCAGTTTCCTATCACTGTATATGCTCAGACACAGGCTAAAGAAACACTTATCAGGGAGAACACAGAAAAGATTCATGAATTGTGCAGGAATTTAGACTGACTGACATCACAAAGCTGTTCTGACTTTGAGATTCTATGATAATAAATTTTGCTCTGAATAAACTCCCTAGTACCATTAGAGTTGACTAATATAAACAAGATAAATTAGGTAAACCACTGTGTATTTCCCTCTGTAGTTAATAATTCAATTCAACAAACTCTAAGTACCGACTTTTGCATGTACTGTACTAGGTTTGGGGAAGAAAAAGTTTTATAGATGAGGTTAAGTTAGAGATTAAGTAACTTGCCTGGGATCACATAGCTAGTATCTGAGTCAGGATTGGAACTCAGGTCTTCCCAACTCCAAGTCCAGTTTCAATCCTGCCTCAGATACTAGTTGTATTACCCTGGTTAAGTCACTTAACCTCTGTCTGCCTTACTTTTCCTCACCTATAAAATGGGACGATAATAGCAGCTACCTTTCAGGCTGTTGGGAGGATAAAATGAGATATTTACAAAAGCACTTTGCAAACATTAAGGCACCATATAAATGTTAGTTACTATTATTGTCTCCCTTCTGAAGAGGAAGATCTAAAAAGGCCGGGATCACATTTTATATTAACTTCATTTCTTCCAAGGAAACTGAAGCAAACAGGGCTAAGTAACATGCCCAGGGTCACACAGTTAATAAGTGTCTGAGGCTAGATTTGAACTCAAGTCTTCCCTAATCCAAGCCCACCACTGTGCCACCTAGCTGCCTATAACTCATTTGAGCCTCACAACAATATTGTCAGATAGGTACTATTATTATCCCCATTGTTACCTGGGATCACCTACCTATAAGAAGTTCTGAAGCAAAACTTGAACTCAGGTCTTCCTAACTTCAAATCCCACATGCCATCACCACCCCTAGGGATAACTATCAGCCAAACATTTGTACAGGATAGGACTTGATTTGCATCTCCTTGATAGGTGTGAACATACCTGTTGAGCACTCACTTGGGACTGTGATCACATCACATTTCCTTTGATAAAAGATTTAGAAGTAAACTTTTGCCTAGGAATCTTCTTTTTCCAATAGGCTCCACTCTTCTGAATTTCTCCTTCATGCCCCAGGAATCAATTTTTCCTTCAAGACACTTCAGCCCTAGAACTCACACAGGTCTGCCTCTCATTGGGGAGTGGAGAGCTCCTCTCAGCTTCTCCACTAAAGAAGGCTGCCCAGGCCAGCCATCTCTTCATTTCCCACATGGAGACATTCCTCTGGATTTCTCCATCAAGGCCATGCCACATGATGCCTTTTTCTCCGCCTTCCTTTTTCCAGTTTGCTTTTGTGTGTTCTCTTCCCCCTCAGGTTGTAAGTTATACAAGAGTAGCACTTAACACAATGCCTGGCACTTAGCAAATATAACAAATATTTATTGGTTGTTAACCCATTCACATCTCTTTGGAAATGGTTGATAGAGTCGTAGTGTTCAGGGATGATTTGATTGGGTAAGGGCCGTTAAGGATCTGAGCTGTAATTTGAGAATCAATGGATAAATCTGAGAGAGAGAAAGAGAGAGAGAGAGGAAGAGAGAAAGAAAGAGAGAGAGAAAGAGAGAGAGAAAGAGAGAGAGAGAGAGAGAGAGAGAGCTAAGCATGGGTGAACACTGAAGACTAGAAATCTGAGAGTCTATAGACCTCCCCAAATCTTCAATAGCCCAAATTCAGTCAAGTTACCCTTAATACCTTGATTCCATTGCTCATATTCTATAAGACATGAATAGGTTAGCTAGTGCTCAGATTTAAGGTGCTTATTCCCCCTCTCTCTTATCAAGAAGATGATTAAAATTCCAAACAGAAGTCTTATCTTTTAACCTGCTGCTCAGATTTAGTCCTGGTCACTGTCTACACAAAGAGAATTGGAGCTGTTTATAAAACAAATCACATGACATTGCAAACATAATTAATTGTAACACCAAAGAATGTCCCCATAGAGACAAATTATTATAGTAGAAACAACAAGACTTGATGAATTATAACAGGAGAACCAAATATTATTACATCTAGACTCTCTGAATATAGAAGATGGAAGATTAAAAAAAAAAACTTGTGAAAAAATGAATCTTTAGCAAATAGTTCCTAGAGTTCCAAAGTATATCCTAACCCAATGTTATGGGAATCTGAAGATCTTCTCTGACCCTAGGCCCTTTGCTAAAGTGGCTACGTGACTCTGAGAACCTTCCCTGATTTGAAAGTATACTCTGTTCCCTAATAGGCTGAATGTGGTCACGTGGAGCCTGTGGCACGATGCTTGTTTTTTGGGAATGCCGCACCTTGTAGCTTTGTGATTGATTTTAAAAATAGAGAATAGACAACTATGTAACCTAGTTTAAATACTTTTTGAACCAGAAGGCACAAGTCTCAACCAGGTGCAATTACAATTAAGCTGTCCCTTCTAGCTTTCTGATGCCATGTTCTTATAACAAGATCACAACTCAAGTATGTGCAGATCCTATACATGATTGTACGCCACCATGGGGGGAGGAGGGGAAGGGAGGGGAGAAAATCTGAAACTCAAGTGAATGTGGAACTGAATCTTGTAAATTAAAAGTAAATGAATAAGTCATTTAAAAGACAAAAAAACCAAGATCACAACTCACACTTATATAACCTTCTCTGGCTAAGAAAACACTTTACTCACGACAGTCTTGTGAGGTAGGTTATGAAGGCATTTTTATTACAGCTGAAGTAGCTGAGGCTAAGCATTTAGAATGCTGGATCTGGCTAGAGTCAAGAAGACATGAGTTCAAATTTGACCTTGGAATTTACTCGTTGTATGACTCTGGGCAAGTTAAAAAACTGTCTCTCAGCCCATTTCTTTATCTGTGAAACAGAAATAATAACATCTGTTTCTGAGAGTTGTTATGAGGATAAAATGAGATTATATTTGTAACGGGTTTTTGCAAACCTTAAGGTGGTTTTAAACACAATCTAGTTATATTGCCATTTGACAGAGAGAAGTTAAATGTTTCACCTAAGGTCATATAGTATGTGTCTGAATTGGGATTCAAACTCAGGTCATCTGATCCAAGACCAGCACTCTTTCTGTTATACCTGGATACATCTCCAAGAGAAAAAAAATAGCTAAACTCTATTTTATCCAAATTTTGTTTTCTTTGATCAAGGATAACAGCTTTTCTTGTTTCTGTTAGGGTTTATCTTTTTTTTTCCTTAAGGAAAAAAGAAGCATGATTGCTGTCTTCAATGATTTTTCTGAAAAGCTCCATCATCTGCTATTTAAAAGCCCTTCGGGTGGAGTTTAGTAAGAGCTGTGTGGGAGAAGAGCTCACTTTTCAAAATGTGACTTGTTTGCAAGACATTCCTGTAAATCATTTAGTCTCATTTGCCCTTGTTATACCCAGCTGCACATTATCTGACTCTCATACAAACATGCTAACAGTCATCCACATTCTTTTTTCTGCTGTTTTTACATTAGTTTGCTCTACAGTGACAAGCAACTATCTCTGACAGGTTCTGGCTCTTCTTAGGATATGATTAGAACTTCAGGGCACACAAGTAAAGATATTTAAAATTGCCTTTAAACAGGAAAGTGTGATTAGCGTTCAAGTAGCCATCAAAATGCTAACTTCTCTCTAGAGACATCAGCTCCTTAATAATTAACCCTCTGCATCCTCTCCCAATAACAGAATCCTGAGTTATAGCAGACTATAAAACTTTAAAATATTAATTGCAGCATTTTAAAGAAAGTCTAATTTTGGAGGTAAGGGGTAGAGATCTGAAAAGTTCTACTAGATCATTATAGTCAGAGTCTTCTTATGATGAATGCATGTGAGTGTGTGTGTGTCTGTTTGTATGTGTAGAACAAATGATAGTTATATTGTAAGACAGGTAACACTAGCACACAGGAGGGGTGCTAGCACAGGTTCACTCCTGATATGGTCAGACAGGAAGACAGCTTTGGAGAGTTAATAATCTAATGCTATTCTAGGCTAGCCTTCTTGAGTTTTTTTGTTGATGATGGGAGCACCAAGAGCTACAATATGCCCTAATTACCTTTCTTGTAGGGCTGGCAACTATCCCTATGTCTCAATGGGGTCAATCAAGACAGGCACAGCTTGTGTACTCCCCAAACCCCCCAAGCCTTGAGTGAGGCTGATTAAGGCACACACCACATTCAGCCCTAAGGGCTCCCCACTCAGTGACCACTACCCAGCTGCTTTATATGACAACAGACAAAGCATGTTGCCAGCAATAGCCTCACAAGTTTACCATTATATCTCACTGAGCAGTTGCAATGGATATTTACAATATAAGCATAAATTTTTATATTATTTGTCATCATATAATGCTGTGCAAGCATGGTAGAGATGTTTATAAGTCATGAGCCTGGGAAATAGAGATAGTTATGCCCATGGATTCTGGGAATCTAAACTCTAAGAAAGAATAACAAAAATCTACCTTACATACACTAAAATCCACCTCACATACATAATGATAAAATTCACTGGTCTGCTTCTATAGTCTTTGACTTGGTGATCTCATCAATTATCATTGACTTCAATTATCATTTCTATGTGAATGGTTCTCAGATCACTTTGTCTAACCTTAACTTCTCTCCTAACCTCTAATCTTGTATCTCTGCCTATTAAACATCTCAAACCAAACATCTCATAGATATCTTAAAATCAATATTTCCAAAAGAAAATTTTTTATCTTCCCCTTAAAACGTTCCTTCTTACTAACTTGCCCACTATCCTCCCTGCCACCCAGTCTTGACCCCTAGGTGTCATCCTTGTTGCCTCACTCTCTTTCATCCCCCATGTGTAATCTGTGGCCAAGACCTATCATTTCTGCCTCTGTATCGCTCTTGCATATAGTCCCTTTCTTTCTTCCAACTCTGCCACCAAACTGGTGTTGACCTTCATCCCTTCCTGCCTTGACTATTGGAACAGCCTACTGGTTGATCTTACTGCCTCAAGTCTCACTCCTCTCTAGTCATCGTTCATTCATTCATCTGTGACACAATTTCCTAAAGTATGTCTGACTATTTCATACCCCCAAATCAATAAACTCCTGGGGCTTCCCATTATTTCCAGGATCAAATATAAAATTCTCTGTTTGGTTCTGAAAGCCCTTCGTTATCTTCCCCCCTACCTTTCTAATCTTTTTATATCTTACTCTCTTCCATGTACCCTGCCGTACAGTGACACTGACTTCTCTGCTATTCCTCACACAAATACTACTTCACAACGCCAGGCATTTTTACCGGCTACATCTCCCATGCTCAGAATGCTCTCTCTCCTCCTTTCCACCTTCTGGCTTCCCTGGATCCCTTCAAGTTTTCACTAAAGTCCTACCTTCCATAAGAAGCCTTTTCTTGTTGTCCTTAACCTTAGTGCCTTTCTTCTGAGGTTACCCTCAATTCATTCTATTTCTTTGTACATAGAAATTCTATTTCTTTGTACATCATTGTTTGCATATTTTCTCTCCCATTAGACTGTGAGCTACTTGAAAATAGGGACTCTATTTTCCTTTCTTTTATCTCTAGTGCTTAGCACAGAGTCTGACACATGTTAGATGTTTAATAAACCCTTGTTGACCTAAATATATTCAAAGCAAACTATATAAATAGCTATCTATTATATATATATATATGTATTTTGCTCTTCAAATATATATATATATATGTATTCATTGACATAATTCACATATGGTAAAATATTGTGAATACACACACACACACACACACACACACACACACACACACACATACACACTATATGTCCCCAAAATCTCAGTAAAGTTTTAAAGTTAATATCTTAAAAGTTTACTAAGACATTTGGGACACCCTGTATATAGCCTTAGAAAACTCTGATCATTTATTTGCCTTGTATGTCTTTTTCTAAAACATTGATAAACATTTTGAATAGAACAAGGGTAAGATCAAAGAGGCCTATGGCTTGCCATTAAGTATTTCCCCTAAGTTGACATTTATCTATTAATCACCATTTAGGGTTCCAATTATTTAGACAGTTTTGAATTGACATAACTGCATGGGCCATATATCTCTCTCTTGAAATAGGTTTATCCTCCTTTAAATCAATAGGCTCCCCACCCCTATCCCTGAAAGCTATTGGATTTCCTGCAATTCTTATTAATAATTTCAACCAGAAAGGCAATGCTGTGTAGCAGATAGAGTACTCTGGCTTCAGAGTAAGACTCAGTTCAAGTTCCACCTCTGATACAAACTATCTCTGCATCCCTGGGCAAGCCACTTAAATTCTCAATATCCCAGGCAACTCTGAAAGGTTGTATAGTTAAAGAGAAAGAGTTGATCTACATTGGTAGAGGAAGCAACACCATAAGCTTCCTATACCAAAGAAGTCACAAGATAGCCATTTTTAAAAGATATTCCAGGTTATTTCTAGAACCCCTAGCATCTCTTTTCTGGACCACATTGTTCAGACTCCATAGCAAAGTGTCCCAGTACTTAATAAATACTTGTTCGTTTTGCCTTATGAGTCTAGATGTGAGCCGTTCTGGATAGGAAGGGACATTGGACTAAGGATATGGTATGGGTTCAACAGTATTCCACAAACTACAAGAAACCTGGCAAAGATTCCAGTTCATTTTTGCAATCATCAACCACTATTTCCTAACTTTGCAAATCCCCCTATTTTTGCTGAATTTTACTGCTATAGTAAGTTGAGGTCCGTTAGGATAAATGGAAGAAACAATGTTATCCCTGGGGATGCTAATTATAGTCCTGAAAATTGGAAGTTTTCTTGAGAATGTGCAGCCAATTTACATGCATGCAAATTAAATGCAAATCGCACACAGGTTACATATGGCCTTCTAACTTTCATATACTTAATTGAAGCCCTTTACTAGATATTTTCTGGCTCAACCATCTTTGGCAAGATCCTGAGCCATTAACTAGCACCTAGTCACCTGTCAGCTTTTTGGAATAGGGGAAGGGGTCTGAATACCCATCATTTTCCTGCTCAGCTCCAGCCAGAGCAATAGGTCTCAGCAAAATGGACACCAAAGGGTCATTTTTTACCAGAAGGGGAGAAAACTTCAATTATGGATAAGGAAAGCCAGCCTGTATGCAGAATTTAGTCATCTCATGAAAAACACTATCACTTTCTAATTTGGCAGATCTTAGAATGAAGAGGGGACAATGTTTCCTCAAATTTTCAAGTATATGAGGAAGTATATATTCCAGTACCTGGGAAGGATCTGAATGGAACAGAAGTAGCAAGTGGGTCTTCAAGATGTAAGATTTCTGAGGTTTCTTCCTCTCATTTCCCCCCCCCCCCACTTTTCTCTCCGTGGTATCCTGGAGAGCAGAAGGTGACTCACTCTGCTCTTCCTGTTCTCTCTCTTCTGATGAGCACAGGGGAAGCTCTTGGCACTTAGAATTTTACTTTCTTTCTTTTTCTTCTCTATCTGGTTCACAGAAGAGCAGAGGCTTCCTAGCCTTGCTATTCTCTCTCTCCTTTATGATGGGTAAAACTAAAAAAGGTTCTTTCCTTCTTACTGATGGGCAACAGAACAGAGGGCTCTTTCATCATCTTTTGGCAACTATAAGGACTTCCGGCAGCTTTTTTCTGCCTTCCTTTCTCCCTTGTTCATTCTCTTCCAAGAGTTGGATATTCTTCATGAATTCCTGTCAAAGTCATCAAGGTGAGGTTACAAGTAGGGTACATAGAACAACATATCTCTTCCTCTGTGGATACCCCAAGGGACTGTAGGATTGTTCTAATGCTATCATCCAGACCCCTTATTCTTATGCTTCCCAAATATCCATAGCCAGAGACTACTAACCCAAAAAGGGTTTGTCTGTGACAGTATCTCCCTAGTATTATTTAAGAAGTTGCTATTTATTTGAAACCATTAAGAAGCAATTAATATTAATTAACTTTCACAAAGATAGTTACTTGGAAGATATAGGAATAACAGAAGTATAAACATATACTCCATTCCCTTCAGCATCCCCAAAGTGGGGGCATACTCTCCACTCTGCCATCTCAGTTCCTGGGCAGAGTCCACTTAAAATTAAAGTGATACTTCAAAAATATTTCCATCATCAATTTCAATGTGTGGCATAGGCAAGGAACAAGTTGCTCCCTTGTTCACAGGACGTAGCATCTTGGCTGCTGGATTGATTCACTGCTGAGCTGGGTCAAACAGGTAACAGCTCAGACCTGGTACCTTCTTGGGCTCAGCTGCTGGACTTCTGATGGTTCTTCTATTCTTTCAAAGTTCAGGAGATTGAATCCCAGTCTTATATCTCCAACACTCATTCACCTAAACATGGGAAAGTCCCCTATTAGGGACAGAAGAAATAGCAAAGCCATGAGTTCAAGGTTACATATCGCCTTAAATGAGGAGAACAAGTAATTGGTGTGCCCTTAGAGCAATTCTTGCTTTCACTGGCCACCGGGAAAGAGTGAGCTTGAGTTTCTTTGTTGGAGTCTTTTGTATTCACAATCAGTTTTGTCCCTGCATCCAATTAAAAGGAATTTCTTGATCAAATAATAAGCAGACAGGAAAGAGTCACAGAACAGCCTCACATGCTGTAAAGTAGAGGGCAGGGTCCTCCATTACACATGCCTGGAAACCACTTTATCAAGGCCCTCCTCCATCTTTCTCCACACCCTGCTCCTCACCCCTACACACATACAGGGGTTGACAGATGGCGCAGAATACTGTACATGCTCAACAGACAAGGTCCTCATTGGCCAGTACCCCCTTTACATTAATAAAACCATATTGCTTTCTGATGTTGAATGATTTGATGATGTCAAGAACTTGGATGTGAAGAACTTTCTTTTCAGGGCCTTCAGTAGCTGTGACTGCTGCGGTAGAGGGTATAGCACCTTCAAAGGAAGTTGCCAGGTCATGTCTCTACAAGGGTCTCTTTCCTGGACTATGGTTGCAGGGCCAAGCTGAAAGGAGGACAATTAGTATCAATCAATCCATCAATCAACATTTATGAAGAGTCTACTATGTGCCAGCCACTATACTAAGTACCGTGGATACCAAAGGAGGCAAATCAAAGTCCCTGCCCTCAAGAAAATCTAATGCGGGAAACAACATGTAAACAAAGTAAGTTCTAGAGAGAAAAAATAGGAGATAATTAACAGAGGGAAGACACTAGAATTAAGAGGAGAGAGGGAAGGGTTCCTTTAAAAGGTAGAGTTTACATTGAGACTTAAAGAAGCCAGGGGAGGTCAGTGGTTGGAGTGGAGGAGGGAAAGCATTACAGGCATGGAGCAGTTGGAGAGAATGCCTGGAGCCAAGAGATGTAGTGTCCTGTTTGTGGAACAGTCAGGTGGTCAGTATCACTGAATTGAAGAATACATGTTGTGGAATAAAGTGTAAGAACACTGGAAAGGTAGGGGGCCAAGAAGACAAAGGGATTTGAATGCCAAATAGAGCAAACAGAGGGAGGCAATAATATTCCCAGGGTTCTTGGGCTTGCGCAAGCTGTCTCTACTCTTTCCTCATTCAAACATTGTGAGAGGAATCTTTAAGACTCAGTAAGTGTCTATTGGGGTGCATTGACAGAAAGAATGAACTTAGTGCCCTGTGGACAACATGAATGAACTTAAGGAAAGAACGAGTCTTTTAAGAGCTGACTGTGCAGTTTAAGAATTCAGTAATCATACAAGCATCCCTACTCTCCCACTCACCCTGCTAGGTGCCAAGTGATTCAGCTGAAATTACTCTCAATCTTTTTTTTGAATCCTTTATTAGCATAATTAAGCAGTGTCAGTAGTACTCCTTTGTGTCATAACTCACAATATCATTGCCTTTACTCCAGCATGCTACTTATAGATCTATAGAGAGAGTTTTAAACAGAAATATTGAAATGTCTCTTCTAATCAAGGAAGATAGGGGGGTTATTATATGAATACAGCAATATTAGAGGGAAGGAGAAATGAAGTTCAATTTGGGTGGTGCTAACTTTAAGTGTACTGGAATGGTGAACTTCCTGGGAGAAACTAGGTCTTAAATAATAAAATCATGGAATCTCAGGTTTGGAAAGGAACTTAAAGGTCACCTAGTTCACTGTTCCCCATAAAAGAAAAATAGCACTTTTACCAATGCCCTTTTCCCTCTCAAGTCATTTCCCAGTATGCAACATTGAATCCATCCCTTGTAACAAATAAAAAGTTAAGCAAAACTATCTAACAAAGCAACTTCAATTTACAGAATTTGTAAAATTCTATTCCTATTGTATCCCATATTTTTCTTGTGAGGAAGTTCATTTCATTATCTCAGAGTCAAGGTCATTACAGTTAGTCTTGGTCCAACTGCCTTTGCGCATTGTTTTTTAATCATATGGTTCTGGTCATTTTTCTCCTGATTCTATACTTCATTCTGGAACAGTTCTTATGGGTCTTACCATGTTTCTCTGAATTTCTCATTCCTTATGACTCAATTGTATTCTGTTATAAATATGCCACAATTTGTCCAGCCTCAGTTAATAGGTACAAATACTTTTTAAAAAAATTTGCTACCACAAAAAGTGCTACTATGAACAGTCTGTTGCATGTGAGACCCTTCTTATTTCTTTGATATCCTAGGAATACATAATATGCACATACACACACACATACACACACACACACACACAGAATGAATTTGTGTGCCAATGTTTTTCTTTTCCTTT
The DNA here is from genome assembly GCA_028627135.1 of Pseudochirops cupreus. NCBI lineage: Eukaryota > Metazoa > Chordata > Mammalia > Diprotodontia > Pseudocheiridae > Pseudochirops > Pseudochirops cupreus. The sequence continues at coordinate 486,332,629 of CM053581.1, forward strand.
TCTTTTTTCTTAATATTAGGCTACTTTCTTGGATTGTTTCCAAATCTTGATTATTTAGTCTGTTTCACTTATCTACACTTCTATTTTTTTTTTATTTGATGAAAAAGATTTGGATAAACAGAGGTGAGAAGATGGCATTTCAGGAGCCAGAATCAACATCAAGGCAGAGAGCTAGAAATGAGCATGATACATTTGTTCAAAGAGAGCCTGAAAAAAAATAGTTAATATGTTTGGCAAATGAGGTGTCAGGTGAATGTCAAGCAAAGGTATTTACATTGGAGAGACAGTTTGAAGAAAGTCTTCAGTAAAGAGCACAGGTTCTGATGGGGTGCTTGGGTGCCTGTGCTTAAACCCCAGTTTGCAAAATCAAATTTCTCCCTAGCCTCAAATCTCTCTAGCCTCAAAACACCGTCTTGGGCAGTTTCTCTCTAGCTCAAGGGCAGCATGCCCTAGGAAAATACTTGTCTTTCTTCTGGTTACAGTGGCCAGCTGTACCTATAGAATTTAGTAGCTTGACCCAACTGTGTACTGGCTGAAACAGCTGTGTACTGGGTCATACCAATCATATATATATCCTAAATTCAGTCATATGTATACTCCTTAGCTCATTATACGCATCTTGTATCCCTTGTTAGCTTGGAATATACTAAACTCCCAACATCCATCTTGTCAAACATGACATTGATGCGTGGCAGCTTGGGCAGTCCTGATTGCTAGCTGATTTGGTGACATTTCAAGCCTAAAATAATACCTCCATGCAGCCCCCTCACCTCCGGCCTATTTCCCAGTGAATTCTGGGCAATATGCCTGCACAGTAGATATTAAAAGTACATGTTCCTTTAAGAACTTACCACTCCTTAACTCCTCCCTAATCCCACCCTTACTCACCTAGTTAGCATATCTGGCACATGTCACTCTATAGTCTATCATATAAAAACTTTAACTGAACCTCTCTAAACCTGCAGGTTCCCTAAAAACTCTTGCCTACTGTAAAGCATAACGATAAATCTCTACCACTTTGACTTAGAGAATGCTTGGTTCCACAAATTCATTCCAGACCGCTTTCCAAGGACTCTAGCTATTGGGGATCCTGAAACATCCATCTTTCGATATGAGGTCTACTCCTGGTTCTGTTACTGAGTAGTTACGTAACCAAAGGATAAGTTGCTTAACTTCTCTGCATCTTAGCTTGCTCACCTTTAAGATGAGTGAATTGAATTAGCTGATCTCTGAAGTCCCACCTAGCTCCAAACCTCTCTATTTCTAGGATTCTGTGACTTGGTGCAGTAGGCACTAGGGAGAGAGGTTCTTAAACAAAGCCATGTCATCATCGAAGGTTAGCCTAGTGGCTGTGTGCTTGATGGATTGTATGTAGGTGAGGCAAAACTGGAATCAGGGAAGCTAATGAAAAAACTATTTCCACAATCTAGAGGGGGCATTGCAATTACAGAACAAAGGACAAAACAGATATTCTAAAGGAAAAAAAATAATAATATTTGACAATTAATTAAACAGAGGGACAAAGGAAAAGAAGTAGGTAATGATTTCTAGTTTGGGAGAGTGGAAGAAATGTGGTACTAGAGACAGAGATGATATCCTTGGGAAAGGGGACTAAATTGAGAGAGGAGGACCTGGATTCAATCAATCAATTACCAAATGCTTACTATGTGCCAGACACTGTTCCATTTTCTTTCACCTTAAGGTGGGGATGGAAATTGGATGAAGATGAAAATTAAGATGAGGAGTAGAAATTTCTTGTTGGTAGTTAGAAATACAGAGCTGGAAACTGCAAAAGGTGCAAACATCAAATAAGGATTTGGCAATTATTTTAGTATGCCATAATTGAAATTGTGGGAACAAATGGAAGATGAAAGATGAGATATGTAATTCTCTTTAATAAGACAAGCTGAAACAATAACAGCTTTTAGAAACCCAACTCAGTGCCTATCCTCAAACAACCTAATGACTGCCTCTAATGATTACATCAAATATGGCAAATTAAACCCTGGCATGCGGACTATGCCCTCCCTGTTCCTTACGTCACTCAAGGCATTTTAAAGAATAGTCCAGTTTTGCAAGAATGATACAGGGTGAACCTTTGGGCTTCTTGCCAGGATAGACTGCCAGGCAAGTCTCAATTTTTGTTTTGTTTTATTTTGTTTTGGTTCTTTTGTTTGGTTTACCAAAGAATTCTTTTTTTTTTTATTCTGAACTTAACGATAACTACCCAAATGAAATGAGCATTTCCATATACAAAGTCTAACAGAAGAGGATTGCATATGAAACTGTGATCTCTATTATGTAAATCTTGCCTTTCTTTAAGCATGCAATAAATTCAACATGTAACTTTTAAAACTATCCTCTTTCTTTATAATTTTTTCTGGTTTTCCACTAAAAAAGATGTTTCAATGACCATCTTTTCTTTCTTTTCGTTTTCATTTATTTTGCTACAATATTCACCCCCTGCCCTCCACCCTCTTTTTCTCCCCTCCCTCCACTTCATACCCAGCCCCACCCAAAAACAAACAGAAAGATTTTGTTGATAGATAGGATCAAGCTGGAGGGGTAGGGCTAAAACCACAGTGTAGCTGATGAATTAGATAGCACTGGAAAATGCAGTCAGGTGCACTGAGAATGGGGAGTGGTCATGAGATTGGGGAGAGGACTAGTAATGTATTGAACAAATAAACACAAGGTAAGATTTCTCACTGGAACAGGTAGTAGCTTGAGGGAGAAATCAAAGGTGGGAAATTTATACCAGACATCAGAAGAAAGAGACAGATAGACAGTCATCTAGCCAAGTCAGACTCACAGAAGCTGACAGAACAGCAAGATGGAGTGAGACATAGGACCACGGTCAGAAACAGTAGCCAGGATCTCTCCTAAAGGAGCAAGTCACATCATCAGAGACTTCCTGGTGTTTGTTTATTTTAAACTCCTGACTTAAGGCTTTTCTGCTGGCCCTACACTGGGTCGGGTCAATCTTTGGGTCTGAAAGTGGCCTTGAGGGGCCTGGCTCTCTTAAAGACAATATTTTTGTCCTCCCTTTCCTACATAGCAGCAGAAGGAAGGGCCTGGCTTGCATGCAATTATATTCAAAGACCTGCACACTAAGAGGATGGAGCTTCAAAATGCCACCACTGTTCGAACATGTATTTCACTGACACTTTTGGTAGTGTTCTTCCTGATCTTCATGCAGGCTTGCCTTAACTGAAATCCTCATCGTCCACCTTGGGATTGCATTCCGAACAAACAAACAATGGAAAAAGAAAAAGACAACCTTTGGTTCCAGACCTGGTCTGGCCTTTGGTTTGCATTCACACCTATGTATTCTCAGGCAAGGTTATAGGCCTTATCACATGAAGGGATGGGAAAGAGGTGTGTGGAGAATGGGGGGTGGGGAGGGGAGAGAGTTAGACTTTAATCTCTTTTGGCCAGCAAATACTCTGAAAATGCATGTTGGGGTCTGGTTGAGGATAACTTGCCCCAAATTCTGGGGAGCTGTTGTCTCATTTGCTTTATGGTTTGAAGTGGGGGAACTAGCAGGAATTCAGCTTTAGAGTGACTTCCTTGGAATGAATCCAGTCACCCACTGGTCAAAGGATCACAGATCAAAAGAGAGTCAAGTTCATTTTTCATCCTATCGTCACTTTCAGAGAAAATGCTTGAAATAGCAGCATCCAAACAAGGGCCCAATCAATCTCCAGAAAAAATACCTTAAATTTATCTTCCCAGAGAGCTCCTGGAACAGTCTCAAAATAAAGGTCTCTAAGAAAAGCTTCTTTTATCTCTCATAAGATGATTTTTTTTTAATGGAAAACATAAAACCTTGAAAAGGCACTTTTTAGGATGTTAGATAAATGCAAAGCAGATTCTTTGATTTTAAAAAACACGTCTGTATATATCTTCAAATATTTAGGTATTATAAAGCATGAATGAAAAATGCTGTTTAGATCCTGAATTTTATGTTTGTCCAAGGGAAAAAATCTGTATGGCTTAGAAGTAATTTATTATTTTAAACTATGAACTAACTATTTAAATATTGCCCATTCTTCAAGTTCCATTTAATTTTAGCTCTTCTATGCAGCTCCCCAGATCACCCTGAGGTTTGGAGGAAAACTTGTACTTTCTGTGCCTCCATTCCATACTGTATTCTAGTGATTGTTGGGAGTGCAACTGTTTTTAAAAGACAGACCAATTATGAACAGATTACCCAGATTGCCATATGTTCCTCTCACTCCCACCTTTGAGGCCCAGATATAGAATACGTGCATTTCTCAAAATGTACAAATCAAATCTGGGTCTCAAAATCATATCTTTAAAGATTACCATAACAGAAGGGTGGCTAGGTGGCTCAGTGAATAGAGCACTGGCCCTGGTGCCAGGAGGACCTGAGTTCAAATCCAGCCTCAGACACTTAACACACACCAAAAAAAAAAACTAGTCATGTGACCTTGGGCAAGTAACAACCCCAATTTCCCTGCCTCCCCCCCCTCAAAAAAGCAAAAAAACAAAAAAAGAGAGAGAGGTAAAAAAAAAAAAAGATTATCATAACAGAAACATGGCCAAGTCTGACAGTTGTGTAATCAAATTGTTGACTGGTTGGTATAATTATGAAAACTGTTGCTATTCCATTTTTTAAAATGTATTTCAACCCTAGAGAAAATCATCTTTGATGTTGCATGTTGGCCTGAAGGATTGAGGCAAGTAGAGAGAGATGAAGAGGATTATTAAATAGAATAATTGGAGTAGATGAGGAATTTATTCAAAGGATTATAGGTCTAGATCTAGAAGGCACCTTAGAGTTCAACCTCTGCATTTGACAGATGGGTAAAGTGAAGCCAAGAGAGAAGTGACTTGCCATAGGTCATATAGAAAACTTCAGAAGGGAGACACAAACGAAGGTCCGATAATCAGTGAGCTTCCCACTATATTATGATGCCTTCTTCCTGATGCTTAGGGGTAAAGCCATAATAGCAGGAGAGAAGAACTGGAACTTTGAGTTTATCCATATGTGTTGAGGAAATCACTGGTAGCATCATATTCAATTCAAAAAGAAAATGATAATGGAACTATCTATCTCAGGATCCACTACAATTCCATATCCACTATAATTCTGGCTTTGGCTCCTTTTTTCCCTCTGATTCTGACTCTGAACAAATTGTTTTAGAACTGCTCATACTGCCCTGTCCTATACCTTTACTTCTACTGCCCCCATCTCTGAACCTTGTCTCCTCCACTCTCATCAATTCCTATCCCATTCATAATGGAACTTCACCAAGAGATTGTCTTGCTCATTCATAGGCAATAATCAGCATCTCATCTGAGACCCCATGATAAACAATTATTGGGAATCCTCTCTTTCTCTTTAAAACCAAGGTGGGGTGTGTGGGGTGTTCAGGGAAAACTAGTACCTCTAGTATGAGGGCTTACTGAGCCCTTTCAGGGCTTCTCTTCCATTGTTGGTGTCCATGATCACTCAAGGCTGTGGTTCCAAGAACCTGTAGCTTGAGGCTAGGAGTGGGGGGGCTGGAGGAGGGAAGGAAAAAAAGGGAAAAAAAGAAGTGCACATGTTAACTTTGCCATATATTTAAAAGGAATAGCAAGTTGTACACAACAGATTTGCAATTTTATGTCCAACCATCTTTTTTTTTAATTATACTATGTTATGGAAATGCTTGTTTTATTCCATAAATGAAAAATAAAATGCTTTAAAAAAAAAAAGCTATAGCATAAACAATAGCCATGCCCTGGTAAAACCATCTTAGAGGTTGAGCTGTACCAGGTTGAAGCTAACTGGCAGGCCTCAAATTCATTAGTCAGTTAGGGGGATGTCTACCCCAAACATGTGAAAATTTCCCTTGGCAAGACAAGGAGATGAGAACAATTGGTTCCGATAGCCATGAAGGCAGCTGAAGCTGGTGCTTAGAATGCTTAGAATGTGGTCAGATGTCAAAGATGCCATGGTCATCTAAAGCATCCTAGGCCACTGACAGTTATCTTGACTTTTGTCCTGCCACTGGACTTTGATGATTCTGAAAGAGAAAGTGAAGCTGACAACTTCTCATAACTCTGCCTCACTTAAATCCAACTCACATGCAAGTCATCAACCATGATGTTCTCAGTCCTCTTCAAAAAATGAGGAACAACATTTTCCTTCCTCCCTTCCTGATCCCCACAAAAGTTACTATTTTAAATTATTTCATTTGCCAGGGATTTCCTTTCACAGAACCATATCATTATAGAATCTTAGAGTTGGATAAGACATCTATTCTGATTCCATGGTTCACCAAAGATGTCATTCATGACAAAAGACTTGTCTCCTAAGAAGAATAACTCATAATCTTCAAGGTAGCCCATCATCTTCTCAACTAGTCAAATTATTAGGAAGGTTTCCTAATATTGAGAAGAAATGTCATTCTGCAACTTCCAAACATTGCACATAATTTGTTCTCTCTCTAAAGACAAAGCAGAACAAATTTAATACCTCTTCTACCCTTCTTAAAATATTTGAAGAAAACTCTCATGCTTTCAAACAACACCCATACACACACACACACACACACACACACACACACACACACACACCAAAATTTTCTCTTTTCCAGGATAAACATCCACAATTCCTTTAGCAAACCCTAACCATACCAGTCACTATCCCCTGGACCCTATCTGGTTTGTCAGAGTCTTTCCCCAAATAAGATGCCCTGAATTAAACAGAATAGTTCAGATATTATCAGAAAAAGTGAAGAGGGAATATTGCCTTTGTCATTTTGGAAATGATGCCTTTATTACTGTAGCCTAAAATTGAGTTAGTTTTCTTGGCTGTGATATCATACTGTTAATAAACTAAGTTCTCTGCATGAATCAGTTCTTCTCCCCATGAATTTTCATTTAACCATATCTTCCCTCACCTGTAATTATACTGACTTTTTATACAAGTGTAGAATTTTTAATTGGAAGTGGAAGAGAGGTTGGTAATTATGACAACCTTTCCCTGCTCCACCCCCCAAAATTGATTGAAAGTTTTAAAAAATATTTATAGAAGACAGAAGAAAGTTGAGAAGGAAGCTCAGATAAGTAGGACCATGTTGAAAGGAACATAAGGAATGTATTATATACTTTAAAAAAACAGTATGAAATGGAGATTCACTGTTTCATATGCATTTTTTGTCTTCCATGGTATATATGGAAGTACTCATGACAGGCAATGTTTAAGTTCAGAATAAAAAATAATAATAAAACTTTAAAAAAGCAATAAAGACCCATGTAGAGATCCCTGTGGCATTCCGTTGTACACCTCACTTCAGACTGCATGATTCTTATTGGACTATCCCATTCTTTTGTATTCATACATTGTTAGTCAGTAAACATTTATTGAGCACTGTGCTAAGCTCTAGAGATACAAAAAGAGGCCAAAGACAGTTTCTGCCTTCAAGGAGTTCTTTCCCTAGAAACTTCCCCTTCTTCCATCTTTACATCTTTTTTAAAATTTTCGGTTGTTAAAGAACTCCCTGATCACTTCAAGTCACTTCAGACAATCATAGTTTTTGTTTTCTTCATACATAACAGGACAATGGAGATTAAGGATCACTGGGGAATAGGAAATTCCCCAACTTTCCTCTGCTCAGGCCTCCAGGGAGTTCTTGAGATCTTGTATTATTTTAATCCAATTTTGAATATAAAGCACAAGCAGATTGGCTTGAGTCAAGTTGAACCCAGAACCTAACCACCAATCACTGCTCTAGAACTCCTGAGAATCAAAGAAAACTGATGAAATATCCCATATATGTCATCTATCAGTTGGAAATTTTCTTGCAAAAAAACAGGGGGAATTAGGGCATCATCTTTGGCATTCCCTTCCCCATAAGAAATCCAGATTGTTTTCTCATCTGACACCACCAGCAGGTGGACAGATAGCCTATAGAGAACCAACTAGAGATACTAGAGATCTGCAGACCTCCCCCCCCCCAAAAAAAAACAGTATCTCCTATCCCCTAGTTAAATACTCAGATCCTAATTCCGTCATGCAACATATTAGATCTACATATTCACTTAACAAGGCAGCTAGGTAGCACAGTGAGTAAATGGAGCACAAGGACTGGAGTCAGAATGATCTGAGTTCAAATCTACCCTTAGACACTAGCTGTGTGACCCTGGGCAAGTCGCTTAACCCTATTTGTCTCAGTTTCCTCATCTATGAGTTGGAGAAGGAAATGGCAAACCACTACAGTATCTTTGCCAAGAAAACCCCAAATGGGGTCATGAAGAGTCAGACATGACTGAAATGATTGAACAACAACTCCACTTTACATCATCATAAACTTCAATGATGTTAATATATTCTACATCTTCCTCAAATCACTGTTAATCTAAATTTTGAAATATACAGGACAAAATATCAAGTCCTGTGACATGCTACTATAAGCCCCACCCCCAATCAGTAGATGTATAAAGGAAGGAAGGAATAAAGCATTTATTAAGTGCCTGCTATGTACAAAGCAACTGAAGATACAAACAGAAAAATAAGACAGACCTTGATCTCAAGGAGCTCACATAGATGGAAGTTTTTAGTTGCAAATTAGACGGAAAAGTCTCAGAGTCCTTAGGAAGTAAGAGCAAAGCAGATGTTAATATTTCTTCTTTATGTCATTTTTACTACTAAAAATCATAGCAGTTTCTGATGTTACACTATTTGACAGTGTAAAGGACTCTGGTCTAAGAACTTTCTTTTTTTCTGAGTCTTCAGTAGGTGTGGACATAGGTACACTAATCATGGACCTCCTGAGGCTTGGTCTGGATAGAAAGAATATCCTTTAGTAAGCTTCATTAGAATGTATAAGTTTTATGTATTTGTTGTCTTTTTTCTGGCTTGGCTGTAGGCTAAACCCAGTCATTCATTTAGGGTGATTTAGCTAATAAGTGGTAGGGGAAGATGAGGAGAGAGAAACTGATCAACTCTCCTTTTCATTTGAAAAACCATCTAGACTCAGAATTCACCTCCTAATACATAAATATTCTCAACATCAATGACATTACTGGTCATTCACCCTGTAAAAAGTCTGCTGACAGTGATAATGAATTCACCACCTCATAAATACAGCTCATTCTATTTCATGTCTGCTTTAATTGTTATAAAATTTTTCCTTCTATCAAGCTTATACCTGATGTAGTCCCTCTTTGAAAATCATAGCCCTCAAATATATGAAGATGGCTAATTGTGTCTCAACTGTCTTCCATTCTCCAGGTAACTCCTTCAGCTCTTTCTCAGACAGCAAGGTTTCAAGATGTCTTCCTTGTCATTCTTGTCTGGATCTGCTTCATTTTGTCAATACCCCCTTATAATGGGGCCAAAATTAAGCAAAATACTCCCAAAGTGGGCTACATCCATTAATCTGGAACGATTGCCTCCCTTGTTTAAAACACTCTGATGCTATTAATACAGCCAAAGAATGTATTTTTTTAGCAGCTTGTTACCCAACTGACTACTGCCTAATATTGAACATGCAGTCCACTAAAACTCATACAACTACTTTTTCAAAATAATAATGGTTTCTAAACTATCTCCTGATTATGAACAGTACAAGCAAATTGAACCTTATTAAAATTCATTTTGCTCATTTTACTCTATCGTTATGACCTAATGATAATCAGATTCTGATTCCATTATCCAACATATTGGCTATGCCTTTATACTTGTTACCATCAGAAAATTTGATAATCTTCTTTCTGTGTTTTCATTTAAATTATGATTAATAAATGTTGAACAAGACAGGATATATTACAAAATCCTATGGCATATCACCAGAGCCCTCTTGCTGCACCTCAGTTGACATAGATAAATTAATCAAAATAAGTTAATTCAACATTCAGTGGGTCAACCAGGCACTAATCTACCTATCTCTGCTATCATTCAGCTCGTGTTTATACAATTTCCCATGATGGTATTATAGTAGACTTTGTCAAAGGATTTGCTGAAATATTTTATATGTGTTTGCATAGCTATATAATATATACACACATATATTGCAATACACACATACATATTGTATATATAATGAAAAAGCTAGCAACTAGCTGCAGGCTTTCTTATGTATGTGTATATTTGAGAAGACACAGAATTTGCAGCAGTGAATTGTATTGAGGGGAAAGAGCTATCTAAAATAAGTTTCCCTCCTCCACAAAAAAAGCTCAAGGCAGGAAATGTAAAGTCACAAGTAGCTTACAGGATTTACTCATGATAGGTACTACATGATAAGCACATCTTAGTTGTTAAGTGCTTAAGTGTGGATGCTGCCTGGAAAAGTTCACTCTCAGAGAGAAGGTGCTAATTCTTTCTGCCTATAATGCCTTTCTGCTTTTTTTATTCCTGCAGGAAAACATCCTTTCTATTTTCACTTGGCTTACCAGTGGTAGTAGCTTTGACACTACACTGAACAAAGGTTCATACAAAGGGGTACTATCTATTGGCAAAGAGTTATAATGTACTTCTCAAGCCAGTATAGTGCCTCACTGGGATCCTGGGAAACAGGTGGTTGTCTTCTTGATAAGCTTTCCTTTGGAGGCCAGGAGAAACCATTCAAGCAGTTTATCCCATCTTAGCCATAAAGCTACGGACATCCCCCCCACCCCTGGGCAGGCCCCAGACATCTCTTGTGTAATTGTGGTGCAATAGAGAGTAGAAAAGTGTTTCCTTTTCCTCTCATTTGTGCTTTCACCTGTGCTGTGGTCTACAATAAAATGTGGAGATAAAAGCCGCTTCAAAACGAACTCCCTGTTCATCTTAAGGCTTTTATTGCGGCTTCATTGGCGGAAAAACAGTGTATTGCTTCCCTTTTGATGTACTCCAGAGCCTGTCCAGCTGAAAACCATATGGAATTTCCAGAATTGAAAGACGCTATTTCAAGAATTTACATCACATTGGAACTCAGGATTATGGAGCGATTTCCTGTGTCTCGTTTCATTTGATCCTTTATAGCAATTCTCTGATGCAAACAGTGCAAGTATTAATACATCCAATTTATAGATGGGAAAACTGAGTATTTTCCTACAAGCTGCCAAGCCTAAAGTGAAGGAAAACTCATTTTTCTGAGTCCAAATCTGGTCTCAAATATTTATTAGCTGTGTGACTCTGGGCAAGTCACTTAGCCCTGTTAGCCTCAGCACCTCATCTGTAAAACAAGCTGGAGAAGGAAATGGCCAACTACTTCAGTATCTTTGTCAAGAAAATCACCAAAGGGGTGAGTAATAACTCACAAGGAGAACTGAGTAATAACATTCTCTAGTCTCATCTCTCCAGTCTTGAAATTTCAGTTCTCTATGTGACCCCTTTGGGGATTTTCTTGAACCCAAGTGTAAGATGACATATATGTCCCTAGAAAAATCTATCTTACTAAATTCAGCCCAATTTTTATGCTTTCTAGACTTTAGGGGAATCTTTTTCCATCAACCCAGAGTGTTAGCTCCCCTTCTCAGCTTTGCATCATCTGAAAATTTCATGAGAATGCCACATATGCACTTACCTGTGTTATTGATAAGAATGTTAAGCAGAACAGGAACAATGTATCTTTGAGGCATTCCACTGTAGTGAACCATGAATAACTCTTTTGGGGAAGAGATCATTCAAATGTCTCTAAATCCAACTAATTTTAGTCATGTAGCCTACATCTTTCTATATATTCCTTTCTGATTGACAAACCTATATTCACTGAGGATTTATGATCTGAATTTAGAGCTGTGATATGTCTTCAGTCACTGGACTCACAGACTGAACATAAGCCATTTAAGTAAGCTCTCAGATAGGATGCTTTCAAAAATCCCAGTGCCCCTGAAAGTGCCATGTACCATTTTCTAAGGACCTCTGGGTGCCCTTCTGCTTCCAAAGTTATACAGAGAGTAACTGAATGAGCTTGACAGTAGGTGCAAAAAGCAAATATAAAAGCTTGACAGCCACTAATATTTAGAAGAAAATTTCTAGATCACAAACATTCTCAATTTGTGGATTTGCATGTAATCATAAAGTCTTTTAAAAATATACCTCAAAAGAGCTTCGTCTTATAAGATGGGAGATCACTTTGCTGTTTGGGAAGGAAAAAAGGAAGGAAGGAAGGAAGGAAGGAAGGAAAGAAGGAAGGAAGGAAGGAAGGAAAGAAGGAAGGAAGGAAAGAAAGAAAACAGGAAGGAAGGAAGGAAAGAAGGAAGTAGGGAAGACAGGAAGAAGGAAATAAAAAGGAAGGAAGGAAGGAAGGAAAGAAAAAAGGAAGGAAGGAACACAGGAAGGAAGGAAGGAAGGAAAGAAAAAAGGAAGGAAGGAAGGAACACAGGAAAGAAGGAAGGAAGGAAGGAAGGAAGGAATACAGCAAGGAAGGAAGGAAGGAAGAACACAGGAAGGAAGAAAGGAAGAACACAGGAAGGAAGGAAGAAAGGAAGAACACAGGAAGGAAGGAAGGAAGGAAGGAAGAATTTGTTAAGCACCTAGCAGCTACTTAGCCAAATATTATGCTAAACACTCTACAAATATTATCTCATTTGATCCTCACAACAACTCTGGGTGATTGGTACTATTATCTCTATTTTATAGTTGAGGACACAGAAACAGACAGATTAAACTATATGACCAAGGTCGCAAAGCTAGTAAGCATCTGAGGTTGAATTTGAACTCAGGTATCCCTGACTCCAGGCCCTGTGTTCTATCCACTAAACCACCTGACTGCCTACAAGTATTGGTAGCTCTTCTCCTTTCTGGAATCCAATTTCCAACCCCTGATTTATAATCTAGAGAGAGAAACACTAAGACTAAGAGATAAGGTCATTCTCATGCATAATCCAATATATTTGTACCTAAATTTAGAACTGCTGGTGATTGTGATGCACGGAATAAGACAATTTTTAAATTTTAGTTGAAGCATACCCTGTAGCTCAGATTTGACTTTAGAAAGCAAGGGACTGGAGAGAAGATAATATTATTTATTTGCATAATAAAGCTTGTCTGCTCTGTTTCCAATTGCTAGTGATTACGATTCAGGCAGCAAAGTGATCTCCCATCCTGGCAGGTGAGGCTCTTTTGAGGCACATTTTTAAAGGACACCATGATTACATACAAATCCACAAATTGAGGATGGTTGTGAAGACCTGTCATTCTCCTTCTCCAGAGATATTCTAAGCATTTCTATTTATTTAGCATCATTTTGACTTGTTCAAACTCTTCCACAAGTCACCAGACCCCACTGTTTCACATTACCATGCAGATAAGGGCATTATTAAGAATACAATGAGTTTTTACTTTGATTCATCTCCTGAACAAAGCGGGCTAACTGCTCAATTCGTTTGGTGTTCCATGGTCTCTGGGCCCTCCACAGGTTGAATACATTTAAATTATCTCTCTTAAAATATCCTCTCATTTGTAAGGTAAAAAGTAAGATTCATGAGCCTACAGGTGAATGCATGCAGTTTCAGAATCTCCTTCTGTGTAGTTTCTTGATGAAAATATAGAATGATGGGAAAAAAATTTGTGGCAAGTTTGTATAATTACTAGTCTTACCCATTTATCTCTCTACCTATTAGTTTAATAATAACAACTATCATCTGCGTTTTAGTGGTTTTTATAATCAGAACTTGAAATATTCAGAATTTAGTACAATGACATTTTTTCAGTCGTACTTACCAACAATTTAAGTAAGGAGTTAAGTGGGATGCCTTTAAAATCCCATGTTAGTGTAGGTACCCCTTCTGTGTTTATGGATAACTGCCCCTCCATGCCTTAATCTCCATCATTTGCAGAGAATACAAATATCCTTACCTGGTAACAAACCTTATGATTTGCCCCTCTAGTCTTATTCTTGGCTTTAGATGATAGAGGTTTTTTACTCAAACCTATGCTTGTTGCCTTCCAGGTTGGTAGGACCTGCTAAAACATCTACTCCAGTGACAAAGGTCATCTCTGAGAATAGAAACCATAGTGAGGTATCAGAGAAGGACATTAATGGAGATAGGGTATCTATATTGCTTACTTAACCTCCTAGAGAGAGGATGTTTTAAACAACTTATCTCTAGTTGAATGTTGCATTGGCACCTTAAATCCAAAATATTTAAAGTGGGGCATAGTTTTCCCTTGAGTCTGCACCTCCTAACTTTACTATTTCTATCAATGGTACCACCACTCACCTTTCTAACAATGTCTGAAATCTTGGTTTTGCCTTTGACTATTCTCTCTCCTTAACTTCTCATATCCAGTAAATTACCAAGTACTGTCAGTTCTACCCACAAAATAATCTTGTACTCACCCTCATCTCTGTAATATCTCTACCACTACCCTTGTGAGAACCTCATCACTGTCTACCTGGCCTAATATAGTAGCTTCCTCAGAAGTCTTTCCAACTTCCATCTGTTCCCTACTCCAATCCATTGTTCACACTTAATACTCAAATACATCTGTGATTTCATTGATCCAAACAAGTCTTCCTTACAGATTTATTCCTGTAACTCCCCTGCTCTAAAATCTTCAGTGGTAACTCACACTCTGTTTGCCTGAGCCCTCCAGGAATTATCCTGCTCTTTCCACCTAATCTGATATTTACTCCTCCATACAGTCTACCTTTCCTAATTCATTAAATCGTAAACTCATTGGTGGCAGGGCCTGTCTTTTACTTCTTTGTAACACCAGGACTTAGCACAGTGCCCAAAACATAGTAGATGATTAATAAATATTTGTTGATTAATTTAAAGTGGCTTATTAGATGGATTCCTTGCAAAGATAGCGACATGAAAGATTACAGCCAAATCTAGCTCCCCTATCTCTCTTTCCTGAAAATATCACCTAACTTCCCACCTTTGAGTCTCTGCTCAGTATGTTTCCTGTCCTTGCAATATCATCCATTTCTCATCTTTGTTGGATGAATAAAGTTCAATTCAAATTTTGTTTTTCAGGAAGATAAGTCTTCCTTGTTCCTAGCCCAGTTCTCTACCTACTGTGCCACCTAGCTGTCTCTTCCCACTTAAATCTTAGTTATCAGCTCACTACTTTCTTTGCCTATCTGTAACAATTATCATTCCATTCTCTATTACCATTATTTTATCCTACCTGCCATTTTCTTTTCTTCCTCAGCTTCAAGCAGGGTTTGTATATATGCTATGTTTAGAATTGAATTTAGATTCAATTTACAAGTGATCACTGAGTTTCTGGAGAAACAAAGTGGATAAAAGTTAACATTTTACAGATTGTGACATGTAGTTGGATGGTGAGTCCATTGAGTTAGTTTATAATTATCCATGTATCTTGGACAGGCTCTGAAAAAAGGACAATGAAGTGGACCCAGTACTAAGATCTGAATGGATCAAATTTTAAAAATTTTATAATTTTAATGCTATCTAGCTACTTGTTGCTCCCCCAAACCCACATTTTTAATACCAGTAGTCTCTTCCCTGTGACTCTGAGACCTGATAAGCAAGCTTTTGCCTTATCTGGACAAAAACAGGCCACTATTGTCACTTGCCTGCCATTTCCAAACTTATAATGCTAGCTTTGCTTGAATCTTCCTCATCCTCTTCCTCCCACTGGATCATAGGCTTTCACCTTTCCACCTTTCCCTCCTGCTTTCTAATTGCTATATAGTTGTCTTTTCCCTGTCCACCCAACCAACTGGAATGTAAGATCCATCAAGGCAGGGCCTGTCTTGCTTACTTGGATTTGTACCCCTGTCACTTAGCACAAGAGCTCAAACACAATAAGAGTTAAATAAATGCATTTTATTCATTCATTTGCATTCTTTGTAAAGCTATACTTCTATAAATGAAGAGCTCATCTTTTTCTTTCCACTGGCATAATGTTAATAGGATTAAAGATCTTCCCACCCATCAATGGTCCTCACAGGGAACCCATCAAGGAAAGTTTGCTTAGGGGAGGCTTGCTTGTAGGAAGGTTTTCACACCTTTTGCTAATTTCTAATTAGGCAGGAAGTCAAGAGGGTTGTGATGCCTTCTGGCTCTGAATATATATACCATGAGTCGGTATTTTGCTTTGAGGACTTACTTATGAGAAGGATCTTGTTATTCCCTAGTCGAGATTCTGAATGGCCATATGTTCAGAGCTCCCTGAATGCCAGATGGAAAGGCTCTCTAGATCCAGTTCAGTATGTAAAGTATATTGCTGATTCAGGCAGTCAGTCCTGTCTGTTGGTCTTTATTTCTCTGCTTGTATTTTCTCTGAAGTTCAGGGCACTGATTTTTCACTCAAACTAGTGAATATAGTTTTAAAAGATTGTTGACTCCTTAAACAGCTATCTTTCCTAGTAAAGCACATCTAAGAACCTGTGCTAGCAATCATCCTGGGTGTGCTAGGGTGCTTGCTGTTATAAGTAGTACTTCTCTACCATGATATCCTTTATTCCTCTCCACCCTCCTATGATATCTTTTATCAGTAATAAGCTGCAGCCTGCTCACATCCAACATATACCTCTCCATTGCCCTTGGGATGATGCTTTGTGGCTTTGTCTTTAGAATGCTGTGACCCAGAGGAAACAAAGTAACAGATGACCCAGAGTTCAAGGGATGCATGGCAGGTGCAAGTAGGTACTAGAATCTAATTTTTGGAGGAGAGGCAACAAGGTTTAGTGGACAGAACACTTTTCTTAGAGTCAGAATGACCTGAGCTTGAATCAGGACTCAGATACTTTATTAGTATCATGACTCTGGACAAGATACTTAACCTCTTTGACCTTAGTATGTTCATTTGTAAAAAAGGGGAATAATAATAGCAACTACTGTATCATGAGTTAATGTATAGACACTGGTACTGGACTTGGAGTCAGGAAGACTGGGTTCAAGTCCCACCTTGGACACATCATGTGACTGAGAAAATCACTCAACCTTTTTGAGTCCCAATTTCCTCATTCAGATGTTCACTAAATATTTACTATGTTGGATGAGATAAAGAAGAAAAGTGTTACTCTCAAGGCATGGTTGGCTCCAAGAGCATAGAACTCCTGCTATGTCTATGTATGTGAATGTTTCTACATTTTAGGGTAACGTGCTCTATTGGGGTTGCTGCCAATTTTTGGTATATTGCATTGTGAAATACAAAATTTTTGTTTTAAACTAGTCTTATTCAAGGTAAACACATTGGTGAGAAATTATGAGCTATTAGGAACATGGACCCACAGAGTACCCAGAATTTGAGGTAGCAATCCTTCAGGTTATCCAACCTCTAATCCTCTGATCATGAGTAAGGAAGGAACTGGGAAGGAAAGAAACAAGAATTCATTAAACACCTCTTAGGTACAGACACTGTGCTAAGTGTTTTACAAATATTATCCCATTTCATCTTCAAAATAACCCTGACAAGTAGGTGCTATTGTTGAAGTGGTGCTTCTGCATCATTTTGGAGGGGCTTTTGTACCCCAGTTTGTAAAAATCGCATTTGTGGTTGGGTAACTATGTATGTAACATCAGTTTGTAACAAGCCTGTGCCATTAAGCTGTAAAAGTCACACTTTCCTTCAGCCATAAAGGCATTAACTCTATCTCTCCCCTCCCCCAGCCTCAAAGTCTTTTCCCAAAGTCTGCTAGATAGTTTCTCATGAATCAATCACTCAAGTATTCTTAGAGAAATATATAACCCCTTTGTTCTTAGTGGCCAGCTGGCTTTAGAAACCTTGAACAACATTATCAAGGAGATAACTCCCTCCTAAGACGGTCCCTAATCAGTCTAGCTTCCGAACTTGGCACCTGCTGAAACAATCAAGCCTATACTTCCAGCAGCTATGTTGGGCCTATGTCATTCATACTTGACCAAAAAGTTATATAGTGAGGTGTCAAGACAAAAACCACACCTCTCCCTCCCCATCCCATTGGATTTCTCCCAGTGAATTATGGGCAACATGCCTGCATAGTTGATATTAAAAATGCATGGCCCTTTAAGCTCTTAACCACTCCCAGACTCCTCCCTAATCCCACCTTTTGCCACCTAGTTAGCATAATGAACTTATGACTGACAGTTTTATGTGTTAAAACCTGAACCTCTATTCCCCAGCTCTCTGCAGGCTACCCTTAACCTTTTTCCTGCCCACTACATAGCATAATAATAAACTTTGTAACTCTGCCAAAAGATAGCCTGAGTCCTGTGAAATTCTTACCAGACAAGGACTCACTGGGGATTCATATGAAATCCCTCCTTCATCCAAATCTCCTATACCTCTACACTGTGATCTCCATTCTAAAGTGGAAGAAACTGGGGCAGACACAGGTAAAGTGACTTGCCCAGGCCCAGCAAGTGTCTAGTCAGTGTCCAAGGCTGGCTTTGAACTCTTCCCCTGATTCCAGGTCTAGCACTCCATCTACTGTGCTACTTAAGTATTTTCGAGAGGCAGAGTTACATTACTTCTTTCGCCCTTACCTTCTACTTTGTGCTCAGTTCCTGATCCCTCCCCCTGGAAAGCTGCTATCTTAAGGTTTCAGAAGGTGAACTGATACACGGTAGAGAGTTACAATATTCAACAGTTATATTACTAGTTGGTAATATAGTATAGGTTGCAAAGTGCTTTACTGTTTTCTTGTGTTTTTATCCAACTCATCATAAATCAGAAGTAACCTGGTATTTACTAGGCCAATAGCTTTCTTTCAGTGTCTCAATGCATCAATTGGTTTTGAATGGTATTAAATGTGTCTCTGAGTTTGAATGGGGTTAATCTCACCATTTCTATATATAAATAACAGCATTTAGATGACTGGGAGGCTTAAGGAGATGAGTACATTTTCAGGATTAGTAAATTACTAATAAACATTTGGAAGCAAAAGTACTTTGAGGACTCACTAGTCCAGCTGCTATTGCAGAGGTTGGTTTCTGAAGACTGATAATTCAATAATTAGAGGACTAAGAAAAATTAAATGGCTTTATTATTTGTAGAAATGTCGTGTTGTGGGGGGCGGAGCCAAGATGGCAGCGTAGCAGCAGCAACATATCGCAGCTCTCATATAGCCACCCCAAAATACCCATAAAATAGGACTCTAAACCAATCCTAGAACTCCAAAATGCACACAAAGATACTTCCCACTAAAGTCAGCTCGCCTACGAGGAACCATATCAGCACTGCGAACTGAAACCAGCCTGGCCTGAAGCCGCGGCTGTGCCCCAGGGGCGGCTGGAC
>CM053581.1:486352266-486377077 GCA_028627135.1 Pseudochirops cupreus
TTTGGAAGATCCAAAGACTCTTAGCATCCTACTCTCAGGCTCTTCTAAGATGCATTAAGAAATTAATTGTCCTTGTATTTTTTTATTATGCCTTAAAACTTGTTCTTTAAATGCAGTTGGTGCCAACATTTTCTCTAAAACTATGTCAAGAAACTTTATGCTTATATTTTATAATGTAATTTTGATGGGGGCATTTTCTTAACTTTTGCAGGGCAGAAATGGGAATAACAGTTACATTAAACCTGGCAATTGTAAAAAAAAAAAAAAAAGAAAGAAAGAAAGCCCACCTAACATAGGATCATATTACAATTACATTTGGTTAGAACCACAGAGGTTATCTAGTCCAGCACTCTCATTTTATAGACGAAGATACTGAGGCCCATAGTAGAAGTTAAGTGAGTTCCCAAGATCACATAGCCAGAGCCAGGATTTGTACCTAGGTCTTCTGGATCAAAATTAAGTGCTCTTCCTGCTCTCTCATGCGCCCCTATCAAGCAAGTCCTGATTAATGTGGGTTTATGGGAAGAGAACCAAAAACTTGGGGTTCCTTTAGAACTCTTCTGTTCCTGTGACTAAAAAGCTGGACTCAAACTCTGCCAGCTTTTCCAAGGGAGTAAAGTAGTTTGAAACAAACTTCCTTTGGTAAGACCCTTCCCTCCTTGGTAGTCAAGGGGAGCCCCTACTACCTTAGAGAAGTATGTATCATGACAATTTATCTGAGTCCTAGTTTTCATATTATACCTCAGTCCATGCTTATATGTACAAATACTTGGGTATGATGCTGAAGATAAGTTAGATTCTAAGGAGAAGTGGTTCTTACATTTCATAGCTGGATAAGAGACTCAGCAAATCCATTAGTATCTACCCCATAAAACTACCATAAAGAAAATCCTTTATACATATTCATTTCAGATCTTAAAAAAGTTGTCTCATAGCTTCTGAAACAAATTGAAAAAGATTGCCTATTTTTCCAAGAAAAGGGAAACCAAATAATTAGCTGGCTAGGCAGATGTACAAGATACCTTACTCTCCACATTATACTCTGGTAAAGCAGTCTTTCCCCTTCTCAAGCTGAAGGTAAAGGCCCTCAAAATCTCTTTTGGTCAGATTCTTATGGAACACCCAGGAGCAGAAGTTTATTTGCTTTTCTGGTTTCCCAAATCTACAAAAATCGAGGTGAAGAGAAAAGAAGGGAGTTGGTTGGCAGTTTGCCCAGTCTCTTGTGATTCCTCTCTCTTCTATCACTACCCTTAGCTGTTCAAGGAATTTCTTTTGGTAAACCGTTTTTATTTCTCCAGAGTGATGATGTATTCTGCTTTTATAAGGCCTCTCCAGAGGCTTCCTTTCTGTTCTCAATTCTCCTCTTGAACACAGTGCCCTGTATTAATTTCCTGTTCTCTTCAAAGTATCTTTAGTAGCTCATTGTCTCACTCCCCTTCCCTGGATCCACTCCATCCCTTACAAATGACCAGAACTAAGAATAGAAACAGGACCAATATTCTAAGTGGGATCATGCAAAGCGGTTAAAAAAAAAAAAAAGAACCAGAAAGAAAAAAAGAAAACCAAGAGTTAAAAATGCCAAATATGAAGTCAAAAGATCTATGTTCAAATCCCATCTCTGCTATTCACTATCTGTTCACACACCTGTATGTGTTCACATTACTGCATGGTGAGTCTCCTAACCAATGTGGGCTTCAGTTACTCATCTGGAAAATGAAAGGATGGATTAGATGCCTTCTAAGGCCCCCTGGGACCTTCATATCTTTAGATTTATCATCCTAAAAGATACCTAATATTAGATAATATGTTATATGGAATCCAATGTCTTTCACCTTTGATGGACCTAAAACATTCCAATCACTATGGTGAAAAACATTTTTCAGGTTTCCATTTTTTCCTACCACTTGCACATTGTGAGGCTTGTTCCCACCCTACCTTTTTCTCCAAGGTCTTGGTTATTACATGCAGATGATTTTATTCCTTAAGATTGTTGTTCAGTCACGACTCTTTGTGATCACACTTGGACTTCTCTTGGCAAAGATATTGGAGTGGTTTACCATTTTCTTTTCCAGCTCATTTTGCAGCTGAGGAAACTAAAGCAAACAGAGTTAAGTGACTTGCCCAAGGTTACACAGCTAGTAAGTGTCTGAGATCAGAACTGAACTCACAAAGAAGAGTCTTCCTAATTCCAAGGCTACTTATCTGCCTCTCCTTAAAACTAATTTCTTATTTAATTCACTGCTTAGTTTCTCTCTCTTTTTGACCCTGATTACCTGCCTTAGTGCAACGATTGTAAAGTGTCTATTCCACTAGGGAAATTTTCCCATCTTTTTTTTTTCTTTTTGTGTATGTTTTGAAAGAAAAACAAGCACTATTTTATTTGATAAAGTACAGCACAAAGAGTGTTATTCTAATACAGAGAAAAATCACGTTCTGTTCCAGTTAGATTTGGTGAATAGTTCACTCTCATATCTTGCTCAAGGAAGAAGCATTTTCAGCCCTCTGTCCTGAATTTCTCTATTTTTAATCCTTTAGCTCCATTTTTATTCAGTGATAAACACAAGGATATACATTCCATAGTTGGACTGAGATGTGACTGTCTTTGCCTCCACTTCTCAACCACAGCCCCTATGTACTCAGGTAGTTCACCCAAGGGCAAATTTCCAGGATCTTCACAGTACCCTACTGATGGATGGTACATTCTATCAAAACGGTATGACTTAGATGTCTATCATTATTCTTTTAAAATGACATCATAAACTTAGTATTAAATATCTTTAAATGTTTCATATGATTTGCAACTATTTATATTTAAACAAATTCATGTCAAAAAAGTTTAGTTATTCTAAGTTTTGCTCAGAAATCTTTTTTCTATTCATTCTCATCTTTTAGAACAGGTGAGACTACTGAAGGTCCTGCAGTACATTACAGTGGAAAGGGCATGAGATTTGAAGTCTGCCCGTGTGAACTTAGAAAAGTAGGTGGAATTCTCTGAATCTCATGAGGGGGTCAGGGGCTTCTAGGTGGAGCAGTGAATAGAGCACCAGCCCTGGAGTCAGGAGGACCTGAGTTCAATTCGGCCTCAGACAGACACTTGACACACTAGCCATGTGACTTTGGGCAAGTCACTTAACCCCAATTACCCTCCAAAAAAGACAAAAAAATAAAATAAAATAAAACGAGGGGATTGGACTCAATGACCTCTAAGGTCCCTTTTAGTTCCAAATCTGTGTATCCTACATAATTTCAGAAAGTTCTTTCCTGTTTTTTAAAAACATGCTTAGTATTAATCGCTTCAGCATTCCATCACATCGACATACCAACATTTATTAAAACTATTCTTCTCAAGGTGGACATTTGGGTTACTTACAATGTTTTTTGTGGTTACAACATTGCTATGAAAATATTTAAACAGATAACTCTTTTTTCTTAGTTTTTTTCTAAAATTCCCTACAATGGAATCGTCATATCTGCTGATCAAACAGAATCCTCTCTGATGTGTATCTCAAATTTGTGTTTGTCAGTATATACAGTTATATACAGTATAATTGTATGATATGCTGTTAACAGTTGATAAACATTTAATATCATATTTTAGCTAAAGTCTGATTTAATCAAACAACCTGCTCTGATTAAAAATGCCTTTCCCTGTGTCTGCAACTTCAAAGACCAGAGGGAAGATTCCTCTTATCTTGGGACTTACTCCACATGAGAGCAAAATAGACATCCTGAGACAATAAAATGTAAATAGACCCTGCTCTGGTCATTGTCGATTTGCATTTACAACCAAGGAACTATGTTTCACCTATAGATGGTAACAAATGGAAGTCATGAAATCTTGCAACATAGTCATTCTGAACTGGGATGCTTCTAAAAATGTATAAAAGTCTTATGATTGCTCTGTTCATCAGTCAGGACTTTAGTCCTGCATTCCTGGAGGAAGTAATGCTAGCCCTAAAGAATAATAAGGAATAAATTCTGTAATTTTTATGTTAATATTTGTTTGTTTTTTTATCAAAATTTTAAAAGGTTGATACAATATATCAAAAATATGTTTTCGCAGTCCTTGTTACAGTTTCTAGAATCACAGACTTTGATTGGTACTTATTTAAGAAAGTCCAAAGGAACTGAATGTCTTCATGTATATGGCATACAGATATCAGTTCAATATAGGGGAGAAATCAGTCCACTCAAATGTGTTATTATACTTTGTCATCAAATCACCTAACTGTGAATTTTTCTCCTTGAATTGATTTGTTAGAGTAGAAGTGAAATAGAATAGAATAGAAGTGAGAACTGATTTGGGATCTATGCCATCAAATCTCCATCAACCCCCCTCTTCTTTTAGCCAAATACAGCAGCTCATAGACTTTTGGGAAGTATCTGAAGTCAAAAAGGAAAGGCAAAAAATACCAAATTGCAGGAAGATATGACAATTCAAGGACAAAGATAAACTCTCTAAGTTTTCCTAGCAGGTTCAGTGTGACTTAAGTTTGAATAGGCCACCTGCTTTCCCACTCACATCATTCTACTTCATACAGCTCAGCACATAACCCTGCTATTGACTGTATTTTTTTTAAGGTATGTTGGGACTGAGGGTGGGAGAGGGGGTCATGTTGAAGTGATTGTTAGAGGCTATTATAATTACACCGATTGTTATCTACTGAAAGCTTTTTTGGCAGATTTCCATCACAAAGATTAAAAAAAAAATCACCATCTAAGTTTGCTTTCATTATCCCCAAAAGGTTTTAATGGTTTATTTGTTTTTTTTTTCCATTTAAGATGAAATTTTAATCCATTTAAAAAACAAAACAAAACAAACAGTCTGATTATTCAAAGTTACAAATCAGGCTTCCAAATGCATTTAAAATAAATTAACTTCTTTTTTAAAAAGACTGTGGTAAACTTCAGGTTGTAACTTTATACAGTGAGTATATCAGTTGATGCTATGTATGGAGGTCTGTGTGTATTTACTTACAGTTACAACTTTACGAAATAAATATTTATATATTAACTGTTATGATAAAGATATGATTCACAGGAAAAAAAGCAGGTTCATATTGGGAATTTTAAATAAAACTTCCTAGGAATTAAAATACATTTATTTAATTTATCATGAATTTACTGTGTATATGATGAGATAGTACAATAGGAGATTACAAAATGAGTAACACTGAGTCCTTCCCTCTGATGAGCTTAGATTCTTGGATGGAGTATGAGAGAAATACAAAAATAATTACACTACAAGGTTGACCATGATGAGTTCTATATAAATGATACCAGCAAAATACATTTGGAGAAGGGTTAGAAAAGAATTCATGAAGGGAATAGCATTTCACAAGAGAATTGTGATAGGTGGAGGTGAAGATGAAGGGCATTCCAGGAAAAAGGAATATGCCTATACAAGGCACAGAACCAAAAAGATGTGGACTAAGCTTGGAAATGATTAAGTTCAGTCTGACTAGACTGGAGGGTATATTCAGGGAAGTGGTGGGAGAAAGGTAGGTCTAGGTCACATTATGAAGGACCTTGAATGACAGGGTGAAATGTTTTGATATTCTGAGATAATGCAGACTTTTTGTAGATGGAGTCCACTCTCCTATTCCTCTTACAGTTAAATGTATAATGGGTACTTTTGTTCCCAGTCAATATCAAAATATTTAGCCTTAAGCCTAGCTTTATGTTCATTATAGTCTTAATTTAAAGCATAGTAGACTGATATATTTTGGAGAGTTGTAACAAGGGCTGAAACAAAACTAATTGTCTGCTGAAACCTCATTTAATCAGAAAATTCAATTAAAAGCATAATCTATTCTCAAAGAAGAGTAATGAAGTAATTTTTACTGTGCATAATATGTAGATATAGATATTTCCTGAAAAAGAAAGTCACAGTTGCATTTGTAATAGAAGGGGAGGCAAGTTTCATTCTTGGTCTTTAGGAGTCAATATTGGTCACTTCACTGAAGTGGGAGAATCACGTGTATGAAACATTGCATGTAATGGCCATTTTTTTCAATGTATTAATTGATTTTGCTGAATCATTTTTCTCTTTTCCCCCTTTTTTTTTTTTTTACAAATATTCTTTGTTGTAAGGCATGGTTCTCTGAGAGGGGAGGGCAGAGGTAAAGGGAAAAATTTATGGGCATAAAACCAGAAAATATAAATAGAATATATCTTTAAAAGATTTTTCACTTCATTTATCAGAATCCTGGTGTCTATCACTGTAGTTTTCTGTCATAATATTGTTCCCTTGGTCCTGTTTTTCCTTTACTCTGCAGCAGTTAATTAGTTTTTCAGTCTTCCCAAGTTTCTCTGAATTTTTCCTATCCATTATTTTCTTTCAGTATAATAATATTTCTGTTACATTCACATACTATAATTTCTTCAGTTACTCCCTAACAGTTACCAGCTTTATTTATAGTTCTTTGCCACCACAAAAGTGCTACTATAAACATGTGTATGTCTAATCTTATCTTCTATTTTAAACATATATGTACAGTTTAGTGATTTTTCTACATTTCCAAATTGTTTTCCACAACAGTCTCTACTAACAGTACATTAGAATATCTGTATGAAATAGCATTCTTAATAAGGATCTTTTGCATGTAATTTAGGTATATTACATAAAATCAAGAGCAATACATGTTATCCCTCAAGATTATAATGCAAATGATATTGTAATGATGAAGCTCTCAAATAAAGTAAGGAACTGCTAAAACAATATTGTTATTTATCTATTCTACTATATAGATCTTTTTAGTTTAATGTCAAAGAAATATTCAGATTTGTCTCTAGAACATAAATTTTGAGTTTTAATGAATCTTAGAGATTACCTGTCTCACCTTTCTTATTGTACAAATAAGAAACCTGAGTCCTGGAAATATGTATGTCTTTTACAAAGTTACATAGGTAGTAAGTAGTAGAGTCAGGATTTGAACCCAGGCTCCCTTACTCTGAATAATTGATGTTTCCATTATATCACACTGCTTGAAGCATATGAAGATATGTACAGAGAGAAAAAGCAGAAAGGAGCTAGATCTGTGATTTAAAGGGTATAGGGAATTCCTGGATGAGAAAACACCCTCTTTCAATGCTGATCAGCACCTTCTCTGTATCTGACAGACTTAAATAGTTGATGAGAGTACTGAGAGGTTAAATTACCTGCTATAGGACATGCAGCCAACTACACAAGGTAAGACTTGAAGTTGGGTCTTTCAAGGCCTAAGGATAACTTTCTCTCTGTGTATTCCACCATCTATCAGGCTATATACCTATGAATATTAACTGAAACTTTCTAAGACTTTCCCCATGCTTTTTTTTTGGAGGGGGGAAGGTAGGGTAATTGGGGTGAAGTGACTTGCACAAGGTCACACGGCTAGTTTTGTGTTTTGTGTTGTGTCTGAGGCCAGATTTGAACTCAGGTCCTCCTGACTCCAGGACCGGTGCTCTATTCACTGTTACTACCTAGCTGCTTCACACTATGCTTTCTGGTGCCAGGGTATAATTGTATTACTGGTTTAGATATTTTTTAAGTGTATATTTATCTGATTTTCTTAATTATCTGATGTTAGAGATAATTTCATTGTGTTTCCAGTCATTAAAGCATATAAAAAGCAAAATGAAATGCAAGTTCATATTATCATCTTCATCATGTTATTCTTGTGTTATGCTTCTCTATCCCTATTTTCCCCCTTTTTTCATTCTAAGAAAAAATTGCTTTTCCGATCCAATCTTACCATTTATGTTTATAGAACAGAAGTTGGCTGTTAATTGAAAATCAGGGACTTTGTAATTCATATTGAGGTAATGACTTAGAATTCTGGATCTTGCTTCCTGGAAGTGGAGCATCTATGAAGCCAGGATATTGATGACAATGACTGGTCATTATAAGACAGCCAGGTTCAAAGGTTCTTCTTTGACATTTCTTTTCATGATTTCAGTGGCTATAAGTGCTTGCTTTCTGACAACAGGCTTCTGGGGGTAGTTGTGCTGTGCAACAGTATGAGTCAGTGGATGATCCCAAAATTCCAGAAGAGGCCATGAGAGATGGGATGGCTTCTCAGAGAAGAAGAGTATATTTTCTGTCTTCCTCTCTGTTATTTATGCTTTCCAAACGGCACAAATAGTTTCAGGATCTATTGTTAGTAGCATTTCTTGCTTCCCCTCTTTTGAATCGATCAATAATCAATCAACAGGAATTTAATGAATACATTCTATGTGCCTGGCACTGAACTAGGTACTAGACATACAAACATACAAATAAGCTAGTCCCTCTCATCCAGGAGCGTATGCTCCATTGGGAAAAAAAATAACATGTTCACATATAACTAAATGTAAAATATACACAAAGTGTTACTTTTGTCCTGCAAACAAGTCCAATATGAACGATAATACGTTAACAATGGAATAGGAGCTCCAGAGGACAAAAGGAAAGAGTAGGGGAGAGTTTAGTAGGGACACCGGAGGAATGAAGGAACTACTCTGTTCCTGATCTTAAGTGATGGAAGCACCAAGGCAATCAGTAAGACCAAGGACCCATGAAAGGTGTCTGAAGTACCACTGAAAACCAGAGTTCTCAAGTTTGATGTAATAGCAATTGAGTCAGAGGAGAAGCCAGAGAAGCAGCTACAAGATGACGCGTTTGACCCAGACCTGCAAGGAGCTACCCCACTCCAATAAGTAGAGCAAAGGACAGTTAAATACCATGCCTGTCACAGTGCAGAGATAATATTGATTTGACTATTAAAACCTGAGCAAGAGGTAGAAGTATACGTGTTTGTGGGAGTAGGAAAGGTAGATACATGGGAAGGTCAGAGCATATGTTCAGTCTCTTGTCCTGCCTGTGGATTCCCGGGACCAGGTCTGTTAAAAATGTTCTTGCCTTTTTGCATTCAATACGGAAGAAACAACATATACATGTAGGGGTATATAAAATATAAGTTATAGGGCCTGGACCTGTGATTTCATTGGTGTAGTTCCAAAAGGACTTCCTCTCCAAACATAGGCTATTATATTTTCTGCAACTTAAAACCTTATGAGTTACCTTGATCACTGAAATATTGAATGAAGTTCTTCTGGGCTTACTCTCTCAAACCCAATTCTCATTGGAGAGCAAGGTCCAATTATCCTCCCCCCCCCCCAAAAAAAAGGTTTCTATTGACTTGTTTTCATTATTTTCTTGTATCACTCTCATGTCTCTTCCCAATTTTTCCTCTACTTCTCTTACTTGATTTTCAAACTCCTTTTTTGAACTCCTCCATGACCTGCAACCAATTCATATTTTTCTTGGAGGATTTTGATGCAGGAGTTTTGATTTTGTTGCCTTCTTCTGGTTCTATGTTTGATCTTCTTTGTCACCAAAGAAGAATTCTATAGTCTGATTTCTTTTTCTCTGTTTGCTCATTTTTTCCCAGCCAATTACTTGACTTTTGATCTCTTTGCCATGGTAGATCTCTGTTTTCAGAGCGGAGAGTGCTCTGTCCCAAATTTCTGGGGTTTTGTGAAGCTGTGGTTAAAGCTACTTCTAGGTATGTGCATCAGAACTGTGAGGAGGACACCCTCTCCACAGCCACCACAAGCTCTGCCACTTCAGCACTCCTCCTCAGCCCAGGATTGGCACCCAAGACTGTGACCCAGATCCAAGTAGGGCAAAGCAAGAGAATCCAGCCTCAGCGCCAAGCAAAGAGATTCCTGCAATTACTCTCTGATCAGCCACTTGGTTCCCCCATCATCTATGGGCCTGGAGGTCCAGAAGTAGCTGCTATTGCTGCTGCCACAGCCACTGCCACCTCTGCTGCCCTTCCTCTCCCCCCAGAGGATTCTAGAGGCAAACTTGAAGAGCTGTGGTTTTTAACAGTATCAAAAATGAATCTTTTCCTCCCTGCCCTATGCTGGATACTTTCCCAATTCAAATTAATCACTTGGTGTCAATTAGCTTTTATAAAGAGACATTTATCAAAAAGGTAAAGAAAGGACAGATGTTATGAAACAGCCCTCCAAACCCCCAACTGGGTGTACATTCTCCCTTCTATAGGCAAACCAATGTCCTGGGTAGATTGGGCTCCAATTAGAAGTCTAAAGGGATAGAAATCAATTTGTTGGAAACACACTTGGCCAAGGGCTACTTCCTAGCCCTAAGGGAACATTTTTCCTCTTCAAAGACTCACCATTAAATTCATCTCTGGGTGTGGCATTGTTGATGTATGAGTTAAGATAATCATTCTCTAAACTTCTAGAGAGAAGAGACAATAGAGATACCTTGCATTCAAAGACACATGGTGTCTACCCTACCCACCAAGGCTCACAGCAGATCTTGTTCTGCTTATAGCTAGGGAGGAAAAGAGTAAAAAGGATGTGGGGAGAATGTATTCTGTATTTCTTTTTTTGGATGGAAATAATTCAGGTTTTGTCATTGACTCTTCCAACTCAAAAGCCAATTAGAAGACTACTCATTAGGGGCGGCTAGGTGGTGCAGTGAATAGAACACTGGCCCTGGAGTCAGGAGGACCTGAGTTCAAATTAGATCTCAAACACTTAGCACAAAACTAGCCCTGTGACCTTGAGCAAATCACTTAACCCTGATTGCCCTGTCTTCCCTCTCCAAAAAAACCCAAAAAAACCAAACCAGAACAAAAACAAAAGAAATTAAAAAAAAAAAAGACTACTCATTAATAGAAACATTAACCACTTAGTCACTCGTGGCCAGAAGAAAGCTCACATGTTTTGGGGAGAAGTCACACAGGTAATATTGTATATACTCCATATGAACCACCAACAAGGGCAAATCCTTGCATGATCTTAGGACTGAGTTCTCATTGACTAGTTCCTCATTATGTATACAAAGAAAAACCTTGCTACCCAGCATTTCATCATTAGAGTGATGCCTTTCATAGGATTTAAATTAGTCACCATTGCTTAAAGGTCTATGGTTATTTTTATAGTTGTCATAGAGGAGAATCCATCAGAAATGACAGTGTACAGATGATTTGATACACTTTTTTTCATTTAAAATTTGGCTATAACCTTAAGTAATGAAAAAGATTCTATTGAGCACAATTAGGAAAGGAAGAATTTTTATGTTAGGTTTTGCTTGTGTTCTAGCTAAAAAAAAATTGCTTGAATTGCCACGTTCAACGTTATATTTTTATACTTGTAAGTTTAATTTCCCTGGGGGATCAGGCTACCTGAGGCATTAGAAAAGAGCTTTATTATTCCTCTCCCTTGAACAAATAGAAAATCAAAAGTCAAAAGACTTCCTTTGCCTACTGGACAGCTACCTCGACCTACGGTCACCCATATCTCCATTAGAAGGCATGTCTAATAAATACTTAGTAATGACCTGAATGCATATTTTAATGTGAACCTCAGCACAACTTCATGCCAGTGTAAGCTTCCAATAGATTTTGAATACTAAGCTACGTGGTATAGGAACAAGATGCTGTTGAAGACAATGGCTTTCAGGTAGTAGGTGCTTAATAAATCTTCTAAAATTTTTTAATTGAAGACCACTAGAAAAATCACATTTTGTGCTACATTATTTGAAATAAAGTCACATGAAACATTAAAGTCAGATAAAAATATGAGAATCAATGCCATGGAATAGCTTTGTTGAGATAGTGGTATTGGGGAGTTGGGCGGGGAAGAGAGAATAAATTATCTGCTTCTTCCTTCAATATAACATTGTTCTTCCTGAACAATAGAACAATGACCAAAAATGATTTAACGAATCCCCAAACACTGCTTATAGTGGTGCCCTAGATCCAAACTTGCAGCTGATGACAATGAAAGACTGTTGTCTCCTGGGAGCCCATTGTTTAGTTTGGCTTTAAATATGTTACTATAGATACCAATCACAATTAATGGAGGTGTCCCAAGAATGATCATTTACAAGGGGGGTAGGCATAAAGCACTGTGTGTTCTCTATTACTTTTCTTTCCCCTTCTCCCCAATTCTGTGAAAGCAATAAGACTTGTGAGAAGTCTTCATACACAGAAAACAGATTTAAAATAAAATTCTATGTAAAAGGTGATCATTTTTCCATTAATGGGAAATCTAGGAAAAATTAAAACTGGTTTGTGTTGTTTTTTAATTCAGCTTATGAAATGGGGAAATATTTTCATCTTACTTTTAATAGAATGTTTTTCCTAACATGCAGTAAAATCTGTGACACATTTCTATTCTTCCTCCTTGAAAATTTCTAGCCCTAGTAGATTAATAAACTCATACTCCTGCCTTAGAATCCTTTTGATTCAATATATTTGATTCGTATTACTATTTGGAAGTAAAAGAAAATTCATTTTATTTGCCATCCAATAGATGGGAACAAGAGCTAGATTTGGGTCAGGATAGAATTGCTATGCGTTTTATTTTTCCAGAACCTAGAATGGTCACGTCAATGGCCCCAGCAAAAATGAACTAAGGACCATGATAGTTAACTTTATTTTTATGATGTATGTGCCTAGAAGAAAGGTAGATAATGTGCCAGTCTTGGAGTCAGAAAGACTTGGTTTCAATTTTTACTCTTTATACCAAGGGCAATTCTTTCAAATGTTCGTACCCTCAGGAAGCCCTTCAAGACTAAAATGTACAAGGGAACTCCTTAGGTATTTCAACATATCATTGATTTAGAATAAGAAGGATCTTAGAAACCATCTATCCCAATACCTTATTTTGCAAATAAGAAAGTATGACCCAGGTTGAATGATCTACACATTATTATCTGGTATCTGAGGCAGGATTTGCCAAGTTTTCCTGATTTAAAATCTAGCAGAGGCATTATGCTGCATTGGAGGGGGTCTTCACACTAGGAATTGCCTGTACATATTAAACCATAGGTTCAGACCCTGACTGAAGGATGCCTCTAGAATGTTTACCACATAGAAAATATATGTACATGCAAAGCAAGACAAAGACAGATATAGGCAAGGAGAGGAAGTGACAAAAGGAGAGAGAAGTAGAAAAAGAGAGAAGGGAAGGAGAGAGAGGGGAGGGAGTAAAAGGGGAGGAAGAGAGAAACAAAGACAGAGAGGGGAGAAAAAGGAGGAAGAAAGAGAAAAACAGAGAGACATAGAGGGGTGAGAAGAGAGAAACAGAGACAGAATGACAGACAGACAATGCGAAAAGAAGGGAGGTAGGAAGCAGAGAGAGAGACAGAGACAGAGAAAGAGAGAGAGACAGAGACAGACAGAGACAAACAGACAGATAATTGTGTATTCTTTGGGATTTCTCATCCTGTAAAGGGCTCTAACCTGAGGCTCTCTCTTCTGATGAGTGAGTCTGCAGCCTGAACCATCATTTCATGAGGCACCCAGATTATGCCCACGGTCTAGCTTTTTGTGACACTGCTCTCTTCTGGCTTTCTTTCTATCTGTCTGACCACTCCTTCTCAGTCTCCTTTGCTGGATCTTTATCCAAGTCACTCACATTAGCCAGATTTCTGCCTCAGACTCTTCTCTTCTCCCTTCAGCATTTTGTTTGGTGATAGCATCAGCTTCCATGGATTCAATTATCATCTTGATCCTGATGATTCTCAGACCACTTATCCATCTCTAGTCTCTCCGCTGACCTACAGGTTCAGATACCCAGCTGCTTATCGGACATCTAGAACTGCATAACTTATAGACATTTTAAACTCAACTGCCCTCGATGTGCCCTCTTCCCCCAAGCCCTTCTTTGTACTTAACTTTCCTATTACTGTTGAAGGTACCATTTCCTAGTCATCCAGACTAGTTAACTAGGTATTATCCTTAACTTCCCACCCTCTCTAATTCCTCCTCCACCACCACCCCAGTATCCAATTTGTTGCCAATTTCTGCTTATCCTGCATTTGTAATATTTTTCTTATATGCCATTTTCTCTCCTCTGATACTGCCACATTCTTGGACAGCCTCTCACCATTCCACACCTGAACTATTGCAATAGTCTGCTGACTGATCTCCCTGCTCCTTGCAAATCTCTCCCAACTCCAATTCATATTCCACTCAGCTGACAAACTGATTTTCCTAAATTTCAGATTTTACCATTATATCCCATTATTCAACTTGCCTCCCTGTTATCTTCAGGCTCAAAGGCAAAATCCTGCTTCCTCTTCATAACCCGTTCCTTCCTTTGTTTCTAGTCTTTTTATATTTTAATCCAGGTCTTCTGATTCAAAATTCAACGTTTCTTCCACTAAACACCAAACTTACTACATGGAAAATATTTAAGAAGTTGACAAAGGAAGAAAACTGTTTTCTTGAGTTTATAATCTCCTTGAAGGGACAGAAAATACTTGTGTAAAAAAAAATAGAAAGGGAAATTTGGGGAAAAATACCTACTGTACAACTCAATATACATTCCTATAATATAAATTTAGTTCACTACAAATGGAGGCCAGAATCAGGTCAAGTAGACTCAGAGAATGGTTCCTGGAGACTCAAACTTCTTAAGACTTTTCAAGAGGTTGATGAAACAGGATTGGGGGAAAGAGAGGGACAGCAAATAATCCAGGCAGAGTAACTTATAAGATTGCTCCTAAAATAAACATAAGGGTCCACTGTGACCATATTTTATAAGATGATAGAATTCTAGATGCTTTACTGTAATAGGTAGGATCCTATTTTAACAAGCTTGCTGTCATGTTAGTCATATCTTATTGAAATGGAACCACATTGTATGAGAAACTGTGGACTTTTAATACATTTTTTTTTTTGAGCAGGGAAGGTAGGGCAATTGGGGTTAATTGACTTGCCTGAGGTCACACTGCTAATTTTTTGTGTTAAGTGTCTGAGGCCAAATTTGAACTCAGGTCCTTCTGACTCCAGGGTGGGTGCTCTATTCACTGCATCACCTAGCCACTCCTTTTAAAACAATTTTTAAAAGCTATGCAGCAGATCCGCTATAATTTGACATATGTATTCCTAAAAAAATCACGAAATTATGAAAAATTGTGTAGTAAAAACTGCAAAGTTTGTGGGGAAAATGGGCACAACATTCAAACACTTAATGACATTAAGACAAAGAGCTGGCAACCTAATAAAAACAATAAGTAGTTTAATATATGAAAAATAGCCAAGAAATACATAATTATTACAACAAATAGCAGCTGGTGGTGTCCAAGACCTTGGACTGTGGCTTGCCTGTGTCCTGGTCCCTAGGGCTACAAGGTTAAAGAGTTACTTCAAGGAGGGGCATCTAGAACCCATGATCTTAGTAGAAGGTAGGAGGTAGGGACCAATACATCTCAGCCTCCTCCTACTGTACAAGAGGATATACAATAAATATGGTACTTTACTTTTTTTTTTTTAAAGATTCAAAATTTGCTTGTGGAAGCAAATACAGGAAGGACTTGAGGTGTGGAGGTGTATGCATTTTGTTTTCCTACCCAACCTTGTTCAAATTTGGTGCAACTTTTTGTTTCTCTCACTGATGAAATGGCTTAAAAGCAAAAGCAAAATTTGCATTATGGTCAAATTGTTCCTTAATATACAAGTGGAATTAGAACAAATTCATGTTTTGAAAATAACTATCGTAGCAGAACTTATTGTATAGAGATGTTAAATTGAACAGAGTAGTAACAGAATTAGTCTGTTTATATCCTTTTCTTTTTGGCTTTCTTCTGTGCATTTAAAAATGGTTCATCGCGTTCTTTTTGGGCACATACCTATCCTCACCTACTAATTCAATTCTTTGTTTCAAATAGAACCTCTGCTGTTGGAGAAACAGTTCTAACACCAGTGCCCTCTTAGTTCTGATTCAATGTTGGGTGGAAATGAGGCACTTGTAAGTAATTGAAAATTTAAGAATAAGATGATTATTTTGCAAGGGTATGTGACAAGGATACAGGGACATTTAGCTTCCCTGGAGGTTCTGGCCAAGGTTATTAATACGGGTTTCGGAGGTCCATCCAATCTGAGGGTCATAGGCTCCAAATGATTAGAATTTTTGATGCCTTTAGGGATCAGGAAGCTGCATCAGAGAAGCCAGAACCAATTCAGCTGCTTAATTAGATATCAGAGGCAGCTTTGTTTTCCTTCCGGGTAAAGCTTCCCCAGGTTGTGGGTGGGCACAAAGAAGTTGAGCCAAGGAAATACTAGTTCTATCACATCTGCCTTGTGACAAATGTTTCTGGTCCACCAAACCCAGAAGCCCATCAGCTCTTTCTGAGAATGCGTGTCTCATTCTGTACCTCTTTGTCTTTTGAGGTAAGAATTAGCAAACTTCGAAAGCAGTAGGTGATATACTACCCATTTTAATCGTTCTTTTAGGTGATTTTATTTAACTGTTTTCAGCAAATGTACAGCAGAGAGGTTGAAAAGGAGGTCTTTTTTTTTTTTAGTATTTGGGAGTATCAATGGTGTCAAAACAAAATGGATCATAAAGAAAATTTGTCCTCAGATACTTAGTAACTATATGATCATGGGGAAATCACAAACTCTGAGTCTCAGTTTTCTTATCTGCAAAATGAGGGATGTAATGTCTAACTCACGGAGTTGTTGTGAGTGACATAAGGCGTTTCGTAAATCTTAAAATGCAATATAAATGTTAGTTGTTTAATTATTTCTTACACTTATGTCCTCCTTCCCATTTTTACTGCTACCATTAGGGTTCAAATCTTCCTCTCATTTCACTTATTATGAGGCAGCCTGGTATAGAGCACAGATAGCTAGTTTTAGAGTCAGAAAGACCTGGGTTCAAGTCCTGCCTCTGACACCTACTGGCTATGTGACTCTGGACAAATTACTTAATCTTTCAGTGCTATACACAACATTCTAAGATTATAAATTGCAAAGAAGGTGTTAGCTTATGCTGGAGTGGGAAATTCCTTAATTGGGAGCTCTCCAAACTTATGAATCACAGGTTCAGTTCCTATTCTGTGGTTTACTGCATTAATCCTCCTAAATGGTTGAAGGATGAGAAATGTTGGAACAGGTCTTAAAGGTCACTGAATCCAAATATTTCATTTTACAGATGAGGAAACTGAGATTTAGAGAGGTTAAGTGATTTACTCAGGGCCACACAATGAATAACTATATGAGGCAGGATTCAAACACAGGTTGTCCTCACTCCAAGTCCAACACTCTATCCACTAGACTATACTGTTTCTCAATAACTAGAAGTATCTCTACTTCTAGTATCTCTCCAATTCTGTCTTACACTCTGTTCTCAAGCTAATATTCCTAATATAGAGTTCTTAGACCATTGTTCTCTTGATGAACATTTTTCAATGACCCACTCATATTTCCTAGTGAATAAAATCCAAACTTCTTGGCTTGGGATTCAAGACTCCCCACAATCTGGTTTCAACCTAATTTTCTACTACTTCTTTTTGTGAAATCTGGAACCTGGCCAAATTTGAAAGTAAACAATCCTTCAAACACATCCTAAGCTTCCCTGCCTTATTACCTTTGTCCATATTGATCTTCACGCTGGGATCTGCTAGGCTAAAGAATTTGCAGGATTTAGAGTGAAAAGGGATCTTAGAAGTCATCAAAGACAAATTCTTCCTCTTATACACAGTCAGCTGAGACTCAGGGAATTAAATGTTTTGCCCATAGTTGTTCAGACCATGCTGTAAATGTCAAAATTCATATTTCAACCAAGGTTTTCCAACTCTAAATCCAATATTTTGTCCATTATAGTATGTTACCATTCTTTGATAAGGAATAGAATTCTACAGAGGTTTTGAAAGGTAGAATGATATGGATAGTCCTAAGTGTCATGGAAGATTGCTTTGGAAGTAATATGAAAATAGGTTATAAAGGGGTGACCCTGGGGTCAAAGAGACAAGTTAGGAACCTATTATAACCTGTCAGTCAAGAAAAGGTAGGTCCTGAACTAGAGTGGTGGCAGTGAACATGGAAGGGAGAATGACAGAAAGAAAGGAAGGGATGGAGGGAGGGAGAGAGACAGAAAGACACAGAGAGAAGAGAAGATAAGTGAAAGGGAGGGGAGGGGAAGGGATGAGAGGGGAGGGAAGGAAAAGTTCAGAATGACTCCCAATTTTCAAGCTTGATCTGAGAAGACATTGCTGTCATCAACTAAAATGGGGAAGTTAGGACCTATGGAAGGCTTAGGAGGAAATATGATGAGTTCAGTTTTGGACATGTTTACTTTGAGGTGGCAATGAATAAGACAGTTGAAATTAAATTAGCTATTTGCAAATCTGATGGAGTTTAGACAAGAAGATGAGGCTAGACATTTAGACTGGAGAATCATCTGTATAAAGGTTATGATTAAAGCTGTGGGAATGATTTCTCTTTCATTTAGCTGCACTATCTGAAATTGATGGCTTAAGCGATCATTTATTAACTTGAATACAGCAAAGATAATTTGGAGAAAAGTCCTTTAGTAAAATAAATTAATGTTCTAGAATAGAAACTTTAGAACTTATGAAGGAGATGGTTTTGTTAAGTATTTTATGGACTTTCCCCCATCAGTTGGAAAAATAGTGATCAAAATTGCATGACTAGGCTTGGAATGATGGTTTAATGGATGAGTAGAGTTTGTCATTTATGAAATATGTTGCTGAATAAAATTATTGCTAACTAGGCAAGGCTATAAATACAGAAAAAGTAAGCATTTCCTGTGCACTTTTTCTAATACATGGTTTATGTACAGATGATTTGAAAGAAGAGGGAAAAGCTGCAGTCATTATGGCAATTCTCTGACCACAAAAGCTAACAGTTAAAAATGACAAGAGGCAAAGGCAAAGCATCTTGTTTCTAGAAAGTATGAAGAAAAGGGTGATTTTTTTTTTTAGCATTTTGCATGGACTGTATGACATTTATCTTTTTTCATGGCCAAGTAATTGTTGGCTGGGCTCAAAATGCAAAGTAGTCTTCCTCCTCAGAGGGAAAGTAAAAGAACTCAAAGGATGACTCCTCCAGGGAGAATGAAATGTCCCTTAAATATGTAGACACACATACACACACAAACACACACACAAAGAAGACTTTAAAAGATTTATAAAAAGGGAAAAATACTCTAAGAGGCAGAATAGAATCCTTTCTGAGCTGTGTGAAGAGGTAAAAGGATACAGAAATAGGATACAAAGGAGAAAAGGAAGGAATACAAATAGAATACTAGGAGCTAAGAAATAGATGTAAGGAGAGAGATGTAACCCAGAAAAGGAAAGAAGTGTTTTCTCTGAGAAAGAGGCAACATATTTTATACCAAAAATGATTATGTGGATCCATGGAGATAGTTAGGTGAAAGAACATCTAATAATGACCAGAGCAAGAAGACATGCATAGAGGTGGTTGGTAACTCCCTGATGGGGTTACTGAATCATCTATTTGCTAACTTGATAACAGTATTAGAAATCATCTGTCCAGTGCACATATTCTATATGTAAAGGAGAGTCTCTAAAAACTTTCTGTTCCTGGATATTCAAATACGTGTGAATGATACTGACAAGATCTGAAAAGCTTTGCTGAGGAATATGAAACCTTAGGCAAGAAAATAAAGAAATTAGGAGCATGTGATATTTTTATCTCCGTTGTTAACAGAAGTAAAAAGCTTAGGAAGAAAAAAAGCAGATCTAGGAGGTGAATAGTTATGTGAGAAGACATATGAAAATCAAATTTGGAACGCTGTACCATGATTATAGGAATGACAAGCTATTAGCCAAGGATGGAGTCCATCTAACAATGCCAAAAATGTGTTTGCCTGAATTCTTCCGGATTTTATCAGAAGGCTTTAAACTGAAAAGAAAGTGGAGGGACAAAGCTCTGCATGTAAATTGTCCATATTAGATGGAGAATAGTTATAATAAAGGAAGAAAAATATCAGTAGAGAAACTCCAAAATTCAGAAGAGACAAAGACAACCAGCAATAAAACACGCAACCTTCTAAATCAGTACACAAACACACAGTATGGGAATTAAGCAAGGTTAAATAGAGATCCTAATATATGTGATATCTCATATATGTTATTAAGATTTTTAAGGGTGAGATCCCTGATAGGATGGAACTCTGAAAGGGGTTGTCTGAAAGACTCATCTTCCTGAATTCATTATTATTTTTTTTAAGAGTCTTACTGATGTTTTTTCTTTTTTCCATCATGTTCATCTATGAATACAACCTCATCTCCAATCCACTCTTGTATCTAGTAAGTCTTCCCTTGTAACAAAGATTGATAGAGAAAATAAAGTAAGAAAAATTATCAACTATATTTGGAACCATATGT
Organism: Pseudochirops cupreus; assembly: GCA_028627135.1. Classification (NCBI taxonomy): domain Eukaryota; kingdom Metazoa; phylum Chordata; class Mammalia; order Diprotodontia; family Pseudocheiridae; genus Pseudochirops; species Pseudochirops cupreus. The sequence continues at coordinate 486,372,434 of CM053581.1, forward strand.
AACATCTCACACCCACAGTTTTCTACCACAACAGAGAAAGTAGAAATGTACATTTCTGCTCCCCACCCCCATTTCTAGGGCCAAGCGCAGTCAGCATAATTACAGAGCGTTTGGCTTATTTTATTATTTCTATCTACACTAACGGAGTCAGCACACACACACAAACACATACACATATACATGTCCTTACACACCTATATAGTTTTCTCTGAATCACTTTAGGCAAGTCTTCTCACACTTCTCTGAATTCCTGATGTGGTATTTCTTATAGGACAATAATTTTGATATATTTCTATACTGTAGTCTTTTAGTCATTACCAAATAATTTGGCATCTCGGAGCATGACAGGGATTTTAAAGCTAGGTCTATGAAATTATAAGATTATTTTAAAAATATTTTGATAATTGTATTTCAATGTATATTTTATGTGTTTAAAATGTTGTTCTGAGAAATGTTTTATCTCATTCATCCATTTTACAGGTGAAGAAACTGAGGATCAGGAAAATTAAGGGGCTAGTATAATATCACACAGGTAGAAACATTAGAGGTAGTATTTGAACCCAGGGCCTCTGATTCTGGATGAAATGCTCTTTCCCTTGTACCTCATAACTACTTGTTTCTATTTCTTTGTTCCCACAAAAGAAACTGCTATGAATATTTCCATATAAAAGGATTTTTGTTTCTGTTCTTTATTTTTTAAACATAATATATGTGGTTAGAGATAAGATTTCTGCAGCAAAAGATATTGACCATTTTAGCCACTTAAAAAAAAAAACAACACAAAATTATAAATGGCTTTACACAGAAGTTAGGTCACAAACTATGTTACTGACTATCCCTTACACAGTCCCTCCAACATTTACTATTTTTGTCATCTTTTCCAATTTGCTGGTTGTAAAAGCTCAAAACCTCAGAAGTATTTTGATTTGTTTTTAGTCATTTTTTTCAAATTTTTTGTTTTTATTAATTTTCTTCAAATTTTTCATATGATTGTTAATAGTTTAAAGTCTTTTGAGAAGAATTTGTTCATATTCTTTGTACACATTTTTGGGGGAATGGTCTCTTGCTCCTAAATACATAAGGAGAAAATTCCCGTATATCTTACATATCAAACTTTTATCAGAGAAATTTGATGTAGTTATTTTTCTCAGTCAGTAATTTCTTTTCTTATTTTGCCACATTGCTTTTATTCATACAAAAGCTTTTCAGTTTTAAGAAATCAAAATGATTTGTTTTATCTTTTGTTTGTTGGTTTCTCTATAACTTAATTGTGAGCAACTAGGTGACACAATGGATATAGTGTCAGGCCTGGAGTGAGGAAAACTCATCTTCCTGAATTCAAACCTGGTCTCAGACACTTACTAGTTGTTTGACCTTGGACAAGTCACTTAAGCCTGTTTGCCTCAGTTTCCTTACCTAAAAATTAGTTGGAGAAGGTATTGGCAAGCCACTCCAGTATCTTTGCCAAGAAAACCCCAAATGGGGTCATGATGAAGTGACTGAACAATAAGAATAATATGATTTATTTAGGTAAGAATTTTTCTTCAGAGTTGCGAATGACATCTGCATCCATTTTCTTCCATTTATAACTTTTGAGATTTATACTGAGTATCTGTTTGCAACCAATTATCTTATGTGGTACAAGACGATGGTTTAAAATGATTTTTTTTTGTGTGTGAAAATGCTTTCTAGTTTTTCCAACAGTTCTTGTCAAATACAGATTCCCTCCCTAAGTATTCCGTGGTCTTGATTTTCTTTTAAACACTGAGTTTGATAGTTTCTGATTCCTTCTTGTCAGTTTCATTAAACTGATCTACATTTCTTATTTATAATTCAAAATAGTCTTGACAAGTACTCTATTGACATACAGAAGTGCTATTTCCCTTCTTTCCTACTTTTTTCACTATTTCTCTTGATATTCTAAGCCATTTGTTCCTCCTAATGAATTTCATTACTATTTTGCCAATTTCTATAGTAACCTCTTGGGAATTATAATATCACACTAAATTTGTAAATTAATTTAGGTAATTGTCATTTTATCAGTTTGCTAAGTCCCAACTATGAGAAGTGAATATTCCTCTGATTATTTATCCATTTTTATTTCTGTACAGAATGTTTTATAATTGTTTGTATTAAGTTTCTGTGACTTTCATAGATTGATTTCTTGAAATTTTATGCATTTTTAGGAATTTTGATGAGAATTTTTCTTTTGGTCATTTCCTTTTGTTTATATTTTGTTTTCCTTTGTTATTACTTTAAAGAAGTTCTAGTGATTTCTTTGTAAGATTAATATATCTGTGCCGTTACTTTGTTGAGTCTAAATATTTCAGTTTCCTTGCTTTTTCTGTAGTGTTTTCTAAGTAAACAAGCAACCATCATACTCTTAAAACCTTGTTCTATTCCATCTTCATCAGTTAAGCATTTAATCGATTTTTCTTTTCATACTGCTGTTACTAGCATTTTTAAAAACTATGTCAGATGTGTGTGGAAGAGTAATTCATTGATTTATTCTTTCATTTGTTTTTCATATATCAAATAATGAGAATTTTTAAATTTTAGATATATGTTTTTTTATCATGTTAAGGCCATCCTTTTGTGTGTACATTTTTCAGAATTTTTAGCATAAATATATTTTGTCAAAAAAATTTCTGCAACTATTGACATAATCAAGGGATTTTGACTATTTTTGTTATTAACACAAATAATTATGTTAATTTCACTTTGATGTTGAATTATCCTTGAATATTTACAAAATGTAATTTGTTCAAAATGAATGTTTTTGTATATGTTGGTTTAGCATTTTTAGAATACTAAATTATGAGAATTTAATTGAAAAATTTTCTTCGATATTCATCAGTGATACTGGCCTAGAGAGGCATTTTTTATTTACCTCTCTTATTTAGATATTAGGACCATATTTGCTTCATAAAAGGACTTCAACAGAGTATTTTTTTTCTATTTTTTTTTGAGAATAACTTGTGCAATATAGATACTAATTGTCATCTAACCCTCAATAGAATTCACCTATAAATATTTTCATACCAGGTTTTTTATTTCATAGTTCCTTAATGGCTTATTCAGCTTCGTTTTCTGAGAATGGGTCCTTTTAGATATCTATTTCATGTCCTATTTATCTGAATATTTTCCACTTTTACAGATAATCGTTTTTTCCTTCATATGTGGCTTTGCTCACATATGATGCTCACATATATGAAGTTCTGATAATCTTTTTAAAATTTCTTTTTGTAAGTGATTTCATTTAGTTTATATTTTATCTTGGTAATTTATTTTCTTCTTTCTTTTTTAGATCAGGTCAGCTGAAAGTTTATCAGTTTTTTATACTTTTCAAAGAATCAACTTTTACTTTTGCTTATAATTTCTAGAGTTCTTGTTTTACATTTTATTTATTTTCCCTCTAATCTTCAATATTTCCATTTTTGTGCTTACTTTGGATTCACTGATGGGTTGACTCTTTTTAAAAAACTTAACTCAGGGGGTGGAGCCAAGATGGCGGCTTAGAAGCAGGAAAACTCCTCAGCTCCCCCCATAACCACCTCAAATACTTATTAAATATGACTCTAAACAAATTTTAGGGCTCCAGAACTCACAAATGTACAGAGAAACAAGGCACCCAGTGAAGGCAGCCTGGCAGGTGGGACAGGAAGGGCTCATGGCAGGGCACTGGGAGCCAAAACCAGCCTGGTCTGAAACCACAGCTTGGGCCCGGGGCGGCCAGGACAAGCTGCAGCTGGAGCTTTCAGGAGATTGGATCACTGGCAGCTGTGGCAATTTCCACAATTATCAACCCATAAGAAACAAGGGCTAAGTGAAAGGTTAATGGAACTAGGCTAAATTTGGGGGAGAAAAGCAGGGCCAGCCATCTGCCTCCAGGGCAAGAAAGCAGCAGAAGTGGTGGCCCTGCAGTGGCATTCACATGGCTGCTTCAGAGCTCTCAGCCTGCAGATTGCAGGTGGGCCAAGCGATCATTCAGAGGCTAAGTGCTCTTGCTGTAAGCTGCCTGGATCCAGATCGTGGTCTTGGGTGGTGGTCCTGAGGTGTGTTTTCAGTGACCCAAAGCTGGTGGGGGCTGCAGAGGCCTCCTAATAGCTCCAGCAGCTGTGAAAACCCCAGCTATTTGGGACAAAGCTCTCCCTTCTGGAAGCAGAGTTTCACAGAGCTAAAAAGTAAAGTAATTGACTGGCAACATGAGCAGGTAAAGGAAGCAAAGTAAGAACAGCAATCCAACTTTAGATTCCGTTTTTGGGGACAAAAAGGATCAAAGCATGGAATGGGAGAAAGACAACACAGTCAGAACTCACTCATCAAAAGCTTCCAAGAAAAATGTAGACTTCTTACAAGCCATAGAGCAGCTTAAGAAGGATTTTGAAAACCAAATAAGAGAAGCAGAGGAAAAATTGGGAAGACAAATGAGAATGATGCAAGAAAATCATGAAAAAAGAGTCAACAACCTGACTGAAAAGAGGCCCAAAAAGCCAATGAGGAGAAGCATGCCTTAAAAAGTCAAATTTGCCAGATGGAAAAAGAATCTGAAAAGCTTTCTGAAGAGAATAATTCGTTCAGAATTAGAGTGGAACAAATGGAAGCAAATGACTTTATGAGAAATCAGGATACTATTTAACAGAT
>CM053581.1:486377577-486405392 GCA_028627135.1 Pseudochirops cupreus
GTGTGTCTCTCTCTCTCTCTCTCTCTATATATATATAAAATCATTTTTATTATTTACATGCAAGTGGGAAATAAGATATACAAGTACTGTGGTGGTGAGATCCATCTTGCCCTACCAGAAAGTCAGAGGGGTGATGGGGGAGGATATAGGAGGGAGCAGATTGAGGGAGGGGCTATACAGTGGGATCATTATTTTGGGGTGGTGGGTAGGGGAAAGAGGGGGAGAAAATTTGTAACTCAAAATCTCATGGAAACGAATGATGTAAACTAAAAATAAACAAAAGTTTAAAAAAAACCTTAACTCAGTTAATTTTCTCATTTTCTATTTGTCGATGTTTGTTTTCAAAAATATTTTTTAAAAAATTTCTTGTACTGCTTTATCTATATCTGCAAAGTTTTGGAGTATTGTCTCATTATTATAATTATCTTTTACATTTATCTGGTTTTTATCATTTGGCATTGACCCAGTCATTCAAGATTCCACTACCAAATCCATTACAATGTCTTGTTTTTGCTTTCCTTTATTGTTTGATATACCTTATTCCAAAAGGAAAAGAGTTGCTAAAAAGGATGGAGTTGGAATTAGTTGAATAGTATATTAAGCAACATCCATCAACCAGAGGAGAAAAGTATTTGGACAAAGATCAATGAAGCCACAAGAAAAATGGAACATAGTGTATACAACTGGTACAGAGAAAGGAAATAGGTTAGCAGTTCAGGAAACAGACTAAAACTCTTAATGGGATATTGTAGTAATGAGGAACTTTAATTATCCAGAGAACTGCTATGATAACTCTATGACAAATACTTTCTTCATGGTAATTTCATCCTTTAATAGGTTCAGGAATTGATGAGGAGAATTGTTGTTTTGGGCCTGATTCTTACCAATATAGCGGGAAAATTACTAGGCAGAGAAAGAGGATAACCTTGGAACAAACTCACTAGTACTTTTTAGCATTTTTGAAGCTTGAGATTGCATTATTCTTTTTAGTTGTCATCTCATATTTATCTCATATAGAGCTTGTACATAAGAGAACAGTTCTGGTAGAGGTATTGAAATAAAAGCCAAATTTATAAGAGATTAAGGAATGAATTTGCAAAGAAACCAGCGATTACTGAGTCATCACAAATTTCCCAAGAATAAATTATGGCAAACACTCTTCATATATTTTCTTAATAGGATTATAAATTTAAAGGCATAAATTTAGGCTAAATTTAAAGGCATAAACACTGTATGTTGGTATCAACAAGGCATTTGGCAAACTTTCTCATTATATCCTTGTGGATAATATGGAGAAATATGGACCATAAGATGACAGAGTATTTAATTAATTGAACAGCCAAATATACACAAATAGTATCCATGGACTGGTGTCAACCTTGAGTGAAATCTCTCCAGCTTGCTAAAAGTTTACCAGTCAGTAACTTGATGCTGTCTTAGTCAGCATTTTAAATGCACTTTTACCAGCTTAAGTGAAGCCACAGAAGACTTACAGGAGAAAAATTACTAGGCAGAGAAAGAGGATAACCTTGGAACAAACTCACTAGTACTTTTTAGCATTTTTGAAGCTTGAGATTGCATTACTCTTTTTAGTTGTCATCTCATTTTTATCTCATATAGAGCTTGTATATAAGAGAACAGTTCTGGTAGAAGTATTGAAACAAAAGCCAAATTTATAATTTGCTCATAAAATTTAAAAATGACATAGGATTGGGATTGATAAAATTGAGACTAAAGTAATCTTGATAGATCAAAATTCTGAGCAAAGGTGAATAAGCTGAAATTTTAGTAGGAATTAACATAAAGGAATAGGGAATAAAAATAAATTCTCATGCTTAGGTTAAAAATAAAATGTACAAGATGGTGGAACATTGGCTTGACAGTAGTTCATATGAAAAAAGACCTGGAATTTTAGCTGACCACAAGGTCAGCATAAGGTGATGATGTGACTTGAGTGCCAAAAAGGCAATTAAATTTAGAGGTTCATTAGTAGAAATATAGTGTCTATCCAGATCAAGAAAGACAATAATATCCATGTATATTGCACTGCTCATACCATGTATGATATACTGTGGTTAGTTGCAGGTATTTCATTTTAAAAGGGACAAAGCAAACTGGAGTGTATCCAAAGAATAATACAAAGATGATGAAAGAGCTGGCAGTCATATTATATAATAAATGATTTAAGGAAGTGGGTGCTTAGCTTGGGGAAAGGAAAAAAAATCAAAATATAGAAGACATAGTATGCAGAGCCAGGATGGCAGAGAAAAGGCTGGGAATTGTCTGAACTCTCCCCAATAACTTTAAATAATGCCTCAAAATATATTCTGCAGCAGCAGAATACACAAAAGGACAGAGTGAAACAATTTTCTAGCCCAAGACAACTTAGAAGTTTGGCAGGAAAGGTCTGTTTCCCTAGGGTGAGAGTAGAGCATAGGCAAGTGCAGGCTGTGCCAACACAAGCCACACCACAGCCAACCAGTAGTAGGTTTTGGAGGTGACCAAATCAATGTGCAGCAGTGGTAGTTTCCAGACCTCTCAGTCCACAGACGGTAAGGAACTCTGACAACTGGGCAGAAGGAGATTACAGGGATTCTTTTGCTGGCACCAGGGGCAAGACTTTTGTGCAATGCCCATACTTAGCTCTGGGGTACAGTTTTGAGTCTCAGTCCCAGGGTAAGAAGGAGCACCAACACACCAGAGCTTGGAGTCACAGGGACAGCTGGGACCCTGGTCACAGTTCTAGGGAAGAAAAGTGTGCTTGTGGTTGCTCACAGACCAGTACACAATACAGAATAGTAAACACACCTCAACCAGATCATACCACCTTGGAAGAACTGAAAACTTACAGGTCACCAGAATTATCTCTGAAAATAGCTGCACCAAAAACCCCTCCCTGAATCTTGGGATAGTGCTCACTCCACTCTAGAAACAGAGTCCTACTTCATCACAGAGTTAAACATTAAGAAATGGGCTTGGAAAATGAGTAAGCAGTAGAAAAAGATCCTGTCTATTAGAAAGTTACTATGGTGAGAGGGAAGATCAAAACACAAACTAAGAAAAAGAAAACAAAATCAAAATGGATTCATTGAAAGCCTCAAAGAAAAATATGAATTGGTCTCAGGTCAGGGAAGAGCTCAAAAAGGATTTTAAAAATCAAGTAGGAGAGATAGAGGAAAAATTGGGAAGAAAAATCAGAATGATATAAGAAAATTATAGGAAAAAGTAAACAACTTGGTAAAGGAGGCACAAAAAACCAGAATAGACCAATTTTGGTTAAAATGCACAAAAATCCAATAAAGAGAAGAATGTCTTGAAAAGCAGAATTGGCCAAGTGGAAGGAGATATACAAAAGACGTTGAAGGGAAGAATTCTTTAAAAAGTAGAATCAAGTAGTGAGAAAGAGGAAAACAATGGAAGAAAGAGAAAGGGAGAGGCAGGTGGGGTAAATTATCTGATATAAAAGAGGCACAAAAGAGATTTTACTGTGGAAAGGAAAATAGGGGGAATTGTGGGGAGAATGCATGAATTTTACTCTCACCAGAATTGGCTTAAAGAGGGAATAATATACACACTCACTTTGGTATAGAGATCTATCTTACCATACAGGAGATTAGGAGGGGAAGGAAATAAGAGAAAGGGTGGTAGTGGTGGTTGTGATAGAAGAAAGGGCAGATTGGAGGAGGTAAAAGTCAGAAACAAAGTACTTTTGAAAATGGATGGAGTTAAAGGGGAGAGAGGGTAGGATAAACAGGGAAAAATATGATGCAAGAAAATACATAATAATCATAACCATGAAAAAATTTACATTAAGTTTCTCTGATAAAGACCTCATTTGTCAAGTATATAGAGAATTAAGTCTAATTTGTAGAAATAAAAGCCAATTACCAATCGATAAACCATCAAAAGACATGAACGGTCAGTTTCCACATTAAGTAATCAAAGACATCTATGGTAATATGAAAAAAAATTCTCTAAATCACTATTGATTAGAAAAATGCAAATTAGAACAACAACTTTAAGCTACTGTTCCATGTCTATCAGATTGGCTAATATGACACAAAAGGAAAATGACAAATGTTGAGGGGAATGTGGGAATCTTGACACTAATGCACTATTGGTGAAGTGATATACTGATTCAACCGTTCTGTAGAACAATTCGGAACTATGAACAAAGGGTGATAAAACCATGCATACCCTTTGACCAAGCAATGCCACTACTAAGTCTGTGTGCCAAAGAGGTTATAAAAAGGAAGAAGACTAGTTTGTACAAAAAAAAATACAACAGCTCTTTCAGTAGTGGCAAAGAATTGATGAACTGGAAACTGGAAATTGAGGGAATGTTCATCAATTGTGGAATGGCTGAACAAGTTGTTATATGTGATTGTGATGGAATATTATTATGCTATAAGAATTATGAGCAGGATGCTCTCCAAAAAGTTTTGAGAGCCAGGCAGTTAGGTGACACAATGAATAGAGCACAGACCCTGTAGTCAGGAGGACCTGAGTTCAAATTTGTCCTCACACATTTGACGCACTTACTAGCTGTGTGACCTTGGGCAAGTCACTTAACCCCAATTGCCTTGTCTTCCTCCCTCAAAAAAAAAAGAAAAGAAAAAGAAAAGAAAAACCTTGATAGCCTTTCATGAACTGATACAAAGTCAAATGAGCAGAACCAGGAGAAAATTGTATAGGGAAACAGCAATATTGCATGATGATCAACTATGAATGACTTAGCTATTCTCAGCAATACAATGATCCAAGACAATTCTGAAGAATTTATGATGAAAAAATGTTATCCTTCTCCAGAGAAAGAACTGATGGAGTCTGCATGCAGATCAAAGCATACTTTTTCTTTATTTTTCCTAGAGTTTTTGTCTATATTTTCTTTCACAATATGACTAACATGGAAATATGTTTTGCATGACTGCAAATGTGTAACCTATATCAAATTGCTTGCCTTCTCAATGAGGGGGTAAGAGAGGGAAGGAAAGAATTTGGAACTCAAAAATTTTAAAAGATACAAAAATAGTTTTACATTTAATTGGGGAAATATATTAAATTAAAAAAAAAGAGATGTGATTTCAATCTTTACATATTTGAATAACTATGATGGAAGAAGGATTATATTCAACCTCTAATTCAAGAAGGAAGATGTAGGACAAATGAGTTGAAATCACAAAGAGGAAGATTTTTGTCCAACTTTTAACACTCAATTTTATCAAAGTCACCCCCCCTCCATGTCTACCTTTTGAGGTGATGAACTATCAGTCAATGGAGATAATTAAGCAGAGTCTGGATGCCCTTTTAGAATTTCAGATTGGAAGAGAAATTAATAATCATCTTGTTCAGCCCCTAATTTTACAAATGAGAAAATTGAGAGTTAGGGATGTTACGCAGAAATTGGCAGAACCAGAAAGAGAAGCTATGGTTTTCTATTTTTTTGTTCTTTAGCATTTCCAGAACATTAAGCTTCTTGCCAGAGATGTTTTAAGGAAGATTCCTGCCATGAGGATGCTAGATGCTGGACTAGATTACTTCTGAGGTCCTTTCAATCCATAAGACTTTGGGATTCTTTGAGTGTGATGTAAAAAGTAGAGGGAATGAGTATAGATCACACTTCATATAATCATAATACTTGCTTAAAGAGGACATTTCATTTCTAAGCAATATCAGTTTACAGAGCTAGCATATTGTCTTGCTCATCAAGGTACCCAATAAATATTTGTTGAAATGAAAGCAAGGAACTTTCACATAGCCTAGGAATCATTATAACATCACCCTTCAGCCATCTATAATGTAATTCACTGTTGCAAAACAAGTTTGCCTTGCTGTTTTGAAGATTTGATAAACTACCAGATGTTTTACAGACTCTGTTACTGCAACTTTTATGTTTTATTTTTTACACAAGTAATTTCCCAGTAAGTTAAAATGCTCAAAAATCTTCTTTACGGTACAATTGTATAAACTCAAAAAGTAGATGTTTATCTATTTATCTTACCCAGGATAGTATTAGGACTCTATCTTTGTGCCAAGGAGAAAAGAAATATTCCAAGGAATGCGTTGCTCTTCTGTTTCTTTGTTTCTTTTCATTTATATCACTTAGCACCTGCAAGATTAATTCAGGGATACCTAGTTCATCTTCTGCTTTCTAGACACATGTGAAAAAATTTTTCTATAATGTTTTGTTTGCACAACTCCCCTAATACAATTATATTGATTAATTTTTAGGTTTTATAATAATAAGAACATTACATCTCTTGGTGTAACGATGTCTCATTTTATGTGTCCCTGACGTGATGATATGAATATTAAGCACTACAGTAGCCAAATAATTTTAAAAGACCATTTTAAACTTAACTTTGATTACTTAAGCTGGGTTGTTATGTACACATAGCACTCAAATTCAGACATTTAAGCACTTGCTTTGTACAAGGGTCATAGGTGGCATGGCGTAGAAGATAGAGAAGAAATATTAGGTTTAAGTCTCACCTCAGATATATATTGGTTGTTTATCCATGGTCAGGTCACATAACCCCCAGGAAACTCTCTAAAACTATTTGTTACTTGATAGTTGTAGATCTACATTAGCTGAAGGAGTTTCATCACTGGGAGTTACCTTACCCACGTAAATCACAGGTATGAAATAAAAAATGAGGCAGTTAGTTGGCTTGGTGCATAGACTGATAGGTCTGGGGTAAGGAATACCTGAGTTCAAATATGACCTCAGGCACTTACTAGCTGAGTGACCCTGGGCAAGTTACTTAATCTCTGTTTGCCTTAATCCACTGCAGAAGGAAATGGCAAACTACTCCAATATTTTTGCCAAGGAAACTCCGTGGACAGTATGATCCACGGGGTCATGAAGAGTCAGACCCAACTGAATGAATGAACAACAACAACAACATGGATTAAAAAAAAAACACCCCAATGCAAAATACCTGTAGGACCCTGTGTGAGGCTACACAGACAAAATATGAACACTAAGGGGAGGCCTTTAGTGATAACATAGTTCATATTTATTTAGTACTTTTCTTGTCAGGGACTAGTTTCTCTATGTAGTAAGGCCCACTTACAGTGAGGCTTCATGTGTTGCAAGGGCTATTTCCCATATGTAGCAAAGGGGTGTGATTTTGTGGTTTGAAGGAAGTTAGAATGGACATCTCCTCCCACCCTTCAAAAGAGACTTTAATTCTTCCCAGAAGGAGAAGCAGAAAATTGGAGCTGTAGACAGTTACTTTGTTCTCCTCAGAGAAGGGGCACCAAGGTAGAATTCCATCTAACTTCTCCCTTAAATATCGTTAATCTAGAAGATATGATCAAGTTTAACTAACTTCTGATTGATCTTTCATTATTGGGGGGTGCAGGATCCCAAGCTTTATTTCAAGGTTTAATCCCTTCCCCAACAAATATCTATTCCACAATGAATTACCCAAGAAAAACATTTATCTAACTCAGTGGCAAAATGGAAATTAGAGAAGACATACATATAAGAATATATCATATCTATATCTATATATCTCTATCTCTATCTATCTATCTATCTATCTATCTATCTATCTATCTATACCAGACAATACAGAATGGAGGACCTCTCCAATTTGAAGCAAGGCAACTCAGTTCAACCAAGGGAAAGAGTCTAGATCTCACCCGAGAGGAAGTTCCTTCAAGTCTCTAGTGTAGCAAACTGGGGATAGGAACATGAAGGAAACCACTAATTCATCTCATGTATTGCTAAAGTCTTTTCCCTTAGCAACCTGATGTGAGGTTGGTCTCTGCCATCTTCCCTCTTGGAAGTGAAAACCAGAAATGTCTAAAGTAAGCTCAGTATCTAAAGTGACTTAAAGACAACTTGAAGAAGGGACTTGAACTTTAAGAAGTTCTGAAGAAACCTGAAGAAGTCTCTTCTTTTCTGTAATCATCAACTCTACCCTGCCCCTCACATAGGATAAGGCATTCATCTCCACTAATGAGGGAAGAGTCCCATACCAATGACTTTGGGACTAGAGTTACATTTTAAAGTTTGCAAATTGTTTTACACATATTATTTTATTTCATACTCAGAATAAAATTTCATTTTACAGATAGAGAAACTGAAACTGAGATGGGTTAAGTGATTTGCCTAAGGACACTGAGCTAATAAGTGATGAGGCAGGATTAAAATTCAGCTCTCCTTTACTCAACATTCAGAATTCTATCATACTGTTAATGAAGCAGCTTTGTTCTATATATCTAGAAACAGATAAGCAAATATAACATATATGATGTATTGTCATAATGTCTCACTGGAGGAGGTAGATAGAGCTAATAACTGAAGAAGATCAGAAAAACTCTCTTGTTAGGAGGAGGAGGTGTGCAAGCTGTGATATGAAGGAAACTCAGTATTCTAAGAGGCAGAAGTAAAAAGGGAGTATATATTCTAGAAGGGAATTCATCTATTCAAGGACATGGAGGTGAGAGAAAAAAATGTTGCTGTATCCACAATAAATCTAATAGGTCAGACTATTTACAGGACCTTATAACCAGGATATTTGGTAGAACGTGTTATCTATAATCTGCTTAGGTGGTTTGCACATTTAGAGTGATAAAAACTTTCAACTTCCAGCTTCTTTTATTGCCATAGTGACAGACTGTGGCTAATCAGTTTGATCACAAATTATAGCTAAGTGACTCTGTGACTTATCTTCTACCATGCATATAGACAAGTGATTCTCAAGCTTTTTGATATTACAACAACTTGTTATTGTTTGATTCCATAATAACTTTCAATTTTACCCCTCTAAGACTTTTAAATAGATTTCCCAAGTACCCTTATAGCATATTATAAAAATAAGTAAGTTTTCTTTTGAAATAATATCATTTTTACTGATCCTTTTAAAATTTCTGTATGTATCCAGTTTCCATCCTTTCTTTTTTTCTTTTTGGAGGAGGGAAGGCAGGGCAATTAGGGTTAAGAGACTTGCCCAAGATCACACGGCTAGTAAATGTTAAGTGTCTGAGTTTGGATTTGAACTCAGGTCCTCCTGACTCCAGGGCCGGTGCTCTATTCACTGTGCCATCTAGCTGCCCCCAAAATGTTCCAACTTGTCCTAAGGTATGGTTTTTAAAAATTGTTTTTTTTTTTTCCATTTCCATCTTGTACCCAATGAGCCATTCCTTGAAACACAGGTTAAAAAAAAAGGGTGGAGTTTAGCAAAACCAGCCAACATATCAAGTGTATCTGATAGTACATTTAAGACAGTATATTTAAAGTTTCGCACCCATATCCACTCTCTTCTGCAAAGCAGGGAAGGTCATGTATTTTCTCAACTCTTCTCTAGGGTGAAGATCTGTCATGAAAATTATGCATCATTCAATTTCTTTATTTTTTAAAAGAAGGAAATTTATTTGGTCATCTGGTAAAGGAGGAAAGTTGGAAGGACCTTCTTCAGTCTCTAAAAACATGGAACGCTTCATGAATTTGCATGTTATCCATGTGCAAGGGCCATGCTAACCTTCTCTGTACCATTAAGTTTTAGTATAGGTGCTACCAAAGGTGAGCACCATTCAATTTCTTTCTTCATTTTGTTTTTTGAATTATACTTTTGGCATCAGTGTGTAGATTGTCTTCCTGGTTCTGTCTGCTTCATTCTACATCAGTTCATACACACCTTACCAAATTTCTTTGCATTCATCATATTTGTCATTTCTTGCAGTACAATAATTTTAATTATATGAGCGTATTGCAATTTGTTTAGCTGTTTACCAATCACCAATCTTGTTTTCATGACACTCACTGAAACAATTGGAAAAGCTCAGTGATGTTCCAAAATAGTAGTGGGAATTCCTAGTGGAGACACAAGTCAAATGAATAAATGATGGTGTTGTGTGAAGATTTCCACTTGTTCCACCATAGAAACTTTTTTTCCTCTAAGGAGCCAGATTATTCTATTTCTTTGGTGCACTGAACTGTCTGTTTTATTCCTGGTGATGATGTTAGTATTCATCAAATTAAGGATTGAATTGGGCATTAGGAGTTCGTAAATCATTCATTTGCTCATTTCTTAAGTACCTAGTATTTGGAAAACACTATTTTAGATGCTAGGGAAGATTCAAAGATAAGTAAGACATGATCTTTGCCCCAAGGAATTGAAAATCTGTTTCAATACTAAGGCATGTGCACAAATATATCTAGTGAATAATTACGAATGTATACGAGAAATAGAAAGTTCCAAGATTAGGTACTAACTCTTCTTAATCTATGTTCTGAGGATATCCACAAAGTCTGTAGGAGAAGGAACTTAAGAAATTCGGATAGTAGCTTTGCCTCCTAAACCAAGTGCCAGTTCCCATTTATCTTTCTGAGTCACCGTTCCCAGTCAGTAACTGGGCTCCAAAAGCTGAAAATGTCCTTTTCTTAAAATTCCGGTTGTTACCGGTCTCTTTCTCATTGTACTCTATCTTTATCAGGTGGTAGCAAGATCTGTCCAAAACTTAGTGGAGTAAAACTAAAGCACAGTCATGCCTTGTCAACACTATTTATGGTCTGACTGTAAAGATGGACCAAAGGAAAAACCAGGAGGATTTGACAGTCTGTGCACGCAAAAGATTCTTGTGTTGAGATGGTACATCTCACTTGTCAAACAGAAACCGGAGACAAGGAAATCCATATCTGTGATTATCTGCTTCAGTACACTGTCCATTTCTCCAGACCTCACATTAATCATTTACCTTGACTGGTTTCACATAGAATTCCAAGTACAGGAAAACAATATCCTTTTTGTTTTCATTTCTCTTTTATGCTTCATTTATAAAATCCTTATAAAATTCCCCAAATTTTATTTCTTTCAAGCAATAGCAGGATTTATGAATGGAATGTGTTTTTAAAAATTGTAAGAATATCTTTTTGGACCCATTTACTGATTAAGGCAATGTCATAATTGAAAGTTTCCTAAGCCAACTATAATTGTAAATTATAATTGATCAATATAGTAGGCTAATAGATCTATTTCAATGTATGCCTAATCATAGAATTTAGCTTTCTTGCTGTGGGAAATATCTGTGTGAGCAAGGATAAATCCTTTGATTCTGAGCCTCAGTTTGTGGCCTCTAAAGTCTCTATCAGATGCAATATGTTGAGCCTTTGCCTTGGCTCCAATATTCTTTTATTCTGTGAATTATAAGTTCCGGTTCTGAATGCTAAAAGTACATCTCTCTCATCCATGTGGAAAAAATTGAGAACTAGTCCTTGGGATGAAGAATCTGAGTTTTGACCTGGGGTGCTGAGTCTTCACAATTACTTGTTAATTCCATATTTGCCTAGAAGAAAGTCCTCTATATTTGCATAAGAAAGTGTAACTATATAGCTATTCTGAGTTGAGGAAGAAAGATCATTGGGTTAAGATGAATAGCTCCAGAGGACTATTTGTAAATATGATCCATTTAATTTATTCAATAAGGATTTTAAATTTTGACTATGGTGTAGTCATGTATATTTAGAGCTAGGAATTCAAAGACTATGTATATATGTGCATGTACACATTCATGTATACATAATACATACATACATGTATGTATACAGTGTCCCTAATAGGCTTAGTGCAGTTCTAAGCTTTGATAACTTCAGAAGTATAAATGGTTTAAACTTATAAAAATTGTTTTGAAACTTTATTTAAGCTTTTTTAGTTTTATGAATTTTAATAAGAAATTTAAAATTTTAATAAGACAAGACACGTACAGAACCTAATGCATTTGTTTCTGGATGACACTTTCTCAAATTAATGGCTTGGCATGGCAAGTTCCTCTTGCTTTGCCACCTTGGTCACCTGATCTATCACCATTAGATTTTTTTCTTGAGGGATAATGTCAAAACTGTCACATACACATCAAAACCTCATTCTTTGGATGTTATATTTTTAAGACTATTTTTTTTTGTTTTCCTCAATTTTATTTATTTTTTTTGAAGGGGGAAGGCAAGGTAATTGGGGTTAAGTGACTTGTCCAAAGTCACACAGGTAGTAAGTGTGTCAAATGTCTGAGGCCAGATTTGAACTCAGGTCCTCCTGACTCCAGGGCTGGTGAGGTATTTACTGTACTACCTAGTTGATCCTGGATGATCTTAAGGTTATGTTTACAAATGCAATTTTTTCAGACACTAAGCAGAAGCTAATGAAAGTTTTTAGACAACTCTTTAGACAATTGGGCTCTGCCTTAGACAATTTAGACAGTTGGGTTCTGCTTGTAATAATAGGTGACCTTTTAATAAAGTACTTTACATTCAGGAATTTGATCTTCACAACAACCCTATGAGGTCAGTGTCCTTAACCTCAGCATTAATAGCAGACCAAATTTATATAGAACTTTTTAGCTCAACAAAGCAATTTTCTCATTATAACTGTGAGATCAGTGATATAAATATCATAATCTCCGTTACAGATGAGGAAAGTAAAGTATTCATAAGTTAAATGATTTGCTTTGCATGACAAAGCTATTAAGTAGTAGTTAGGAATTTGAACCCAGGTTTTCTAATGCCATAAGAGTCATATACATACATACATACATACATAAAGACATACATAAAGACAGACAGACATATATGCACATACACAAGATGGTGGTTATGTTGAAATTTAATAAAAACCATAGCAGTATTTTAAAATTTTAAATAATTTACCTTTTATATGTTGTGTTTCATAAATTTATAGCACTTATACTTCTGAAATAATTAAATCTTTAAATTGAATTAAGATTTTGGGACATCCTGTGTGTTCACATGGGTGTATATATGCATGGTCCTTCAAAGCTATTTTTCCTACCAAGTAGTCTTTCTTCATCAAATGGTGTGTGTGTGTGTGTGTGTGTGTGTGTGTGTGTGTGTATGGTGTTCAGAGACAATATATAATTATGATGATGATGATGATGATGATAATGATAATTGTTGGCACGTATGTAGCACTTTAAGGTTTGCAAAGTACTATATAGATAGATAGATAGATAGATAGATAGATAGATAGATAGATACCCACACACATATATATATATCCCTTTATTCTTAGAATAATCCTGGGAGGCAAGTGTTATCCCTATTTTACAGATGAAGAAACGGAGATAAACAGAAGTTAAGTGACATGCCCAAGCTAACATAGCTAGTAAGTGTCTGAGATCATGTTTGAATTCAGGTCTTATTGACTCCAGGTCCAGCGCTCTGTATACTATACTACTTAGCTGCCTCAATATTTTAAAGTCTTAAAAAATTAACTTTTCACATACATATATGCATATGGGTATACATATTATCTTTGAATTTTTAGCTCTAAGTATAAATGTATCTATAAAATAGATAAGATATCAGAGTTCCTACCTTTGAGGAAATTATATGCTTACATTCTATTACATTCAAATTACCTTTATAAGATGGGCTCTGCCTGTAATAATAGGTGACCTTTTAACAAAGTACTTTATATTCAGGAATTTAATCTTCACAGCAACCCTATGAGGTCAGTGTCTTTAACCTTAGCAGAAGTAGCAGGTCAAATTTATATAGAACTTTTTAGCTTAACAAAGCAATTTTCTTGTTATAACTATGAGATTGGTGATATAAATATCTGTCTCCTTTACAGATGAGGAAACTAAGGTATTCATAAGTTAAATGATCTGCTTCATGTGACAAAGCTATTAAGTGGTACACAGGAATTTGAACCCAGGTCTTCTAATGTCATAATTCTTTTTCCCCTACACCACTGCTTTCTGTATATTCTTATGAATTCACCTTATCTCATTTAGTCAACTTTGTCCTCTTAAATCACTAAATTTTCTGCACTGAAATCAGATTTTCCTTAAAGCTATTCTCAATTTACTATTTCCTCTATTACCAGTCCTATTAATTTCTGTTACCAAGGATTAAATGATGCTGTGATTTATTCCTAATTTATTCCTCAGAGCTATTACAAACCAGTTTGAGTTCACTGCCCTCATTTTAATACATTATCCTGGAGACAACACAAGACAAACCAATCATTTATGACGTTATTCACTTGGAGGATTTCCCCAAGGTATTTAGTATTGTCCATAGTTATTAACTACTCAAGCAATAGAGTGACCCAGTCTGGCTAATGAAGTTATAAGCAGCTCTTTCTGATTTACAAAACACAAAAAGTCAGTGATTTGTCTAAGGACACAAGTTGGAGATCTGGAAAATGAAGGCAAGTGTCAGGCTTAGTTTTTCCCTTCTAATTTGCTACAAGCAGCCAATCTGAACAGAGAAATACTTCTTGTTAAAAAAACTGGAGGGGGAATTCATATGAGTGAGAATCTACCAACAGCCTGTAATATCTGTAGATAACTAGGAAAGCCCTAGGGATTGTCTGAGGCTTTGAAAAGTTAAGTGATTTACCCAAGATGGCACAGCTAGTACAAATCTTCAGAGAGATTTGAATCCTAGCTTTCTATGGACTATATAATACCTCCCTAAGTAATCATTAACAATTTGATTCATATTTTTTTCAAAGAAGTGCTTTATTTCTATCTCTGCACTTAACTCTGCAATCATTCATCTTAGCAGAATGTCTTATTTCTATTTCTGCATTTAACTCTATAAGCATTCATCTTAGGAGAATTTCTGGAGGACGACCATTTGCAACAAATTACATTTAAATAGACTCTAGAAACCTTCTTATTTGACACAACAATCTTGTGAGGTAGGCAGCATAAGTTTTAGTCTACCCACTTTATAGATTAAGAAACCAAAGATGAGGAGGTCAAGTGACTTACCAAAGTATACAACTAGTATAGAGTAGAACCAGAACCATATTTTTTTTTAACTTCAATCAAATCCAAATTGTTTCCACTATACTCTACTTTTTACATTAAATATACTATTTACTTTATTCAGCTTATACTCATTTTTTAATTGAAATTAGCAATACTTCTATTTTCATATAAGACAGAGTTATACCTCTTTTGGATGAATCAGTCTAGCACAGGGGTGGGGAACCTGTGGCCTTGAGGTCATATACAGCCTGGAGTCCGCAGGTATCTACTTCACTGTATCTACTGTCCCTCCCTTCTCCCCCAAGACCAAACATCTGAGCTTCAATTCCCTAGCTCTAGCCTGGTTAATTCTCTACATGTCTTGAACATTCAGTTTCATTTCTGGCTTCTTTGGTGGATGTGATTCTAACTTTATCTATCATAGTCTGAATGACATTTAACCTCTCACAGATTTGGCACACGACTTGCTCAAACATACCACTCATTCATTCCCTGGCACACAGCACAGCTGTCCTCCTGTCATTCTAATCCATTGTATCTCCTTCGGTTATATTTCCTTTGTTCACGTCAATACCCATCCCTTTGCTTAAGCGTTTTGACAATCAGGAAATGGTCAGAGGCTGCTTTTTTCAAATTAATGCGACAAAGTCTTTGAGTTTCCTAACATTTACTCCTTTATTAATGTGGTTCCCTTGTTACCTCATTTACCATTCTTGACAGCTTCCTAAAAGAAAGCAGTTCTTCTCTACCCTACCCCCACGCATTTATTATCACTTTTCACCACTACTGTCAGTTCAAACTAAGACGCAAGGATATCTGGGATAAACATGTCCTGTGCTGAGATCTGTTTTTACTGAATTTCATCTTACAAAATAAATAGCATCAGCTTAGCAAAAGGAAATGCTTTCATTTGACCACAGTTGTTTTTTTTAAAGAAAAGATTAATTTTGGATGATGAGAATGTACACAAGCAGATAGTCCATTAAATGCACTTATCATTATTACTTTGGTTATTTTGATTAAAAAAGAAGGAAAAGATGGATTTTTGAGCTGGCTAATATTGTTCAACTTGGAAGGTGGGGCTGGTGGATGAGTGCTCTAAGTATTGCTAGATATTCATAAGAATTAGAGGGAAAGGGCCATAGATAGATAGGTTGCTTATAAGATAGTGGTAAATAGTTTAATGTTATATAAACATTTTATGTCTTATATCATACATATAATGTAATACGCGGTGGGGTTGTTTGCCGTATGAGGTCAGGAAGTAGTTTAATTAGAATGTCAGCTTTGGGTGTTGACGGTGGGGTGTTCAGCCTTCTTCTTGATGTCCTAGGAAGGATATTATCCTTCATTTCCCTCAGCCCCCAATGCAAGTTATTGCTCATCATTTCAGAAACTGGCCCCTTTCATTTTTATGTCACACAGAATGAAATTGGAGTCTGGAAAACAGACTATCACAAGGGAGTACATTTTTAAAGTGACCTGATATAATCATTCACTCGGATAGACCATCATAGATTATAGTTTGCAGTTGCCTAGGTTAGTTCAGTTGTTTGGATACCGCTGAGGTTTCAGATGTTTGTCCAGTCCTTCCACAGATGGGAACCTTTTACCATTGATCTATAGCTGTATAATGCATGTATGCAAGGTTAAGAACTCAGCTTCTAAATAAGTCATAAGGCACTGGGATGAAAGAATCGATGTTTTGGTGCACTCTGTCAGTATTGCTAACAGAAAAAAAATCAAAAAAGGAATCCAAAGATAACACACTGATGATTTAACTTATGTTTGATTTAGTGATTTAGTGACTCTATCAATTATTCTAACTGACCTCCAGTTAGAAATGCTTTGAAATCAGAAAGTAGTCCAGTTGTGGTAGGGATTGTCTGTAATCCCTGTTATCTGGGAGGCTGAGGTTGGTAGATCTCTTTACCTCAGGAATTCTGGGTTGCAGTGGGTGAGGTCAGTATGGTGTCCAAACCTAGGATTTTTCAATAATATCGTGAGCTTTTTGGAGGCCAGAGCCACCAGGTTGCCCAAGAAGATGTGAGTTGACCTTAATTGGAAATGAAGGAAGTCAAACTTCCCAAGCTGTTCAAAATGGGAGTCAGCCACTGAGGGGCTCCTGCACTCACAGTTTGGTGAGATAGGGAGAAAGAATGTTAAAAAAAAATCAGAAGGTAGTATACTGGCCTATTAAAAAAAATTCCCTGAGGGAAGCAACAACTCCCTCTGCCTTTGAGCTTGGTTGACAGGAAATTCTTCCTGATGATTTTAACAAATTTCCTAATTTCTTCCTCTCCTGGCAACAGTGAAAATAGAAAATAAATCAATAATTATCATCATCAGAACATTGCCTCTTTTATGCTTTTGAAGATTGTATGTTTATTCAGAATCCATATTTCGTATTTTAAAACATCAATAGCTTTTACATTCACATTGACATAATTTCCAAATATATACTTGTTAATCCCTGTACCCAGTTAGCGAAAATCTTATGACCAAAAAAGAAAAAGAACTTTTTGTTGTCATTGTTGTTCAGCACAATTAATCACCACACGAACTGTCTGAGGATTGTGTGTGATATTCTACACCTCATATTTTATGTCATAAGTCATGTAGGTGTCATAGTGGGTGAGAGCACTGGACTCGGAGGTGGGAAGACCTGAATTCAAATCCTGCCTCAGGGATTATGAACAATTTAGTTAACTTCCCTCAGTCTCAGTTTCCCCATTTATAAAGTGGGGATCATAATAACATCTACCTAATTTTAGGATTAGAGGATTATGGGACTGTCTAGGTACCATAGCAGTGAGGGGAACTGTGGTAACAGTGTTTGGCACACAGTAAATGCTTACTTAATGTTTATTAATTGATTGTGAGCTCATTGAGAGCACCAGGCACATTGTAGATGCTTAATAAATATTTATCAACTGATTGACTGACTAACTGCCTAGTTAGGGTCTCAGCCAAGCATGGTGGAAAAAGCATCGGGTTCAGAGATATGGGCTCATGTCCAAACTCTGTCTTTTATTAGCTGAATGACTACAAACAAGTCACTTACTGTTTCCGGTGTCTCAGTTCCTTTAAAAGTAAAATAAGAATAACTATGTCACCCATAGGATTATTTCAAGGAAAGCTTAAAGTAGTATGGCTGTATGAGTTATTCATACAAGTGTTCCAAGGTATTCTCTGAAGCAATCATATTCATCATTTTTTATGTCCTTCAGAACTCTGATTAAAGCAGCAAACAATAGTGACTTCAAAAGACCAATGATGAAACTTATCTTTCACCTCTTGATGGAGAGGTAATAGACTAGAAATGCAGAATGAGATATATATTCCCAGAGCTGGCCCAGGTGCTAATTTATTTTGCTCAGCTAGATATATTTGTTACAAGCAAGAGTTTCCACTTGGGTAGGGGTGGTCAGTTAGTGGATAGTGATTGATATGCAAAAAAAGAACATCAATAATTTCACATAGAAAATTTTTTTAATGTGCAGAAGGAAAGGGAAAAAAGGCAAAGGGAACATGAACAAATGAAAGAGTTTTGTCGTTTCCTTGTTAAAAAATACACCTTTTATAGAACGGGAATTCAGTCTTTTATCTTTGTTCTCTCTCTGTTGAAATGTACGTTTGTTGATCATTAAGTTCACACACAAAGGGAAAAATAATTGAAAAAGAAACGTGTTATTAAATGTTTTTTCAGTATGTAAGAGAAAGCAAGGCATAGTAGAGAGAAGGCTGGTCTTAGTTAGATTCATGCCTATGTTACCATAGGGAAGTAAGATAACTACTCAGTGCTCCAGTCCACAATCTAAATTTCCAAAATACTTATGAGTTTCCTTTCTACATTGATTGAGAGAGATTCCACACAAGAAGTTCCCTACAACCTGAAAATCTCAGGTCAGGATTCCCAAAAATTCATTTGTTGTGGAGGTGGTTTATGGATTACTCATGCTTTTTTCATTCTCCTCTTCTCTATCAAAAATTTTTTTAATAGTTCTGCAACTCATAAACATATCTACCAGTGAAGAAAGGATGATGAAATAAAAATCAGTCTATTAATAGTGTAGTAAGGCTAGCTGCCATTTGTAGCAGGAGGGCATTGTTACGTGACTTAAAAGGATATAGAATAGACTGCTCTAGCCTCTTCTCCCCCCACCCTTTTCCAAGGGAGATTTTAATTCCTTCCAAGAGGGGAAGCAGGGGGTTGGGACCAAAAGCTTGAGCATTCTGCTCTTCTCAGAGAGATGAAATACTAGACTAGAATTATATCTATCTGCTTCTGTAAATATTATTAGTCAAGGGGAAGTGCTTTTCAGGTTTAAGCAAAACTTCTCATCACTGGGATTTGAAGGAATCCAGGGAAGCCTGGAGATTGAGATGAGCAGAGAGATCAATTCAGGCATGCAGGCAGCCAAAGAAAATGCGTAGAGTTGGGAGATGAAATGATATAGTAGATTTCTCAACTTGGAGTCCAGAAGATGGGTTCAAATGCTATTGTTGCTCAGCTGTGTCAAACTCTTAGCAACCTCATTTGAGGTTTTCTTGGCAAAGATTCTGGAGTGGTTTGCTATTTCTTTCTCCAAGCTGATTTTACAGATAAGAAAACTGAGACAAATAGGGTTAAGTGACTTGCCAAGAGTCATACATCTAGTAAGTATCTAAAGCCAGATTTCAACTCAGGTCTTTCTGACTCCAGAGCAGCTAGATGGCACAGTGGATAGACCAATGGACTTGGAATCAGGAAGATTCATGTTCATGAGTTCAGCACAGTGCTGGGCCTAGAGTCAGGAAGACCTGAGTTCAAACCTGGTCTCAGACACTTACTAGCTTTGTGACCCTGAGCAAATCATTTAATCCTGTTTGCTTCATTTTCCTCATCTGTAAAATGAGCTGGAGAAGGATATGGCAAAGCACTCCAGTTTCTCTGCCAAGAAAATCCTGAATGGGGTCACAAAGAGTTGGGCATGACTGAAAAACAAATGAACAACAATGAAGAACTTCCTGACTCCAGGTTGGGCACTCTACTCATTTTAACACCTACTTGCCTAAATGTTGGGTCTTATTATCTCTGTGAACCTGGGCAAGGCTTCACCTTCTATGTGTCTCAGGTAACTCCCCAAGACTAATCTGATAAATCAAGTTAAGGGACTGAGGATGTCACAACTTCTTCCCATGACCACATTGTTCTTTCACTAAAAAACAAAACAAAACATACGTTTCCTCTTCAAATCTGGCAATTTCGCTATTTCCCCCACTAAATACAGCTTGTAAATTTCTCTATTCAGCAAGATAATAGTATCAGTTAATAGGGGAAATCCATTTTCCCTTCTTCTACACACCTGAATTATTTAAAATGAAACCAGCATTAGCCTACTACACTGTGGTGTAGGCAAAAGAAATGTAGCAGGTACCAGGTCTTCAGCTAGTGGTATTTTATATACATTCACTCACATACATTCATATACTTGAATGATTGGTAAATTTTTTTCTTGATAAAGAAGACAAACCTGAACAAACTAAAAAAAACCCCACCCACAAAGCATATTCTCTGAAAAACAGTTAAGCCAAATAGCATTACGGAATGGCCGTGATGAGTAATATCTGCAACTTTGCATTTTGACTGTTTAGTTATAAAGGAGTATGAAAACTGTCGATTGTATTGGATCTGAGTTTTATCCTGGTGTAAATTTCTCTTGATTCCATAGTAATAGCCATTGTACATATTGTCCTTTTGGCTCTGCTTTCCTTACTCTTGCATTACTTACTTTCAAGTCTTCCCATATTTCTTTGAACTTTTTTCAAATCTGTAGCTCCTTAAAGAACAATGCTATTTGTCTTCTACAATTCAGCCATTATTCTATTGAGAATACAGATTGTTTCACCTTTTGATATTACAAATAGTCATGTCTCAAGGGCCTATAATTTCATAGGAATGGGAAGTACCAGTATGGGAGTTCTTGCCATTGCAAGAACTATAGTCCTAGAGAGGCCTATAGGCCTGAGGCCCAGAGAAGTTAAGAATCTTGTCCATGCTAAATGAGGTCTTCCTGATTCCAAGTCAAGTCCGTTCTACCCAACATCATACTGTTATGCATCTTTTACAAAGAGTGCCATTACAAATACACATGTCCAAATAGATTAGTGGTACAGGAGTAGAAAAAGCATTGGACTAAGATCCTAGAAGATCTAGCTTCAAATTTCATCTCAGAACTTTACTATGTGACCCTGGATAAGTCACTTTCTAGTTATGCCTCAGTTCCCTCATTGTAAAATAAAGTAATTGGAGTTGATGACTTCTTAGAGACACTTCTAGATCTAAATTTATGATCTTACCTTTTCTTGTCAATAACCTTCATGGTGTATAGACCAAATAGTGGGATTACTGGGATAAAGGACATATTAAAAATTTTTGCCTTATCCCTAATTGATTTTTAAAAATATCTTGACCAATTCATAATTCTGCCAGTAGTGGAATAGTGTGTCTGTTTCCCATTGACAATACTATCTGATCATTAAGCAGTTTTGCCAATTGATGGGGAAACACGGTATCTCAGAGATGTTTTAATTTGTATTGTGCAATTGTCATCTATTTTATTTACATAGCTGATGACAGCTTTAATTCCTTCTTTTGAAAATCTTATCCTCTGACCTCTTATTCATTTGGAAGTGACTTGAGATTACAGATTTATGCCAGTCACTTTGAGTTTATATGCCAGTCTTCTATCAGAGATATTTAACTTGAAGTGTTTTCCCTCAATATCCATATAACTTATTAAAATCAGATTGTTCCTATGTTCATTGAATAATCCTCCTACCACATATTATGTATGGGGAGTTTGGGGGTTCTGTTGTAATGTTCAAAGTGTCAAGTGAACCAAAGGAAGACTTCCAGCATGTTGGGTAGATCATTTATACAATATAGAAAACACCAAGGCCATCCATTGCATCCTGGGCCATCATCAGTTGTCTTGACCTTTGCCTTGCCACTGGACTTCAGTGATTCAGGAAGAGAGTGAGGCTGATGACTTTGTGCAACTCTGCCTCACTTAAATCTGACTCATGCACAAGTCAAGACATCACTTGTGATGGCTTTGGTCCTCTTTGAAAATGAAGGATGAACAATAACAACAATATAAAATTAGTGGAAGGCAATTAACAAGAATTATGCAGGCTAAGAAGGCTTATGGAAGTGTTGTGAGCTGCAAGGAAAGAGTAATATCTGAGAAGATCACAGGTGTGTTTATAAGGAGCTGAGTAAATTCTACAAATATGTGGGTGTTGCTACTAACGTCATACTCATCATAATTTGAATGTGGATTCTAGACGTATAGTTACACAAGTACCCTTGGAAGAGCTGGAAAAGATTTACATATGGGTCTAGTGACTGCTCATATGTCTATTTCCAAAGTACCAGCTTAGTCTAGTGTATAAAGGATTATTCTGAAAGGGTAGCCCTTGAAATACATAACCCATAAGAAATCAGAAGGAGCTCTTATCCACTTCTATGAAGAAAGCACATGCACCAATAAAATCCAGGATGATTCAATATATGTTCATACTTTATATGTAAAGTATATGCTATTCAGCCTTGAATGTTTTCAGCAACTATTTCTCATTTTGTCTCAGTGTCCTCAGAAGGTGCTAAAATATCTTGCACCTAGTAGGCTCTTAATAAATGTCTGTTGAATGTAATTGGATTGAATGAGGGTGAGAGAGCTAGAGAGAATGCTTAGCCCCACACTTATTTTACGCTTAAATGGTTAGGACAGAATGACAAATCACCCTGTAACAGGCAAAGTGCTACAGTTAGCACACTCCCTAATCCTTCTGTGCTTTGGACAATTTGCATGTATTAAATGACCCATATAATTTCCTATAATTAGGGTGTTACCACATAGTTAAGGAGATTTGTGAAGTAACATATGGACTACTTAGCGTCATTGTGGTAAGATGCACCTTAGATAATAGAAGAGGCCATCCTGAAGGATAGGGAGAAGAGGGCTGAGCCTAATTTCTAGTGGTAAATGGAATTCAGCACATCTTTATTTGAATAGATTTAAGCTCTCCTGCTTCCCATGGCTTTTGTATTTCAACATGTGTGTTCATCTGGCATGAAAGCAAAAACTAAAGAGAATGAGTCTCTAAAGACAAATTTAATCATGCAGATCTGAGGGAAAAGTTAATCCTACAATATTATTCAAAGAGAGAGAGGACTATCCTTTTGACTGCCTTTGGAAAGAACTCAAGTCTAAAGTCCTGGGATCTGACTGTTGCATTTCCACATAATCATGGGTATAGTAAAATTTAGATTTCTAAATAGAAAATTTGTCATATTTGAGTATCTCAGAAAGTAACTTACACACTGATCTACCCAGTGAATATATATTGTCCACATATGCAATTTTACATGCCTCTCTCTCCTTTCTTTGAGGAGAAAGGAGACCATGGGGGAAGACTATTATATATAGTATCAGATTCAGTGATATGGATGATTTTACTTAACAGCTATTTTTCTCCTATCCCTGTTTCTTTCTTTACTCTGTTACAAGAGATATCTTTCTCAGTAGAGAAGAAAGCAGGGATATATTCATAAGTGAAGAAGATGTTAAAAAAAAGATTAATCATTTAATTTTGTTTCTTTTTTCAATTCACCCAAAGGCTTAATAGTTTTTTTAAAAAAAACAATTACTAGGGTATGTACTATAATCAACCCCTGGGCTTTGAGTCAGCAGGCCTTACTTCAGGGATTTTTTTAGAAGAGTTAACTAGTTATGTGATCTTAGGCATGCACCTTAACCTATTTGTGTTTCAGTTTCCTTTCGGTAAAATGAAGTAATTGGACTAAATAACCTCTAATGTTCTTTTCACTCAAACTTTCTATTATGTAAACAACCACAATTGAGCATGTAATCTATACCATCTTCCAAGTCATTGATAAGTGTGTTGGATTCAAGAGGGCCAAAGGCATACCCCTATTGTACCATACTAGAAAATTCCCTCTAGGTTGCCCTTCACTCCATTAATCAGCCCTTTTAGTGTCTAATCAGTCAGTTAGAACCAAACCCATATATCAATACTACCTGTTAGCCCACAACTCTCCATTTTCTCCACAAAAATATTAGGAAGGAAACCATAATTTATTAAATGCTTATGGAGTGCCAAGGGCAGCTAGGTAGCACAATGGATATAGTACCAGGCCTGGAGTCAGGAAGACTTACTTTCCTGAGCTAAAATCTGGCTTCAGACACTTACTAGCTATGTGATCTTGGGCCAGTCACTTAACACTGTTTGCATTAGTTTCCTCATCTGTAAAATGAGCTGGAGAAGGAAATAGCAAATACTGGAGTATCTTTGCCAAGAAAATCCCAAATGTATAGCCAGAAGAATAGCAACTTTATGTGCTCTCATATTTTGTTACCTATGCACATAAACATAAGCAAATATGACTGCCAGTTGCCTGCTTTGTAACATATTAATATGTGGTGTTAAGAAACTCATTAAAGCAGATAGTTCTGAGAAGCAGGCCACCTTTAGAAATCTGTTGTAATTACTTGATAAGAGGCTATTACTCCACGGGGGCAAAATGTCTTACAAGAATTACCTTTTTTATAAAGGCAGAAAATTTCATCTTTATGATTTATTCTGTCACCAAAAGCCATCAGGACAGATTGTGCTTCATATTTTAAATGAAGGGACATGTTCAATCCTGAGGGCGTTTCTGTGCATTTAGTGGTTAATATTGCCATATGCAATTTGATGACCTTTTCATAAAGAACACAGGTGTACTAAAGAAAAAGTCTTGATAAACAACAGTCCTATAATCCTAACTAAAATATTTTCTATCACTAACAACTTAGGTGTAGAAGTTCAGAAAACCAAAGAATTTATTTTTAATATCTTAATGAGGAATGAGTTTCTTCTAAATAAATACCTTCCTCTCTCTCCTTCCTAACACACTCCCTGCCTTCCTTCCTGCTTCCCTTTTTCTTTCCTTCCTTCCTTCCTTCTTTCTTTCTTTCCTTTTTTCCCTTTTAAAACAGAATGGATAGCAGAAATCTCCTAGAGGTAATCAAGGAACAGCAGAGCTGACTTAGCCCATTAAAAATGCTCATACTGCAGCTGGGTCCCAAGTACTGCTAGGCAACACTAATATCCCTCCCTCATTGACCCTCTAGCACTGTAACCATACCAGCTGTCTATGATTTTCTGTTTTAAAGTCCCTTCCCCCCTTTCTGACCATTTCCTAACAGCTGGTGACCTGTGACCTACTTCACATAGAAGATTGAGAACAACAAAGCAACAGCTTCCCGAAACAATCCCTTTTCTTCCTGCACTACCTCCATGTGAGTCATTGTTAGATATTGGGATATTTCTGAATTAATCCTCTATTCTTTTTTATTTACCCCCAGCTTGGATGAACAGGATAATCTAAAAATAACTCCAACAGAGTATGGTCCTCATTGTCCCACCCCCCATATCATGCACAGGTGAAGAAACTCAAATCATTCAAAAACACATGAGCTGTGTGACCCTGATCATTGTAAGCTACCATTCTTCAAGTCCTTGAAAAATGTTTTAACTTTTTTCCTGTGAATATTGTATAAGTCAGCTCCCCAGAAATGAAAGTTCTGTCCCAAAAAAAATAAAAGGGAAGATTTCTCCTGTGGAGAGACAATTTGGGGGAGCCCTGCTGTCCTGCAGCAGAGCTGAGAAAGTGGGAGCCCTGTCATCCCCAGACAGGGCTGAGAAAGAATCACCAACCCAGATGTACTACTGAAGGCATAAAAGAGAGACAGGAACTCTTGGAATGGTGAAAGTAGAGAGCCAACTTTATTACCCTGCGACCAGGCTTTTATAGGATGCTTCTTAACTGCTTTCCCCTGAGGACATTGAGTACTTCTTTGTCCCAGGCCATGGGTGTATTTGCCGTGCATATCTGGAGGACCTAATCCTCACACCTGTATGCTTGAGCATCTTCCTGGGGGATGGGGAACCTATCCAGGCCTATCAGCAGGCCAAACACCTGAAAGGGCTTGTTGAGCTGTCAGGATCTGAGTCCTACTGCCTGTATTCCTCAACATTCTCCCTTTGGCACTAGTTTATCTACATGAAAGGCACCCTCAGTATTAGGAAGACCAGAGTTCAGATTCTGTCTCTGAGCAAGGCTATTAATCCCTTTAGTGTCCCAATGATTCCCTAATTTATGCTGCAGAGCACATGTTGATCACCATTTGGTGGTGGGAATTTCCTCACTGGGAGTTCTCTATACAGATATAATCTTAAGTTCAGACTCTTCCCACTTCCCCCTCAAAATTATACAGAAATTTTTTTGTATTTTCCATATCTTATATGATATTCTATGAAAATTGTATTTGGTCATGAAAAAGCAGAATTTTTTTTTCATCTAAAAGGAACCTTAAAGATCTAGTTTAACCCCTTCATTTTATAGAAGAGGAAACTGAGGTTCAGGAGAAATTTATTTCTATGCAAATGACTTGATTGAAATGAAGAGCCAGGATTGGAACCTGTAAAGCCAATCACAAGAAGATTTCCAGAGGACTGCTGCTGTGAACACCTTTCAAGGTTCTGACTACATAGTATAGTGGACACTCTATTTATTCAATAACAAATCAGAGCAAAACATTCACAGAAAATCAAGGTATAACATTCAGAATGTTACAACTTATCACAGAAAATCAAAATACAGCACCCGTGTGTTATAAATTATCACTAAAGTGGCCACATAGTTTTCACCAGAGTGGTCACATAGTTTTGAACAAAGTACATTCATTTAGTCAATCATTTAGTAACTCAATCATTCAATCATCCTTAAGGAGGCTTGTCTCCTTAAAGAACACAAAATACAAAAGTCAAAGTATTCCACCCCTGGGTAGTCTCAATTGTAGATCAGTTTCCAATCATAAACAAAGTACATTTATTTAGTCAATCACAGAGTCCTTAATTCAGTTGTAAAGTACAATAGTCAAAGTCCCCCACACATGGGGTGCAATTAAGTTACAACTTCAACTGTCACTTTAATCAATCAAACATATATAATTTATCTAGTTCAGAGGGAAAAATCAGCACCCTAAACTTCAGAGAATACAAACAGAAGTTACAACAGAAAATAGCACAATTAAGCAGAGAGGGCTTCCAGCTGTCTGACCATTATATGCATATCTAGTTAGTTACCAGAGAGGGAAGCACCAACATCTGGGTTTTCAAAGCCAGGGGGCTCAACATCTGGCCAAATCACACAACTCTTCCAAAAGTGAGTCCGAAAGCAAAACCTCCACATTAGGGTCAGTCACTACTCAGACAATTTCATCAGTCACTACTCAGCACCCATGGAGACATCTTTTCATCTTGACTCAGGGCAGGCTTTCAGCTTCCATAATTCCTCTTCCATGGTCCCAGCTCCCACCTAAATCTAACCAAATGCCACCTGAGTTCAAAGGCAGATAGCTCTCCATGCAGTTCCTGCTCCACACTGAAGTTTACAGTGCCCAGTCTGTCTCAAATCCTTCACAGTCTCTGTTCCCGGGAAGACAAGGCTTAACAAAGCAACAAGAACATTCATACACATTAACAAAGCCACAACATTTATACAAAATACCAGCACCACAGTCATGTTTCTTCAGTCTTTGGCAGCTCCAGCTGGCCCAAGTCCTAGGCAGCTCCAGCTGGTTCTTGAGAATCCTCAGCAGCCTCAGTAGCTCTGGCTGGCCCTCAAAAAGAAGCTCCACCACCACAAATTCCCAGGAAATTCTGACTTTTCCAGCTAGTGTTTTTCTTATATACATTATTGCTCCTCCCTGTTCAGGCCTTTTCTGTTATGTCAGCAACAGCGTTTCAAACCTTCTATTTCTCTAACAGAGGCTTAATTTGAAACTAGGTGCTAAGTACCTCTTAGCTTAGAAATACAAAGGGATCTTCAAATTTCATTACGATTACAGAATCCAAGTTTCCTGACTCTCTACCCAGTGTTATTTTCACTATATCATGTTATCTTTAATGATAGAAATATTTAAACAATAAGAATAAAAGAGATGTTGTCA
>CM053581.1:486405892-486433938 GCA_028627135.1 Pseudochirops cupreus
CAAGGAGATATTTCACATTGCCTTCTATTTTTTCATTTGTTTGGATCTGTTTGATAGTATCTTGATTTCTCATAGTCATTTGCTTGCATTTGCTCCACTCTTATTCTGAAGTAATTATTCTCTTCAGAAATCTTTTGAGATTCTTTTTCCATCTGGCAAATTAGGATTTTTAAGGCATTCTTCTCCTCACTGGCTTTTTGGGCCTCTTTTGCCATTTGAGTTAATCTATTTTTTAAGATGTTATTTTCTTCAGTCAGGTTGTTGATTGTCTTTTCATGATTTTCTTGCATTATTCTCATTTCTCTTCCCAATTTTTCCTCCACTTCTCTTATTTGGTTTTCAAAATCCTTCTTAAGCTGCTCTATGGCTTGTAGGAAGTCTTCAGGTTTCTTGGAAGTTTTTGGTGGGGGATTTCTGACTGTGTTGTCTGCCTCCCGTTCCATGCTTTGATCCTTCTTGTCCCCAAAGAAGGAATCTAAAGTTCAGTTGCTGTTCTTCCTTTGCTTTGTTTGCCTTCTCATGTTGTTGCTAGTCAAGTACTTGACTTTTTAGCTCTGTGGAACTCTGCTTCCAGATGGGAAAGCTCCGTCCCAAATCGCTGGAGTTTTCACAGCTGCTGGGGCTATTAGGAGGCTGCTGCAGCCCCCACCAGCTTTGGTTCATTGAAAATGCACCCCAGGACCACCACCCAAGACCAAATGCACTCCAGGACCACCACCCAAGGCCATGATCTGGATCAAGGCTGCTCAATGCAATAGCACTTAGCCTCTGAACAATTGCTAGGCCTCCCTGCAGTCTGCAGGCTGGGAGCTCTGAAGCAGCCACATGGAAGTGTCTGCACTGCTTCTGCTGCTTCTTTGCCCTGGAGGCAGTTTGGCCAGCCTGCTTTTCTCCCCCAAATTGAGCTGAGTTCCACTGACCTTTCACTTTATCCTTGTTTCTTATGACTTGATAATTCTGGAAACTGCCACAGCTGCTGCTGATCCACTCTCCTGAAGGTTCCAGCTGCAGCTCATCCTGGCTGCCCCAGGGCCAAGCTGCAGTTTCAGGCTGGGCTGGTTTCGGCTCCCAGCGTGCTGCTATGAACCCTTCCTGTCCTGCCTGCCGAGCTGCCTTCAACAGGAGATGTGTTTTTCTGTATTTTTGTGAGTTTTGGAGACTAAAATTTGTTTAGAGTTATATTTTATGGGTATTTGAGGTGGCTATGTGGGAGCTGTGGAACATTGTTGCTTCTATGCTGCCATCTTGGCTTCGCCCCCAAGATGATTTTTTTTAAGGGTTTGGTTGTGAAAGAGAGAGAAGAGACATGGAACAATAAGTTGAGGATATAGTTAAACAAAAAAATTTAAGATTGGATGAAAGTGGGCATTGTCTCTCTCTACACACATACAGACATTTCATACATACATACATATATACACACACACACACACATATATATACATATATATCTATAAATCTATATCTGTTTCTATCTATCTATAAGTGAGGAAATGGTTGAGTGGGACAAATTCCTATTAAAGGAAATGAGGGAATTGGGTCAAGGACAAAATTATAGAGGCAGATTTGGCAAGGGGCCATCTCTTTTACAGAGACTGATGCAAAGGAAGAACTCATATAATTCCTCTAGAATACAATGTACTACTCCTACCACTCTACAGTGCTTCTCCTTCCCATGATTTCCACTTAAATGGTCTCCATTGTACTTTCTACATCAAGTCTATGGATTTTTTCATACATGAATATCTTTAGAGTATATATGCCACCTAAGTTCTTCTCCTATGGAATCTTCTATGCCTGAACAAAAACATCCTACTCACTATGCTATGTGTATTTACCAGATTTGTGATTTAACTGGTATAGGGAGATCTCTATAATAGGAAACTTCCTCTGCCAATGGAGAATGGCACCTGCTCTGTTGCATATATAAGTTGCGAGTTGCTGGGGGGCTGAGGGGTTAAGAGGTTTGTCAAGGGTCACACAGCCAGCACATATAAACAGAACTTGAATACAAGTCTTCCTGACACCAAGGCTAGTTATGTACCCATCACACTGTGGTTACTTCTTTCCTAGTGATGATGATAGCAACAATCATAACAATAATATGAATTTATGTAGTGCTTTAAAGTTTATTAAACAATTTTCTCACATTCCCTGCATATTGGAAGTATTTTATGGGTGAAGAAACTCGATCTCAGAGAGGCTAAGAAACCTGTTCAAAGCAGACCTGTTCACACAACTAGCAAGAATAAGCTCTAACCTAGGTTGTTAAACTCTAAGTGCAGGGTTCTTCTTACTGTACTATAACAACTTAGGATCATGTTTCTCACCGTTCTTTGAAATCTCCAGTTAAGTTTGTCATCACTCATATGCTCTGTATTTTGGTAACTAAGTTTGTTTTAGGTTTCCCTTCTCCCTTATCATTCCCTCTTGTGAATTACTAGTCAGCTCTTATGCTTTTGTCCGTCTGATATCAAACCTGTTGTCACCCATGGAATTTAGTTTATTTTCTCTCTCCATCACTCTTTTTATTTTAAAGCCCTCTTAATCAGATCAGCCAGTCTCAAGGAAAATGCATTCTTCTAAGCCTTCATAAGAAGTGCTTTGTCCCTGGACAACTGCCTTCCGCTCTGAGGTTTCACACCATGAAACATCCAGAAAGTGAAATTCCATTTTTGGAAAACATTTTCTTAGCCCATTTTCCCACTTCCCATATCCTACTTTCCTGTTAAGGGACTTACCTGATTAAAAATGACAAAACAAAGCACCATACCACCTGTGACCCTAAATCCTTCAGTTTTCTGCCCAGGGCTTTATAATCCCTAGATGTCCTAGGGATTATGATCCCTGTGATTTCATGATTCTCAGGATTATTATCCAAGTGGGGGGTACTAAAAAGCTGTGCATGATGCTGAGTGACTGACATTGATAGAATATACAAATCAGCTTTATTTCAGTTTAAAGAGAGGCAGCCACCAGACAAGCTGATTCAGATGCCAGTGTCATGGAAATGTTTTTATCCATCCTTCACTCTTTACTAAACTTTGCCCCAAATTGAGGACTACTCAAGAGTGTGTCAATAGACTTACTATGTAATTGTGCAGCAAATTTTCTTTCAGAAGTCAACAGAGGTCTACGTGTGCCCATATATGCAAGTTAAAATTCTCAATATTAAGATGGCATGTGATGTAGTATGTAAGGCACTGGAATCAGGAAGGTCAAGGGTCTACCTACTCATGTGGCCCAAGCCACATGGCTTTTTGATTCCTGGTAGCATAATCCTGGCCACATGACTTAATGACTCTGTGCCTCAGTTTCCTCAGCTGGAAAATGAGGAGGTTCGATTAAATAGTTGCTAAGGTTCCCTTCTGCTCCCAATCTATGATTCTACGCATCATTCCAAGTCATTTTTTTTCTTTCTATGGTTCTTCTGTCTATGCTTATATGATGCTCCCAAATGATGGGAGAAGTAATAAAGTAGTGTAAACTTGGTTGGCTGTGACTTAACAGCGGAATTGTAGCAATTAAATGAATGTTGCACGAAGACACTTTGGTCAAGGGGACAGGGCTCTCCCCAGAAGGTTGCTGCTCAAAGTACTGCTGACTTCCAGTATTTTCCTTGTATGGGGCTCCTTACACTGCAGCAACATCATTATGAGACAACCCAAAGTCAGTCTTTAGATCACTGAAAGTACAAATCTTATAAGCTTTCCACCATGAAAGAATCATAGACTTGGACCTTGAAGGGACCTTAACTATCCCCTAATCCAATACCCACTTTCTATAGTTGGAAAAATTTCATGCCTAGAGAGGTTAAGTGACTTACTTAGGGTCACAAAAGACAGAAAAGGCAACATTTGAATCCAGGGCCTGTTTGGTGAGTAGTATTTTCCATTAAGAATCTTGTTGGGAATCTGGGGCCAAATTTTAACTAATGTTTATACAGCCCTTGAAGGTTTGAAAAAAATATATACACACACATTATCTTGAACCTCAGAACAAGAATTATTATCACTGTTTTGCAAATTAAGAAAAAGTTTCAGAGAGCTTAAGTAATTTGTTTATAGTCACATTATTAGTCAATATCAGAAGCAAAATTTGGACGTAATTTTCCCCATATCCAGTTTTTCTGTCCATTTTCCCTTGCCACCTCCCTATAAGTCAACACTAAGCACCTACTATGTGCCAGGCACTGTGTTAAGCACTGGGGATGCAAAGAAAGGCAGAAACAGATGCTGGTCCCAAGGAGATCATAATACAATGGGAGTGGACAACACAACCACATACAAACAAGACATATGCTAGATTAATTGGAGACAGTCAACAGAGGGAAGGCCCTAATATTAAAGGTAATCAGGAAAGACTTCTTGCCAATGGTAGGATTTTAGCTGAGACTGGAGATA
Organism: Pseudochirops cupreus; assembly: GCA_028627135.1. NCBI lineage: Eukaryota > Metazoa > Chordata > Mammalia > Diprotodontia > Pseudocheiridae > Pseudochirops > Pseudochirops cupreus. The sequence goes on from CM053581.1 coordinate 486,410,296, forward strand.
GGGAAACCAGGAGGCTAAGATGAGGAGGGAGAGTGGTCCAGTCAGTGAAAATATGTGGAGCTGGCAGGTAGAGTGTCTTGTGTGAGGAACAACAAAGAGACCAGTGTCACTGGATCACAGAGTTCCATGGAGCACAGTAAGGTACAAGACTAGAAGGGGCAGGTTATGAATAACTTTAAATCTAGCAAAGTATCTTTAATTTCATCCTAAAGGCAATAGGGAGCCACTTGAAATTGTTGAATAGAGTGATGACGTGGTCAGATGCTTTAGGAAGGTCACTTTAATAGATGAGTGATGTGTGTCCTGGAATGGAGAGACATGTAGGAGAAAACAAAGCAGAAGGCTATTGCATAGTCCAGGTATGAAGTGATAAGGGCCTGAACCAGGATGGTGGCACTGTCAGAGGAGAGGGAGGTACTATATAAGAGACGTTATAAAGGTAGAATAGAAAGGATTTTGTGATAGATTAAATATTGGGGGGTAAGGAGTTGAGAGCAACATTTAGGTTTTTATGCTAGATGACCAGACTTTGAGTATCATGATGTCCTTGACAGAAATAGGAAAGTTAGGAAGATAGCAGGGTTTGGGAAGAAAAATAATGCATTCAGCTTTGGACATATTAAGTCTAAAATGTCAATGACACATCTAGTTCTAGATTCCAATAAGTAGTTGGAGATATGAAACTGAAAGTTAGGAGAGAGTTAGGGCTAAATAAAAGTATTTGAGAATCATCTTTCTAAAGATGATAGATAATTGAATCTATGGAAATTCATTAGGCCACCAAGTAAAATGGCATAGTGGCAAAAGAGAAAGAGGACCCAGGACAGAGCCTTGGGAGTTCACCCATGGTTAATAGGTGTGACCTGGATGAATATCCAGGAAAGTCGACTTAGGAGGAGCAATTAGACAGGTATGAGGAGAACCAGGAGGAAACAATGTCATGAACAAGTGGACACAAGAATATCAAAGAGAAATATGGGATAAAACATGTTAAAGGCTTCAAAGAAGTCAAGAAGGATGAGGATCAAGAAAGGACCATTAAATTTGGCAATTAAGAAACAACTGGTAACTTTGGAAAGAATAAAAGCAGAATTCTTCAAGGATTATCTCATCTCCTTGCTTCTACAAACCCATGTAATTATGATAGGTTACTAGCCTATCTTCAATCTCTGAATTCTTTTGCACTTATAGACAAGACGTTTTCAGAAATTCACTGACAAATTGCAGTGGGTCAAGACAGCAACCATCATGTTGGAAAGATTAGAAACTATCCACAAATAGACTGTTTAAAGAAACTGGCATTTAGAGTTATCCAAATATATAATGAGTTGTTTCAGAAAGAGCTCTCTTCTGAGTGGGTTTACCATCATTATATAGCACATGGCAGAGAATCAATTATCAAAAATGTTATAGAAGTTTTGGTAGCTAGCTAATGACAGAGTAGACAGAACACTTACTGACCAGAGCCAGCAAGACCTGAAGTCAAATCTGGCCTTAGATACTTAACCAGTTGTGTGACTCTGGGCAAGTCACCTAACTACTGTCTTCCTCAGTTTCCTCATCTATGAAGCGGAGTTGATAATGGCACCTACCTCCCAGCCTTCGGATCAGGATAAAATGAGATATTTGTAAGACACTTTGCAAAACTTAAAGCACACTATAAATGCTAACTAGTTGCCAACTATTTTGCCAAAAATACCCCAAAAGTAAGGGCAGGCTGTAGCATATTACCAATGAAAAACTAGATAGGAGAAGTTTGGGAAAAAAGTATCTTCAGATAAATGTATATTATATCAAGACATCGAAATGAAGCTTCCCAGAATGTTGGGCAGAACCCTTATAGAGAATTTATGATAAAGATATTCACAGAAGTTGTACAGAAGGCAGAGATGGTTTTTGTCTTTACCATTATATGGAATATCCACCTGGATGTGATCATATTATTAAAAAACCTTTCCTCTTCAGGTATGAGTTGGATTACATGGTGTCTGAGCTTCCTTCCAATTCTCATAGCATTTGATTTTATAAATTAGAGTGAAATAGTATGGTATAGGCTGAAAAGGTAGATTGGACTAGATTATGGAGGCTCACAATGAAGTTGGCTACAAAGCAAAGTTTTGGACTTAGTTTAGCAGACAACTGGAAGCTTTTAAAGATTCTTTAGCAGAAGTTACGTAGGAATTAAGAAAATTAACATGGTACTTATATATACAATTGATTGGAAAGGGGAGATATTGGAGAACATAATCATAAATTTAGAGCTAAAGGGGGTCTTAAGAGATCCTCTAGTATAATTCTGGGATTTTACAGATCAGGAAATTGAGGTCAAAAGCAGTGAAGTGATTTGTGAGCTGTGAAGACAGCTAGGTGGCACAGTGGATAGAATGCTAGGCCTGGTGTCAGGAAGCTCTGAGTTCAAATTTGAGCTCAAATATTTATTAGCTATTCTAATCTGGGCAAGTCACTTAGTCTCTGTTTGCCTCAATTTTTTCAACGTAAAATAGATACTAATAATACCTACCTATCAGAGTTGTTGTGGGGATCAAATGAAATGATACTTATTTGTAAAGCACTTAAAGTGACTGGCATATAATAGGTACTTAATGAGTACTTGTTTCCTTTCTCCTTTTGCTCCCAACTCACTCTCTCCTTCCTTTCTTCCTTCCTTCTTTTCCTTCCTTCCTTCCTTCTTCCTTCCTTCCTGCTTCCCTTCTTCCTTCCTTCCTTCCTTCCTTCTTTCTTTCCTACCTTCCTTCCTTCTTTCCTTTCTTTTTTCCTTTCTTCCTTCCCCTTCCTCCCACCCTCCCTTCTTTTCTTCCTATCTATGGAATTGCCTTGAATTTTTCCACCAGCTTTTCTTATCACATCATAAAGCAATGATTTACTTTAGTGTCCAATTGTTTTTTTTTCTTCAGAAAATAAGCCAGAAAGTTGACTTGTTTGTTCACAGGGCATTATGTGAACAATAAGAATCTGGTTGTAAGAAGTATATATCCTCTGGTCCCCTTTAAACCTCTCAGCATAGCAAATTTCATCATTTCTGATATTATTCTACCATGAATCTCTCTTTTATGTTAGGAAAAGAGGTATTTGGCAACCATTTTCCTTCAAGAGCAATGGATTTGAAATTAGCAGACTTGGGTTCGAGACTGAATCTGCTCCTTACTACTTCTGTAGTCTTAGAAAAGTCACTTCACCTCTGGTTCTCATTTCCCTGACTTGCAAAATGAAAGGGTTGGATGATGTTTCTTTCATCTCTAAATCTTATTGTCCTGTGACCTAGAAGTTTTAAAAACTTACTTATAAAATTCCAACTGCAGTTGCACATAATAATGCATGACCTGCTAATGTTGGCAGGAAGAATGAGAAACAACCTTTAGACAGTTTGTTGAAGAGTCTAAATCTAAGAGAAGGGTCATAATATGACCTCATTATCACAGATAAAAAGTCTCCATTGAAGTAGGTTTGACAGTATGTGGGGAAGGCATACTAAGAGAGAGTGCTCAGGAGGGATGGGGAACAGTGAAGGAAGAAGGTCCCAGGTACCTATTGATGGTAGCAGGGTAGGGAGTGAGACTGAGAAGTAAACAGGAGAGAGGAAGAAACCAAATAGGAAATTGATCCTCATCAAAGACAAAATGCACGTAGCTTCAAAATTTCCCATATAACTAAGTGTACAAGTGAGGGTTGATGAAAAAGTAGAAGAACCCTGAGGTGTATGTTAACAGTACTTTTTAATGGGTTGAACTTTTCTTAACTAAATGTCACCACATTTAGGTTTACATATCACTAGATGGCACTATACAATTCCCAAGAATACATGAAAAAAAATTATATGAGGGCCCCAAATTAATGCAAAAATAATGAAATCACATGATAAAGAGACATGCCTATCACCAATTCTCTATTATATGATGAATCATCTTAGGTGAGAAAGAAATGAGAAAAAAAAACATAAAAATATCAGTACATAGAATAAATATAATTGTATGTTGAAAATTTGTATGTATATGTACATGTATGTATATGTATATATGTGAATATATATATAGTATATATACATGAAAGTATAATTTAGACATGAAAATGTTTTTCTTTTATTTCTCAATCTTAGATTTACTATATCTGGATAATGAAATTCTATCCACATTATGCATGACTTCTGAATTTGAAGTAACTTATTTCAGATAGGATTTGAATTGTATGGGTGGGATAATATAGAAGAATGAAGTCTATAGGAAAAATAACAATGGGCCTTGTTTTTTTTCCAGGGGAAGTAATTGAAATTTATCATATTTGGTAGATTCTTACAACTATGGAAACTTAACCCAAGATGAAGAAGGGAATGATCTACTTATATAGAATGATTAAAACTAAAGCATAAAATATAGATAAAATTTATATTATTCTGCATCAGCTAATACAAGTATAATTCTAGTGGATTTCATATTGATATTTTGTTAATGAACCCAAATGCTTTCTCAAGGCCTTTCCAGGCTTCCAGAAACCTGTCTGAGGACTGCAAGTTGCTGTTTCCAATATTTCAATATTTACGTGCAGTCAAATATAGATATATCAATCAAGTGATATTGCATCAAGAATTCTGCTATATGGCAGCTGGTCTTAGACAGCAAATGATCATTTTTGCTATTGTAATTCCATTCGACAGAATATGGATCTCATTTGTTTGCTGCTGATCAAAGCTTGCATGCCATCGTGCCAAACAGTATAGCATAGCTGTAACAATGTCATGAGGCTGCCAATGCCAATCTTCATCAGACATATGCCTTGTACAACTCTTAGGCTGGGAGGAAAAAATGACGTCTATTTTTCAGTTAGTGGGATGACATGACACGTATATTTCACCCTTTGTTGTTATCAAAACGAGGCGAGGGGTAGGAAAAGAGGAACTGCTTCCCTTGCCCCAGATCTAATCCTCCCCCCCCCCCCCCGATTTGCTATGTGTAATTCCTTGTTCTACTAAATCACTGAAAAACAGTGCTGTAAAGGAAGTAATTCGGCATCAAGTCTATTCCCCTGTCATTGCTGGACTGTTTCCCCTCACTGTATTCTGCTCTTGTTATTCTCATATCTATGTAGCAACCAAAAAACACAGTCAGCTGTGCTCCTAGTTCTTTTTGAGCTAAATTTAAAGATATTAAAGATCTGATTCCAAGCAGAGATTCTGATTGCCACAGAGACCTCTAAAAAAGCATCATTTTTCTCACAATAAAGTCTTGAAATATTCAAGATTTTTTCATCTAAATTGACTTAAAATCCTCTCAAGGGAAGCCTTTCAATTTTTTTGTAAAGTTAACTTAGCATGTAAGCCGCCACAGGATTCTCCTCTTAAGGACAGAAAAATTATGCCATGTTCTTTTTTTCACCTAGAAGTCAGGTCTGCTCTTTCCCTGGGTGTGGATGTTCTGTGATGCAAAAGTGGAGGACAAAGTCACCTTGCACACCTCTAATTACACAGGTACAAGTTAAGAAGTTGGATTGGAGTCTGTTCTCAAGATTAATCTTGATAGCCACTTAAATGTTTCCCTTGTGAAGCCCAGTCCAGAGAAAGGGAACATTATCTCTTTGCTTTGGAAAGTGATGAGTCTGCAAAGGCAGACCCAAATTACGCTGACCTTTTTGGTTGCCATGTTGCATAGTGCAGTGATAGCCAATTAGACAGTCACTATCACCCCTAAGTTTCTTTTAGCCTTACTGCTCTACATGACTTTTTTTGTCTCCTTGAACAGCTGTATTTCTATAAGTAGCTCTCAATGCATTGCTTACTCTTCCAGTAGTAATCTGAAACATTTCCCCTTTATCCTTGTATTTCTAGTCTTTCTTTTTCTATAGTATTAATATATGTAGGTTAATGTAGAAATGATGGGCTTATTACCCCCAAAATAAATGGTCAAGGGATGCAAACCAGCAGTTTTCAGAGAGAGAATATAAATTACCAAGAATCATATAAAGTGCTTTAAATCACTAATAATTAGAGAAATGTGAATTAAAGCAAATTTGATCTTCCTCATGCCTACTAGACTGACAGAGATGAGTTAAATAGGATGAGGACAAAATTGGAAGGCCAAGAGACAAAAGGTCCACAATTGGTGGAGTTATGTTTTTGGAGTGCACTGTTGGTAGAACTGCAAATTGGTTCAGCTATTCTGGAAAGTAAGTTGGAACTGAGCCCAGAGACTTACCAAAATGTACATATCAGTCAACCCAGATATAACATTCCTAGGCCTATACACCAAGGAAATCAAAGAAAGAGGAAAAGGATCTCTATGTACAAAGATATTCATAGCTGATCTTTTCATGGTAGGCCAAAATTGAAAACTAAGGTGGTGTCTTCTTATCAGGAAATGGCTAAACAAATTGTGGTATGTGAATGCAATTGATTATTGTTGTGTAATAAGAAATGATAGAATGGCCAATTTCAAAGGAAACTGGGAAGATCTTTATGAACTCATTCAGAGTGAAATGATCAGAACTGGAACAATTTATGCAATGATAGTAATATTATAGAAAAACAAGTTTGCAAGAATTAAGAATTCGGATCACTGCGATGATAAACCATGAGTCCAAAAGAATGAAGATGAAGCAGGAAACTCATCTCCTCATAGAAAGGTGTTGAACTTAAAATGAGAGAGAGACATACATATTTGGAAATGGCTCATGTGGGAAGTCATTTTGCCAAATTATGTAAATAGGTATAGTGAGAATTGTTTTAAATTTGCTTAAGGAAATGAGTGTAAATAGTGGGAGGGAGAGTAATTTTAAATATACCTGTCACTTGAAAAATAAAAGAGAAATGTAAAAGGAAATAGTGGAGGGGTAGAAACTATGGATTTTTGGCAAGGGAATAGAGTGAATCTAATGAGTCATAAAGAGTTTTTATCTGCATTCTTGAAAGTAATCAAATCTTAACATGTGAATGGTGGGAGAAGGAGAAAACTGTGCCCCTAGATTTGGCAAAATAGGAGGAAGATTAGCAATCAAGAGGAACAGATATTGGGGTGAGGGGATGGAAGGGGAATATTTTAGAAGTAGCAAAACTAAAGAAAACCAGGAATATAGTCCTGTTTATCTTCATACAAATGCATATACTATGAATAGTAAATGGGGGAATCAGAGATTTTAATGTAAAAAGACAGATAACCTAATAGTTCTCAACTAGCCTAGATGGAATGGTACCCTCAAATGGGATATGGTTTTGGAAGGATGATATATTATTCAAAAGAAAGAGAATAGATTGGAATGGGGTGAGACAGCCCTGAATATTAAAAATAAAACCACATCCATGTGAGTATCTAGGATACATTGTGGAAAAACAGTTGGGTAACAATCTATAAAGGGAGAAAGAGAAACAAAATTAATGCAACTTTAAACCAAAGACCATCTGAAAAGGAGAAGGAATTAGGAGTTTTAGAATAAGAATTCTGACACACTTGTGATACTCTAGTAATAGAGAAATTAAACAAATGTTCTCATTCATTTTAAAAGGGGAAATCACTGTTCAAAATATAGGCCAACATAGAATAGCTTATATATTTGTAACTTCCATTAATAATTTAATATTTCAAAAAATAAAGAAAGTCACAAGGGAAATTGCTATCTTCAAAGAGGAACTGGTTATTGAAGTATAAATAACAGGACCTTTGGAGACCAGCAACCACTTCATCACTGAGTAGTAATAGTGAAGGATCAGAAAACTTAAACTTGTATGGACTCTAGATTTTAGTATAGCAGATTTTGCAGGGTTTAGGGAAATGATGGCAGGATCCGATAGCCTGATATTTTTCAGAGGAAGTCAGATCTAGTGGAGCAAGCTCTCAAGAAGGACATTTTGAAGATATGAACAGAAATGATTCCTATGTGTAAGGAAAAAGCTGCCTAAAGAGACCAAAGCAACTGCACAAGGGACACATCACCAGACTTAATTTTAGAAAGCTTTATATGGAAAATGGAAGAATAGGAAAGTAACTGAGAATAAATTCAAAGGAGTTTTCAGTCATTTTAAATTCATATCTGACTTTTGTGACCCCTTTTGTGGTTTTCTTGGCAATGATACTGGAGCAGTTTGCCATTTTCTTCTCCAGATCATTTTATAGATGAGAAAACTGAGGCAAATTGGGTTAAGTGACTTGCCCAGGGTCACACAGCTAGTAAGGGTCTGAGGCCAGATTTGAACTCAGGATATTGAGTCTTCCTGACTCTAGGCCCAGCATGCTATCCACTATGCTACCCAGATACCTCCAATTCAAAGGAATAGATAACGTAGTCCTTTTAGAATTCTACCAGAATGCAAAAGACACAGTCAAATGAGACTGACTATGAATATTATGAATAACAAAAGAAGGATCGTTTTGTTTTTATCTATGTTGGAGGCAAGGGAAACATCAAAAAGAGGACAGGATCATTGCCTAGGATGGATGAGATTATGACAATGGTCATTTCTGAGAAGTCTGAACAATTGCAATAATATTTTGTTTCTTTTTCTTCTTTTTCCTAGCTCAATGGGCTTTAGGCTGGGAGGCCTAGAATAAACATGGTTTTCAGGGAATGGAAACCTAGAGAAATGAGAAAATAGGCAGCATATGTGCTCCTCAAAAGGACTCAGGTCATAAAACCTGGACAAATTAGATCATGGAGTAAGTGCATAAGGTGTGATTGCTGAGCCTTAGTCATTGATCTTTTTAAGACTTGAAAAATGAGAAAAGTACTGCACAACTGGAGAAGGGAAAATTTTGCCTAACTCTTTTTTTAAGGAAGAAAAAGTAGAGTTAGAAAACTATAAGTCAACAATCTTGACTTCCTTTTCAGGCCAAGAACATGTTATTAAGAGAATGGTTTGTAAGCACTTAAGTAGGGAAATGATGCTTGCTACAAGCCAGGTTGGCTTCATCAAAAATATCTATGCCGGACTAAACTTGTTTCCCTTGCTGACAAAACTGTTAGATTATGGAATATTATAGATATTTTATATCTTTATTCCATCAAAGCATTTGACAGTCTCTCTGGTTAAGATTTCCCCTCCTGCATCACTGCTTTGTTGAGGTGGAGGGGCTTATGTAGCTCAATGAAATTATGAGCTATACCATGCAGGGCTACGTAAGATGGACAGGTCATGGTGGAGAATCCTGACAAAAAAGTGATCTACTGAAGAAGGAAATGGAAAACCACTCCAGTATCTCTACCAAGAACATCCAATGGACCATATTAAATACTAAAAATGTGACATCATAATGGTGTGCTATGCTTCACAAGATCACAAATCTTGGACAGAACTCAATAACTGAACAACAACTGGTTAACATAGAAAGCTATGGGTTAGATTTCTAGTTGTTTGGTCATTGTCAAGGAGTGTTCATCAGTTAGTCATCTTAAAGAGAAATCAGAGACTCCAGGTATCTATCCTTGGCCCACTGAAGTTTTACATTTTTGTCAGTGATCTAGATGACAGCACACATGATGTTTTCTCAGATTTGTGAGATACACAAAACTTAAGTAGATGACTTAGATGTTGGCTGATAAACTACAGATCTGAAATGAGCTTAGAAGGCTAGAATGATTGGCCAATTTAAGAAAATTAAACTGAGTAGGTATAGATGTGACAGCTAGGTGGCAGAGTGGATACAGCATTGGGACTGGAGCCAAGACAACATGAATTCAAATCATCTCAGACACTTACCAGGTGTGTGACCCTGGGCAAGTCATTGTCTGCCTCAGATTCCTAAACTAAAAAATGTGGATAATAATAGAAACTATATATGTTGTGTGATAAAATGAGATATTTGTAAAGTTTTTTGCAAACCTTAAAGTGCTATATAAATGCTAATTATTATAACTGTTATTAAATATAAAATATCATAACTGTCTTCCAAAATTCACAATTATGGGGTGGAGGACATTTGGCAATAAAATCATTTGTGTGAAAAAGAGCTGGAAATTTTAATGGGCTTCAAACTCTGTGGGTGAAAAAATGTAACTTGATAGCCCCAAAAGCTAATGATATCCTAGGCGGCATCAAAGAAATGTCACATAGAAGTAATAGTCTTGCTACATTCTATCTTGATTAGGTGATATCTGGAATATTATTTTTAGTGAAGGTTACCATTGTTGTCACTCAGTTGTTTCAGTCATGTCTGAGTCTTTGTGACTACATTTGGGGTTTTCTTAAGAAAGATATTGGAGGGGGTGACTAGGTGGCACAGTGAATAGAGCACCGTCCCTGGAGTCAGGAGGACCCTGAGTTCAAATGTGGCCTCAGACACTTAACACTTACTAGCAGTGTGATCTTGGGCAAATCACTTAACCCGAATTACCCTGCCTTTTCCCCTCCAAAAAAAAAAAAAAGATACTGGATAGGTTTGCCATTTCCTTCTCCAGGTCATTTTAAAGATGAGGAAACTGAGGCAAATAGGGTTTAATTACTTACTCAGGATCACACAGCCAGTAAGTTTCTGAGACCAGATTTGAACTCAGGAAGCAGAGTCTTCCCTGAGGCCAGGCCCAGTGCTCTATCTGCTGTACTACATAACTGCTCACCATATTAGTAAAGGCAGAACAAAAGAGAAAATGTTCAGAAGAAGGTAATTAGGGTGGTGAGAGCACTAGACATCTTGCCATACAAGAATCAGTTGAAGAATCTAGGAATCTTCTAGCTTCCAGAGGATTTGCTCTGATTAGACACAGGCATCATAGCTAGGAGCAACAGGCAGAAGTTACAGAGGCAGAATAGGTTTGATGTCAAAACAAAACAAAACAAAACTTACTGACAATTACAACTATCCAAAAGTGACATTACATGCTTTGAGAGGCTCCCTCTTGTTGGAAATCTTCAAGCAGCCAGAAGACCAATAATTTGGGATACTATAGAAAGAGTTGCTTTTCACATATAGATTGGAGCGATTGGACCTTTCGAACTCTTGGCTTCTGTGATTCTGTATTCTCTGTTTACCTGAACAATTCTTGTTTTACCTCACCAAGCACATCTAATTCTGAGCTCATCTCCTCCTAAAACAGTCTTTTGGGGGACTTTTTCTCCTACTGATACTACCATTTTCCCATTTTTTGAGTCAAATTCATTTTTGGTTCCCTTCCTACATCTAGTAAGTCATCAAGCCCTTCCTACCCTAACTATAATTTTCACATTCATCCATTTTTTTTTCTCTTCTCAGTTTCATCATAATTCAGGCCTACATTACCTCTGGTAATAATGCTTCCTAATTGGTTTCTCCTCTTCTAGTCTCTTTCCAATCATTTCTTTACACTTGTGGCAGATTTCTTTATTTCTTTTCCCTAGATACTAGTACCATCCCACAAACAATCTTGACTCTATTTTGTGTTCATTTCACATACCAACACACATACATCTATCTATACATATGTAGTTTCCCACGTTAAAATACAAGTTCCTTGAGGGTAGAAAATTTCACTTTTGTCTATTCACTTTGTATCCTCAGTGCCTAGCATATAGCAGACACTTAAAAAATACTCATTGACTGATCACTGCATAACCAGCTGCCTTGCTTTCTAATCATATTTGTCCTGGTTAATATCCTTTATGTTACTTCTCAAAAGGAAGTCTTCACTACTTAAATCTACCTTTGTCCTTTAGGTTTGCCTGAAATTCTTATTATTCTCTATGACGTCCCATAATGTATAATCATATAGTATCACTATAAGAATGCATTAGTAATCTGGATATGTAATTTCACCAGTGTGTATACTTCCTCAAGCAACACAGATCACAGCTTTGCTCTAATTTAGTACACAGTGTCCAATCATATGCCACACCCTGTGAAGGGAAATACGGAAAAGTTTTCATGGAGTGGAGGACATAAAGTAGTGGCTCCTTTTTAGTATAATTCTCTCATAAAATATATTCACCTTTTCTTCAATGTAAATAAAGTTCAAATCAAAGCCAAGTAAAGCAAAACTAAAATGATGAATTTGCCCCCAAATGAAGTGACTGCAATACAGAAATTACTTATTATGATAACACACAAATGGGGTCAGATTTGAGTCAGCAATTTCTGAATCTCAATACAGGTGCTATCTGCCAACATCATTCCTATTAGTCAGCAAAGACTCATGATGCAAATGAATTGTGTCATTATGATTTTTGACTCATCTGTATGTGAAGTGTATAAAGTTCAAATTAGAGAATGCTTACATAGACATGAAAAGTTCCGTATTATCTTCCATGTCTTTTGATAAAAACAATAGAATAGGAAGGTTTGCTTAAAAAAACTTTAACTTTGAAAACATTGGAAATACCTTAGAAATAGTTATATAGAGATTTTAAATTTTAAATGATTAAATTGAATTTATTTCATTAAAATTTTTGTCTCTAATTTTTGAAAAAGTAAAATGATTTTTTTTATCTAAGTAAACATGTAACCTGTTTGAAGAGAAAAATCTGCTGGAACAGCTGAAACTAGCACAAGAAAAGACAATAGAAACAGTTTAAGTAACAGACATACAGAAACACAAAGTAAAAAAAGCCAAATCCAGAGAAAATGATTCGTTATATTTATCACTAGAAACCATGTGTACAGATATCACGACACCTAATAAATTGAAAAGATATCTTGAAAGCGCACTTGCAGAACATGTGTGTGCATGTGTGTGCAATACTAAATAATTTTCAACAAAAAATTATATGCGTATAATAAGCCTAAATAATCCTTTAAAAAGTTTGAAACATCAAAAGGATTATTTAAATTGTGTCCAGTTGCTTGTGGAATTGCTAAATATAAAATCTCATTTGACAGAAGAAACATTGGTGGTACTTGTAGCAACTGATGGGGTGGAATGGACTCTTGATGAATCACATGCAAGCATCTTTGAAAGAATCCACTTGTAATGGGCAGGGAAACCCTACATACATCTGAAAACATTTTTATCCATTTGAGAAACTGATATCTCCTTATGCACTGAAACTAAATGAAGCAACAGGTAAAATCAAAGATATTCATACAAACAATAAGTTATTAAAACTATATTAGGGAGGATTTCTTTGAAAACCCTTTGCTTAGCTATATTGCTTCAAGACAAATTTTCAATGACATTTTTTAATGACAGTTTTTTTAAATGACAGTTTTTAAAAATGAGAATGATATAATGCGAGGGAATTATGTTAGACCTTTTATTAATGGTGTTCAATTGATATTAGGACAAAAAAGTTTTTAAAAATGAGAAATGTGATCACTCATTCAATTTTGACATATTGAATATTTCACAGGTAACTACTTGTATCAATAAATACAAAGAATTGTTTACACTGTGTTCAAGCTGTTACAGAAATGATCAGCTTTATAGAGTTATTAAATAAAAAGGTTTTGTTTTGCAAGTTTTTGTGATAATGTGTTTCTGCTTCACCTCTGACTATTAGGCAATATAAAATTGTGCAATGAAGAACATGGGACATTTCTATATTATTGTGAAATTCATCAACTTTTTCATTTCAAAGTACTCCCATGGATTCAAAGAAAAAAATTGACATTTTTCTTAGGGATAATCATAAAAATGAAGCAAATTCATTAAAATTTCTTTCTGAAATGTGCATATTTGAAGAATATTTATGAAAACGAAAGAAAACCAAAACTGAATATTTTAAATCAGTACAGAATCTTTAGAAAGACAAGATCTTTATGAAAATGTTAGCTATATGAATAAGTTTATAAAATGGCATCTTGATATTTTTTCAGGAAAAAAAATGCCACAAATTCAAAATAAAAATCAAATGTATTTATTAATCATGGAAATAATTGTCACTTTATTTTAAAAACCTATACATTTCTAAATATAAATGAATGTGAAACACATTTGCCATAAGCAAGTTTGCTACATTTGGTCTTTTGAATAAGAACAAGTTAATAACTTGTGATAGTACAGTGAAACAAGTTTTAGAACTAGAGAATCTTATTATATTTTGGCTATAGGTAAATAAAGAGATCTCTGGTTTATTAAACAAAGTCATAACATTTAAGTTCATAGAATCTGATCTAGCTAGAATGGAATTGTCTGCTGATGTTTTTATAAAAAAATACTGATCTTGATTAGCCATATTATTAATGACAGCATATTTTGAGAAAGAAAAACAAACTCACCACATTACTAATATTAGCACTATGCTGGTAATTTTGATGTTTTAACTGAAAATATGAAAGATTTTATTAACATTAGTATATGTTACATTATTTTATATGTTTAAGATTTGTTTGTGTACTTTTATAAAAATTATAACAAATCCTTAATGAGATGAGTTAATAAATTTTTGCTCTTATTATTTTTGGGAAGTTTAAATGATTTTTTTTTAATGGGGGAGAGGTCTACTAGACATAAAGTTTGAAAATCACTGACTTAGGAGATAGTCTTGAGAATTGTGCCTCAAAAATCTATCGCCTTGGAACCCATCTGGTTATGAACTTTTCTAAAATGAGTTAGGTTGGTCCTTAGAAAATAAACAAGTATTAATCACTGGGGCCTGTAGCCAAAATCTATTAGAAGCTACCAAAAACTACCACTCTGCTACAATAGTTAGCAGGAATTCAGGGTCACCTTCTTGCCAATATGAGGCTTATGCAGAAATTTGTTTTGCTTAACTATGCATATTTGTTATAAGGTCTCTCTCTCTCTTTCTCTCCCTCCCTCCTTCCTTCCTTCCTTTCTTCCTTCCCTCTTTCTTTTCTCCCTTGTTTAACCAGGGCTGAGATCAAGAGAAAGATAAATGCGCATTATTTTTTTTAAATGATTAAAAGAAAAAAAAAATCACTGTTTTCTAAAGATCATGAATAGAAAATGAAAAAAAAAAACCCAAAACTTTAGAGGAAGAACTGAAAGAATATTGGAGTTTAAAAAAGTGAACTTTTGCAGAATGAAAATATCGAGTTCATTGAAAGCTGTAAAAGTTCATTTCCCAAATATAAAGAGGCTTCAGGTTCTGGGGAAAATTCTAATGTAAAACTTCATTTCAGATATGGTATAGAATTTTGGACATAGGGTCAAAATCCAAAAGAAAGCTCTCTTCTGTAAAATCTTTGTATAGGACACCTTCCATAAACATCTTAGGCCATCATGTTACTGAGTTATACAAACTATTAATGCAAGTGGACCACTAAACAGTTTTTTTCAAGATTACATCTGTCATGGAATTGTACAATTGTGGGAGAGTACCACATAAGATTGAAAGCTAGATAAAACCTTAGAGATCATCTATGACTTTACAGATGAGAAAATTAAAGCTCAGAGACTCAAAAAACATATCCAATGTGGCATGGGTAGTAATTATCAAAGCCAGGATTTGAACTCAGCTCTTCTGATAACAAATTTGATATTCTTTTCATTATCTCACACTTCTTTCCTACATTCCCTCTTATATAATCAAACACAAGTATGAATCATATAACACTTGAATTTTTGTGGGAGGAAATCAACGAATAGTGTCATATGTGATGCAATATTCTTTGCAGTTGTAAGTCAGTGGTATGAGCATGAAGATTTAAGTTGATATAGAAACTTATGTCTTCAAACTTCATCTTTCTCTTTTTCTCTTTCTGTTTCTCTGTCTCTCCTGTCTCCATCTTTCTGTCTTTCTGTCTCTCTTTAATCATAAAGATCCTTACTGCAGTAACTGATCAAAACCATAGCTTTAAAAGTTTGCCATTTTTTATTATTCTAAATTCATTTCAATACTTCAGGGATCATCATTCCATTGATACTTTCCTTGACCAATGTAAATTTCAATCTCCCTATGACTACACTGACTTTGAGTTCCTTTGTCTAAAACATTCATTCCTCTGCAGCTAGTCTCTTCAGATATAGTTGAACTGAACTTCAAATAAAAGGGAACTTTTTGGTTCCTTGTTTGAAATCTTTCCAGCTTGGTGGGTCCTCTAAGGACTTTGCTCCATTGTTATGGCCTCTAAGAACCCCTGATCACTACTATGCCATGATGAAACACTGTATTGGGATTTATGGGTTATATTCTAAGCTAATAGCTTTAAAAGTTAAGATTATTTTACTTAGATCATTAGACAAGGAAAAAAATCTTCTTATGATGAGGAGAAGCTTTTTCATTTCAACTGTGGCCTTGAAACATTCAGGAAAGTTGGGAAGGGATTGGTGATCCTGACAAAATTGAAGAGAGGTGTTTTTTTTTTTATTTTGAGGGGGTGAAATTGACATTGCAAATGAGACTCCTTTCCTCAAAGGAAATTATGATAAACCTCAGAAGGAGGATACAAGAGTATGGGAGAGGCAGTAGGTGGTATATTATGTAGGGCTCAGATCCCAGTCAATTGATTGAGGACCTCTGTTATATGAAAATTCAATATTTACACTCCTTGAATGATAGATGTTAGATCACTTTCTTGCTAAAGTTTAACATCATCTCCATGGAAACACATGTTTTTAAAGTGTCAAATTGTTTGAGTAGCTATTATTGGCATATTAGAAAGAAAACTATGTAGACTTGAGTCCATATTCTTAGGTATGATCCAGACTAAGGGGAAGAATGTATAGGACTCCTTAGGGCAAGAACAAAAGGATTTAGAGTAAAATAGAGGTATAATCAGGACAGCTAGGTGGTGCTCTGGATAGAGCACCCAGCTTGGAGTCAGGAAGACTCATCTTCCTGAGTTAACATCTGGCCTCAGACTCTCACTAACTGTGTGGTCCTGAGCAAGTCACTTACCCCTGTTTGAATCAGTTTCTTCATCTGTGAAATAAATTGTAGAAGGAAATAGCAAACCTATCTAGTATCTTTGTCAAAAGAAACCAAATGGGGTTAGGAAGGGTCAGACATGTTGGAAAAAATGACTGAACAAAGGGATGTAATTAGGTTAAAGAAATGCCTCAAGCCAAGTCTCTTTATTCCCCCAAAACACTCTTTACTAGCCACAAATAGTACAAATTAAAACCACCACTGCTTTTCCTTCATCTTCTGGTTAAATTATTCGCTGCATTGGTGCTCCTAAATTTAACAATACAGTCACATTCCTGGTGAAGGGATAAGCAACCAGATGGAAAATTAGAAGAGTCAAGTTGAATGCTAGGCCTGTCATGAACATATCTGGTTGTTGTGATCCAGGGCAAGTTATATTACGTGTTGGTCCTTTTTTGGCATTGTGATAGATATGGAAGGAAAGGGAAGATTCAACAGATAATTCTATAATAATTTCCTCCATGTTCAATTCAATCTAACACAACAGAAATTCATTGTGCACCTACTAAGGTGGGTATAAGGATAACAAGCCATGGTCCAGATCCTCAAGGCATTTAAACTCTAATAGAAGTGATAAGACACATATAATTTATTCTATTATAGTTAAAGTCTGATAAAGACCTGGGAGATATACAAAGGACAAAGAATATCAATCAGCTGATCAATGAATATTTTAAAGCACCTACTTACTATGTTCCAGCCACTGTGCTAAGTGCTAGGGATACAAAAAGAGGCAGAATATTGACTGAGATTTGCATATTACCTTAAAATTTCTATTTTACCACTCTTTGTGTTAGGGTTTTTGTTTGTTTGTTTAGTCTGGATCTCTAATTTATTTGGTTCTCAGTGATAAAACTCTGTCTACAAATGCAGATGAGCAGCTGACTGTCTTAGAAAGCTGCTTGGGGGTCCTAATGAGTCAAGTGACTTGTCCAGGGACACAGAGCTATTAAGTGTCAGAGGCAAGGTTTGAACACAGGTCTTTCTGATGCCCAGTCTAATGCTATCCACTATACCATTGGGATCCAAATGATAATATAAAATGTTTGATTTGAGAAATTAGAACTATAAACTACTTAGGGCAAGAAATGAGAGAAAGCTCTATGGAATAAGTGATTCCTGAGCTAAGCCTTACAGAATGGAAAATATTTCTTTAGGTAGACATGGTGGAGTAGGGAAGAATGCATTCCAGGCATAAAGGACACTGTGAGTATGTACACTGGATGGGGAGGTGGGAAAGAACAGAATGTGTCCAGAGAATGGCGAATAGCCCAGTTTGGCAAGAGCATAGAATATGTGAGGGGGAGTAGTGTGAGATGAAACAGAATGGTAAGATAGATAGGATGGCGGCACAAATGACTAACTGCTTTTCAAACACAAATTAATGGATCAGATGCCAAAAAGATATAACTTACATGTTTTAGGTTAATGTGACACTTAGGATTACAGACTAATAACTCAAAGGAATCTGGAAGGTTATTCAGTTAAGCCCCCTTGTTTTGTAGGGAAAGAAACTGGAGCCTATAAAGATTAAATGACTTTCCCAAGATCACACAGGTAGTAAGTGGGAAAGATAACTAAAATCAGTGTTCTTCACTGTATCAAGACTTTGGACAACTCACTTAACATGTCTGAAAACCAGTTTTCTCATATGTAACATGAAAGGGTGAAGCTGAATCACTGCTGAGATCCCTTCTATCTCTGAGCTTATGGTTTATTTAGAGTACTCAGTTAAAAAATCCTTCACTACCATCTTCTCTTCTGTTACCTTAGATAACTGTGCCTTTCATGTGTGCAAGGGTGAAGCAACAATTGTAATTTAGGCAACTTCTCTTTGCTTCTCCCAAAACTCTGACAAGCTGACCTACTGCCAAATAGATTACTTTGGTCCAGCATTCAGGCCATTACTCGGGAGCTTTTTGAAGCAGTACTTCTTGAGGGGTTCCTACAAGGAAGCAAGGTTAAATGTGGGTAGGGGAACATATACTCCTATTTACTTTCTTATGTTAGGTCATTAGGAATATTAGTTTGTAGAATGGAGCATTTGTTTCAGGTCTGTATTTGGACAGCTTTTGATGAAAGCATCTTCAAGTTCTGGAGTGGTCGGAGGTCCTTATAATTAGGAGGATTAGAGATTTGGGTTCAAGGGATATGAAACATGAAGTCTAAGGCTTCATTTTCTAATAGAAAAGGAGCCCTTCTGCAGGATCTGAGGGGTGACACACATATTTTGTGCAGGAACGTGGTGGAAACTATGGAGGAATAATTGGCTTTCCTTACATCTGATCAATCAACAGAAGGCTGTGTTAGATCAATATAAGGAAGACTGCACTAACTTGTAGAGCAGGTAGAACTAAACAAACAATTAGAGAGCCAGTGAAAC
This sequence comes from Pseudochirops cupreus, assembly GCA_028627135.1. Lineage (NCBI taxonomy): Eukaryota > Metazoa > Chordata > Mammalia > Diprotodontia > Pseudocheiridae > Pseudochirops > Pseudochirops cupreus. The sequence continues at coordinate 486,429,414 of CM053581.1, forward strand.
TAAATGGGAGGATCAAAGACAGAGGCTAAGAACAGAATTAGCAGGTGTTAAACAGGATTTTGAAGCAGCAAAGTATAGACTTGCAGCTCATTTAAAAGTTCATAAAGAAGACAGAGAAAGGTGGCAAGTACTATAAATAAAGGGCAGAAATAGAAAGTTTAAATGCTCATTGGAGCATCCACCAAACTGCAACTCCAACTATACTAGCAAAAGACTTTGAAGGAGGGATATTTAATTGACCCAGGCCATAGCCCAATTTTTGAAAAATCCAACAACAGAAAAACTAACTAAAGAGATCGGGCCATTTTGTGGGTTGACAAAGCTCTCTCCTTCATGTCAGCTACTGTATCCTAGACTCCAATAACACCCTTCAATAGGACCTGATAAGATGCAGAGATCTCAGTCCAGATGGCATAAATGGTGGCCAGTGTGGATTATAAAAACATTTTCAGAAATTGGGAGGGGTGGGCCAAAAAATAAAGACTATCAAAATGTCAGAGCCACGATCTTGTCTGAAGAAATTTCTGCAGATATGTGTTGCAATCAGAATGTATTTTTAGAGGTTAGGAAGAGCTTCAGGGGCCTGTGTTCGCTGATTGGCTTAGGTTCACCAGCGTGTGTTGAAATAACACCTTTGCCTAAAGCAATGAGAAAGAACACTTACTTTAGGTGTGATGCTCATTGTCCTACAAACAGAAGCCCCAGCCTGGTAGCCATTTAACTGGCTGATGAAATGGTCAGGAGTAATTCCTTTTTGCAAGAACCCCCTCTCCTTTGGAATAGGTAGCCTCTGTTTTTTAAGGTCAGATTGAGCGTTCCTATTCATTTTCTGAAATTAGGTCACTGTGAATGTTGTTGTGAAAATGGAGCATTTGCTTCGGGCCCATATTTGGGCAGCTTTTAGTTAAGTTATCTTCTGGTGCTGGAGTGAAGGAAGGTCTCTACAAGAAACTCAGGTTCAGTTGGGAGGATATGAGAAACTGAGTTCAAGGGATATGGGACTGGAAGTCTAAGGCTTTAGGTACTGTAAGAAAAGAAGCCCTTCTGTAGGATCTGAGATGTGGCATGTAGATTTTGTGCAGGGAAGTGATGGAAACTGACTAGATAGTCCTTGATCTGAAAGGGAGAATACCTACTGGTCCATTATGGATCACCCCAAAATATAGTAGTTTGGTCAGTCCAGGCAGATGTGGGAACGGACAAAAGGGAAATTTCAAATAATTTAGGCAAGTGGGATATTTTTCAGGTGTGAAGTGAAGAGATCACTTTTGAGATTAGTTGGGACTTGGATAATCCATTACCAAAATAATGTTCTAGGGACATAGGCACTGAATGCATGGGTGAGGAGAGAGTTGTAGTATGGTAGATGAGTGGATAGGACTGGGGCAGAGAGAGGCAGCATTGTGTAGTAGATACGGAGCCAGGGTCAAAGACAGGAAGACCTCTGATTTTATACTGGCTGCTTGTCCTTGGACAAGTCACTTAACTCTTCATTTGAAGAAACTCTCTAAGACTATAATTTGCAAAGAAGGTGCTGACCAACATCAGTGGAGGTAGTTTACTTACCAGAAGTTCCTTAATCTTCCTTAGGTATGTGGCTGACCATGTCAATTTTCTTGAGGTCCTCAAGATTTCTCACCTGGAATTTCAATATTGCCTTCTAATTAGATTTCCTGAATCAGTCTTTAATTCATTCTCCATATAGCTGTCAAATTGACAACACTAAAGCGCAGACCTAATCATCTCACTCCAATACTCAGAAATTTTCAGTAGCTCCCTATTACCTCTAGGATAAAATACAAAATCCTCACCCTGATATTTAAAGCTCTTTATAATCTTAATCTCACCTAACTTCGAAGTTTTGTTATTTACTATTTACATATTACTCCTAGTTTTACTATTTACTATCTACCATATTACTCCCTTTCACATATTTTTATTTTGTTCGAACAGCTCTGGAATTTTTCTTCATAGAAAACATTTGATTTTTTTCTACTTTCAAGTCTTTATACAAGTATTTCTATTTCTCTGGCATATACTCCTTCCTGACCTCTGTCTCATAGAATTTCTAGTACATCAACATATATTTCAGAGGGCTACCTTCTTTATAAATTCTTTCCTGATCTCTTTGTATGCATGTGTCCTCTCCCAGTACCACCTCTCATTCCTATTAGCCTGTAGGCTCCTCGAAGACAGCACCCTGAACTTGAATTTACATTTCCAGAAGTAGGAATGTATTTTTTATTAATCAAGTAACCCTCTCCACCCCCTTCACAGTGTCACCTTGCGACCAATAAAACACATTAGCAAAGAACCAAGTTGGAATGAATGATGATGATGATGATATAGTCTTTGGAAGTAAAAAGAGCACAGTCAGTTTGAAGGGATCAAAAATGAAAATATTCTCCTTGTTCCTAAAGTTTATCTAGGTAAAACATGGAGCTTTTGCCTGTCAAATTATATGATTTTGTCTATGTACCACTCTAAATAACATGTAAACACGAACAACGTTCTATTTGAGCTCTTCAATCCCAGGAACTCTCTAGAATGATGTATATAAATATATTCAAAAGAGAGGTCTAGAGGCAGCTAGTTGGCACAGTGGAAAGAGCACAAGAGGATGGAGAGAAAGAGAGAGAGGAGAGAAAGAAGAGAGAGAGAGAGAGAGAGAGAAATCTAGTAACTTTCTCAGAATTTCCCAAAGAGCCTTTCCCCCAAGATGGTGCCAAAGGTAAAGAAGGAAGCCATTCCCCCCTCCCCACCCCCCGCCCCCCGCCCCAGACAGAAGCCAAGTTCAAGGCCTTGAAGGCCAAGAAGGCAGTGCTGAAGGGTGTCCATAGCCACAAAAAAGAAGAAGATCCAAACATCCCTCACCTTCTGCTGACCCAAGACACTAAGACTTCAATCGCAGCCCAAATACCCTCAGAAAAATGCCCCTCGGAGAAACAAGCCACTATGCCATCATTAAGTTTCCCTTGACCACTGAGTCTGCTATGAAGAAGACTGAGGACAAAAACACTTTAGTCTTCATTGTCAACATCAAGGCCAATGAGCATTAGATCAAGCAGGTCATAAAGAAGCCATATGACATTGACCTAGGGGTCAACACACTGATCTGGCCTGATGGAGAGAAGGTGGCCTATGTCCAACCTGCTACAGACTACGACGCTTTAGATGTTGCCAACAAAATTGGAATCATCTAACCTGTGTCCAGCTGTCCTACTCCACCTACAATAAAAAGTTTTCCAGAAAAATAAATGAATTTCCCAAAGAGCATTTTCTGTGTGAAAGAAGTCCTATCTCATTCACTTAGGTGAAAAGCTTCTACTCAAAAATGTCTTCTCCAATAGCCCTGCTAGAGAGCCCAAAATTTCTGCATTGCTCTTCTTAAAGAGGAAACTCTTTAAGGCTTTCAGGGTCTTTGTTGCAGCTCAGCTATAACTTAGGAGAAAAATCTTATAAATGAGTATGCCAAGACTGGAAAATAAGTGGATTCCCATCAGTTGGGTAATAGGTAGACAAATTAGGGTATATGAATGTAATGTAATACTATTGAGCCCTAAGAAATGATGAATGGTTGGTTTCAGAGATAAGTGGGAAAATGTGTATGATATGATTCAGAAAGAAGTGGGTAGAAACAGGAGCAAAATTTATACAATAACAACAATGTCAAGAAAAGCAACTTTGAAAGACTTATGAATTCTTGATCAGTGCCAAGACTAGCCATTTTCTCAGAGGACCAAAGATGAAGAATACTTAGCACCTACTTCCTGATAAAAAGTGATATACTAAAGCTACCAACTAACATGTATGGTTTTAATCATGCCTTTTAGGGGGATTTCTTTTTGCTTGAAAATGCATGTTTTTTACTGGGGTTTTGGTCTCCTTTTCTTTTTCCAAGTGGGATAGGGGGAGACAGGAAAAAATGCTTCTTAAATTTTTTTTAAAGTCCTTTAAAGAGTTGCCTGAGGATCAGAGAGACTAAGTGTTTGGTCCATTGTTGTACATCTATTAAAGTGTTAGAGGTTGGATTTGAATCCAGGTGTTTCTTATGCCAATATCAGCCTTCTTCCCCCCTCTCCCCTCCAATCTACCATGCCAAACTATCTCTCTACTTATCAGGACACTGAAAATAAATGAGACACTAAACAGATAAGTTATATAGGTGAAAAGATAAATGAAAATGCCTAGATGATTGTGCAGATCTGGGTGAAATTCCATAGAGAAGGGCTCTGAGGATCCAGGTCAAACATGGAGACACAAGGAACCCATGTCAAGGAAAAAAATAGGACTGAAGAACACTGAGAGCAGAATTCCTGAAAGGAGATAGAGGTGCAATGAAGACAAGTCTACAGTTTCACAGAAGGGACTTCAAAAATTATATAGTATAACCCCTTCCTTTTAGAAATCAAGAAATTTATAATTTTATCTCTCATCAATACTGGATCTAATATTTGATTAGATGGACCTTATCTACAATTGAAGATGAATGGAAAAAAAAATTGAAAAAGACGGTGGCTTAAAA
>CM053581.1:486434438-486451050 GCA_028627135.1 Pseudochirops cupreus
AACCTCTGCCTTTCGCTTTTCTGCTCTGGAGGCCTTCTGGCCTGACTGCTTATCTCACCCTTTCACAATTCCCATTCATAGCTGCTGCTAATCCACTCACCTGAAGCTCCACACCTCCTCCCGTCCAGCCGTCCCCCGGGGCACAGCCGCAGCTTCAGGCCAGGCTGGTTTCAGTTTGCAGTGCTGATATGATTCCTCATAGCCAAGCTGACTTTAGTGGGAAGTATCTTTGTGTGCGTTTTGGAGTTCTAGGATTGGTTTAGAGTCCTATTTTATGGGTATTTTGGGGTGGCTATGTGAGAGCTGCGATATGTTGCTGCTGCTATGCTGCCATCTTGGCTCTGCCCCCGTCCATTAGTCTATTTTTTTAAGGTATTATTTTCTTCAGTGTATTTTTGGGTCTTCTTTAGCAGGCTGTTGACTCACTTTTCATGATTTCCTGCATCATTCCCATTTCTCTTCCCAATTTTTCCTCCACTTTTCTTACTTGATTTTCAAAATCCCTCTTGAGCTCCTCTATGGCCTATAACCAGTTCATATTTTTCTTGTAGGCTTTTGATGCACGAGTTCTGACTTTGCTGTCTTCTTCCCACTCCATGCCTTGATCCTTTTTGGCCCCCCAAAAGGATTCTGTGGTCTGTTTGTGCTTCCTGTGCTTGCTCATATTGTCAGCCAATTATTTGATGTTTGAGCTCTTTGCCACGGTAGGACTCTGCTTTCAGAATGGAGAGAGTTTTGTCCCAAATCACTGGGGTTTTCACAGCTGCCAGAGCTATTAGGAGGGTGCCATCTCTATAGCCCCCACAAGCTCTGGCTCACTGCTCACCCACACCAGGAGTACTACTCAAGACTGAGATCCAGATCCAAGCAGGTTAAAGCAAGAGTGATTACTCTCTGAATGGTTGCTTGGTCCCCCTACAATCTACAGGCCAGGAGCTCTTGAGGCAGCCACGTGGCACAACCTCCGCCACTTCTTGCTCCAGGGGAAGCAGCCAGACCACAGTCTTCCATCCACCCCTGTTCCAACAAAATTTTACACTGACCTTTTACTTTGTCTTTGGCATTTGAGAAGTCTGGAAGCCACCACAGCTGCTGGTTATTCAATCTCCTGAAGTCTGCTGTGACCACTGCTGGTTGGGGCCACCCTGGGGCTAGAACTGTGTGGCTTCTGCGAGACTGCACTTGGCTCCCAGTGCACTGTGATAGACCTTTTCTGTTGGCCTGCTGTCTGTCTTCAGCAGGAGATTTGTTTCTCTCTGTCACTTTGTGGGTTCTGTAGCTTTAAAATTTGTTTACAGTCATTTTTTTAAAGGTATTGGAATTGTTTGGAGCTGGAGCCCACACCAAGTTTGTGCTTCTACTCTGCCATCTTGGCTCTGCACCCCCCCCCCCCCAACTGTGTATTTTTCTTACTCTGGTCTAAAAGTTGAATTTTGCAAGGCAAGAATGAAAGTTGCCATGTAGCAATCTGCCATGTTTGTCTAGCATCAGCTGAGAGCCCAGAGCAATTCAGAGATTTAGCCTTCAATTCAACCCGACAGATCTCTTGAAAGATCAAAGAGTGACTTGCTTATGGTTGAAGAACTAGTGAGGGTCAGAAGTTAGAGGTTAGATTTTGTCCCAGATTCCCCTAGCTCCGGCTCCATTAGTCTCTATCCTCTATGCCACACTACCTAAAGAAGTAGATGAAAGGGGATTAGGTTGTCTCTCTGAGACATATATATTCCTTTCTTTTATGATAGTTTTGACCACAGGGACAAGTTATTTTGTACTGATTAAGGAAGAGTGTGAGAAGAGTCCAAAGTGCTTTCTAAGGTAAGCTCAAATGAGTGTTCCCATGGAAGACATGAAGAGGATGAAAGCCAGAATCAGAGAAGATATATATTTTAAGTCATTGGAGTTATCTGGAAATCCTGTAGCAAATCATGTTCCATTAGCAAATGAATGATTTCCATGGAGATAATTTGAGATCACAGAAAAGCAAAGGTGACAGGAAGACTATATACAATGACTACAACAATCATGAGAGCATATAGATTGTGGATTGGCTATGCTATTATACCCTAGGGGACCATTCCCATTCCCTCCTGCCCCAGAGAAAGTGGAAGGGCCAATTGGAATGCTCTATCAGAATGTACCAGGAACCTCCACCTCTCTTGTCATGCCCTGCTTTCATAACAATGCCAATGAAAAGAACACTGAAACAAAGCCAAAGACTATGCAACTTTAATGTCCAACCTTGGCCTTGGTAAGTGATGCCTCAGAGCACTGAGGTACAATGGATGAGTAGTGCTGCCTACAAGGTCACACATAGCAGTTTTTCTCAGTTTTGTTCAGCTCTTTTTTACAAAAGTGCAAGGGAAGGTTTACTGAGTGAATTGGGTGGGTTAGGGAGGATATTATGTTTCAAAATGACTTATGTAAAGACAAAAAAAATCAATAATTTTTAAATGAATTAAAATACATCTACCTCTCTCCAACACCCCACTCCAAAGAAAGAAAATCATGTCATCAGAATGATCATGAGAGCAAAGTCACATATTTTAGAATTATTTTAGGCAGCTACTACATAGAAGAGAAGATTAAAGAAGAGCAACATTTATTCCAGTCTTACCAGCCACCTACCACAGTCTACTAAGATCCTCTAGGCTTTACTATCTGCCCTATCTCTAAAACTTGTAATTTCCAGGCACGGTCAACTTTACCATTTAAGTATCTAATGATCTCTTGACCTTAACATCATCAACCCCACCACTGATCTCTAAGTATTCCTGGGCTTTTCTATCTTCCCTGCAGGTAAACTTTGTTTAATTTGTTATTCCTCTTCCAACAGCACAGGCCCCAAACCCATTCCCTCTTAGAGGGTGAGTTCCTTGAGAGGAGAGAGTCTTACTTTTCCTATTTTTATCCCCAGTGTCTAGCTCATTGCTTGGCCCATAGTAAAGGTTTAATAAATGTTTGTTTGTTTGTTTCATTCACTCATTTCTTCTAAACAAATTATACGTATTAGATTATCCATGAATGCTAACAATTTTTCAGCATCTCTTTGCTTAGAGTACATGTCGGCATTATTGTCTTGTGATTTTGTGCCTCTTAGTTTTGCTTTTCAGGGATGTATGTCCTTGTCTCATGCAAACGCTACTCAAACATCCACCAAACCAACTATTGACCTCCTCACCATAGGAGGGTAATAGTGATGAGCTGTTCTTCCAGGCACCTGCTGGGAATCTCCATTGCAATGCAATGATCTTTCTGTCAGGGAACTGCAGACTCTAGGGGAAAAAAGAAACCTGGAAGTTGAATTCTCTGCATTGTCCTGAAAGATAACCACCTAGATCAACCAGTGGTACATCTAAATATACAACATTTACCTTTTTTAATTTGGCAAAGTGTAAAGTTTAAAAGAACACTGAACCCTAACCCCTGTGTGTGGTGGCACTATATATTTATGTATGTGTATGTGTATGTTGGGGAATAGGAGGTAAATTCTTCTAAATCACCTGCCATTCTTCTTGGTTCTAACACTTAAAATGGACTTTTATGGTCAATGATAAATGGGTTCTTTCTTTCAGTGGTCTCTCTTTGTGGTAGACTCTTTTCCTTTTGGATTATCTGTCTTTGTCATTGTTTTGTATATAACTGCATTACTAGTCAGTAACCTGCTGTTTGCGTGATCAGGAGTGAGGAAGATACCAGCTGCCATTCAAGATCACAGAAGATCTTATAGCAAAGAAAAGGGGAAAAAAATAGAAGGCAGTCCCATCAGACACAGACTTACCTAGGAAGTGATGAGGTCATAGATGGGGCCCAATGGAGGAAAGGAATCACTCCCTGACCCTCCAGAATTCAGAAGTCAGTAGAAAGATAAGGCCCAAGGACCAGAGATCAGTATTTTTAAGATAGCCACAGAAATAGGAACCTTATGGCTGACAATAGAAGACATCTATATCTGCCCTTTGGTTGGGGGATTTGATTCCAAATCACTCTTCTTACTGAACTATGCTGTCTCTTCTAATTAGGATAGGAACTGGACCTGTGATTTCACTGGTGTAGGGAACTGCTAGGTGAGGAAATTCCCTCTACCATATCAGTACCCACTCTGCAAATGAGTCTTACAGAGGTGCCTGGAGCACTGAGGATTTAAATGACCTAGTATCACAGAGAGGATTTTAACCTGGGTCTTCCTGGATCTGAAAGCAGCTCTCTATTACCGTAAGATTGTCTTTCCCTCTTCAATTAATAACTCACAAATCTTGTAATAGAGAAAAAAAACTCAAGTAAAGATCCAAATTTCTTAAACCTTTGCTATAGCTATAATCTTTATCCACATATGATTTTCAAATATTTCACTTACATTTTAAATCCTTTTTTTGTTTCTCAAATTTGCTTTATAATCTTATATGTTTCTAGCAGTAGGTATACTGAAGTGATATATATAAATGCATATATGATATATGTGTCTATTCTATGTACATGATATGCATATATACAAATATAATATTAGGTCTATCATAAAAGTAAAAGTTAAAATCTTTCATGAAAAGTTGTGCCCAAATTTAGAACAGGAAAAATTCTAATCAACATTTGTGTTTATTTGGATTTCATACATGAATTGCTATTGAATCATCCGGTTCTAAGCTGGGCATAAGAACAGTCATAGTGGCTCATTCAAGCTGTAGTCATTTTTCTTCTGACCAGATGGCTTGTGAGGAGATAGAAGTGGCCACAATTACATCAAGACATGGTTTTTTTTCTAGGCATTAGAACCATCATCTTGATTAAGGTCAAACAGCTCAAGCCACTAGGAGTAGCATGAAATTGAGAGACCATATTCTAATGCATTGAATCAGTTCATAACACTCCACCTACCTTTAGATTCATATAGCGTGGCAGGATTTTAGCACAGTGTTTCTCAGAAAAAATCAACCAAACAAAAAAAACAAAACACAACTCAACAACCTGAAATTACATGCAGTGAACCTTACAGTATTTGTTTAAAATATTTATTATGCTTCTGTTAAAAAAATGCATGAGTATTAAGAAAAATGTCACTTCAAAAAATCAATAATGTCTGCTTACTAAAAGATATGTTCTTTGAAAATAAATCCTTACATAAACCTGTGTTTAAAAAAAAATCCCTTCTCCTTGGGAGAAAATAGAGCATTCAAGCAAACAGTAATTCCAGTCAGAAAATGTCTTTAATTTGTTGTGATTTTTAAAAGAAGTGGTAGAGTTACTATTAAAAATTCCAAGAAAGGTGTCTTCTTTATAGCTTGAAGCATGATGAGCAATTCTCCCTCAATAATTATCCACCTTTATATTACGCTTTAAGCTTTACAAAGGGTTTTCTGAAACTCTGCGAGGTAGGTAGAACAAGTATTATTTTTAAAAGTTTTATTCATGTTTTTAGTTTTTGTGAAAATATAGATTTCTCTCTCATCTCACTCACATATCTACATGCCATTAAATCTTTTTAAACTTATTTTAATTTATGTATTATTTAATTTTTCCCAGTTACATGTAAAAGATTTTACTATTCGTTTTTAAAACTTTGAGTAGCAAGTTCTCTCCATTCCTCCATCCCAAATTACCCCTCCCCCGCCATTGAGAAGACAACCAATTCCATATAGGTCTTTCATGGAAGACATATCCATAATAATCAAGTTGTGAAAGAAAACGTGAAAAAACTCAAGAAAAATAAAGGAAAGTTGCTTCAGTCTGCTTTCAGACACCAACAGCTCTTTCTCTGGGCATGGATAGCATTTTTCATCCTAAGTCTTTCAGCAATGTCATGGATCATTATATTGTTGAGAGTAGCTAAGTCACTCACGGTTGATCATCTTACAATATTGCTGTTACTTTGTAGTCAGTACATTTCATTTTCCGTCAACCCATGGAAGTTTTTCCAGGTTTTTCTGAAAGCATCCTGCTCATCATTTCTTATATTACAATAGCATTCCACCATAATTATGTACAACAATTTATTAAGTCATTCCCCAATTGATGGGCATTTCCTCAATTTCGAATTCTTTTCACCGGAAAAGGTCTGCTATAAATATTTTTGTATATATATGTCCTTTTCCTTTTTTTTTTTTTTTTGCTTTTAGGATACAGACTTAGTAGTGGTATTTCAAGGTCAAAGGGTATGCAGGGTATTATAGCCCTTTGGGCATAATTCAAAATTGTTCTACAGAACAGTTTAATCAATTCACAACTCCAACAACAGTACATCAATGTCTCATTTTTCTGACATCTTCAACATTTGTCATTTACCTTTTCTTTCCTATTAACCAATCTAACAGGTATGAGGTAGCACCTCAGAATTGTTTTAATTTGCATTTTTCCAAACAACTATGAGTTACGATATTTTTCCATATGGTTATAGATATCTTTAATTACTTCATCTGAAAAGTGATTGTCTTTTGATCATTTATCAGTTGAGGAGTGGCTCTTATTTTTATAAATTTGACACAGTTCTCTATATGTTAGAGAAATGAGACCTTTATCAGAGAAATTTGCTTAAAAAAATTTAAGTCACTATTACTAATTGTATTTTCCTCCATCCTATTTCCCCTACTCCCTTTTATTCTATTCTCCCTCTCCTTTCACCCTGTTCCTCCTCAAAAGTGTTTTGCTTCTGACTACCCCTTCCTACCAATCTGCCCTCCCTTATATCACTACCCCCTTCTCTTATTCCCTTCCCTTCCAATTTTCCTGTAGGGTAAGATAGATTTCTGTACTCCATTGCCCATGTATCTTATTTCCCCAGTTATATGTAAAAATAATATTTAACATTTATTTTTAAAACTGTGAGTTTCAAATTCTCTACCTTTCCCCTTCCCTACTCTCCCCATTGAGAAGGCAAGCAATTCAATATAGGTTATACATGTGTAGTCACGCAAAACTCTTCCATAATAGTCATGTTGTGAAAGACTAACTATATTTTCCTCCATCCTATCCCATCCCCTATTTATTCTACTTTCCTTTCACCCTGTTCCTCTTCAAAAGGGTTTGCTTCTGATTATTCCCTCCCCAAAATCTGCCCTCCCTTCTTTCAGCCTCTCTTCTCTTATTCCCTTCCCCTCTACTTTCCTGTAGGGTAAGATAGATTTCTATACCCATTTAAGTGTGCATGTTATTCCCTCTTTAAATCAATTCTGATAAGAGTAAAGTTCACTCATTCCCTCTCCCCTCTCCACTCTTCCTCTCCACTGCAAAAATATTTTCTTGCCTCTTTTATGCCTTTCCCTTTTCCCCAATACATTCTCCTCTCACTTCTTAATTTTATTTTTATATATCATTCCTTCATATTCAACTCACACCTGTGCCTTCTGTCCATATATACTCCTTCTAATTACCCTAATAATGAGAAAGGTCTTATGAGTCACAAATATCTTTCCATGTAGGAATGTAAACTATTCTACTTTAATAAGTTCCTTATGACTTCTCTTTCCTGTTTCCCTTTTCATGCTTCTCTTGAGTCTTGTATTTTAAAGTCAAATTTTCTGTTTACCTCTGGTCTTTTCTCAAGAATGCATGAAACTCCTCTATCTCATTGAATATCCATTTTCCCCCTCATGGATTATAACCAGTTTTGATGAGTAGATGATTCTTGGTTGTAATTTTAGCTCCTTTGCCCTATAGAGTATCATATTCCAAACCTTCTGCTCCCTTAATATAGAAGATGCTAAATCTTGTGTTATCTGATTGTGGCTTCATGAAACTTGAATTGTTTCTTTATTGCTGCTTGTAATATTTTATCCTTGACCTGGAAACTCTGGAATTTGGCCATAATATTCCCGGGCATTTTCATTTGGGAATCTCTTTCAAGAGGTAATCAGTAGATTCTTTCAATTTTTCTTTCCCCCTATGGTTCTAGAATATCAGGGCAGTATTCCTTCGTAATTTCTTGAATGATAATGTCTAGATTCTTTTTTTGATATGGTTCTCAGGTAGCCTAATAATTGTTAAATTATTTCTCCTGGATCTATTTTCCAAGTCAGTTGTTTTTCCGATAAGATATTTCACTTTGTCTTCTATTTTTTCCTTCTCTTGGTTTTGTTTTTTATGATTTCCACATTTCTTATAAAGTCATTACCTTCCATTTTCTCCATTCTAATTTTTAGGGAATGATTTTCTTCAGTGAGCTTTTGGACCTTCTTTTCCATTTGGCCAAATCTGCTTTTTAAAACATTCTTTTCCTCATTGGCTTTTTGAACCTCTTTTGTCATTTGGTCTAGTCTATTTTTAAGGTGTTATTTTCTTCAGCATTTTTTTGGGTCTGCTTTAGTAAGCTATTGATTCATTTTTTTCATGATTTTCTTGCACCACTCTCATTCCTCTTTCCAGTTTTTCCTCTACTTCTCTCACTTGATTTTCAAAATGTTTTTTGAGCTCTTCCATGGCCTGCAACCAATTCATATTTTTCTTGGAAGCTTTATATGTAGGAGTTTTGACTTTGTTGTCTTCTTCTGAGTAAGTGTTTTGATTTTCTTTGTTACCAAAGTAAGTTTCTATAGTCAGAGATTTTTTTCCACTCTTTGATAATTTCCCCAGTCTATTAATTGAATTTTTACCTCTTTGTTATGATAGGGCTCTGCTTCCAGTGTGGAGGGCACATTGTTACCAAGCTTCAGGAGTTTTGTGCAGCTGTTTTCAGAGATGCTTCTAGGAACCTGTAAATTTTCAGTTCTTGTAAGGTAGTATGATCTAAAGAGAGGTGTTTACTCCTCTCCTGGCCTGTGCTCTGGTCTGTGAATGACCACAAGCACACTTCTGCCCAGAACTGTAAGGAAAAGCCCCTCTCCACTGTGGCCACAAGCTCTTCTATGATAGTGCTCTTCCTTGCCCTGGAACTGCCAACCAGGACCCAAACCCAGATCCAAGTATAGGCAAAGCAACAGAGTTCTGCCTCAGTGCTAGCAAGAGACCCCAATCTTCTTCTGACCATTTGTTTGATCCATGAGCTCCAGAAGCAGCAGCTGCCACTGCCATTAGCACTGCTGCTGTGACTGTTGATTTAGTAACTCCCAAGGCCTGCTCTTAGCTTGCTGATACCAGGGCTATATGTGGGCCAGGACTAGACTGTGCTCTTCTCTCACCCAGGTCCAGCAGATCTTTCCTCCTGTCTTTGGGGTTTATGGTCTGAGAAGCCTGGAATCTGCCACAGCTGCTAGTGATTCAGTCCCCAGAGACCTGCTCTTGGTTTGTTAGGGCCCAGTCTGTGCTGGTATGCTGAATTGCACTCCTCTCTTAGCCTAGAGCAACAGACCTTTCCTGTTGACCTTTCAGGTTGTCTTAGGCTAGAAATTTGTTTCACTGTCTTTTGTGGGTTCTGGTGCTCTATAATTTGTTTTGAATCACTTTTTACAGATATTTGGAGGGTTTTAGGGGAGAGCTCAGGCAAGTCTCTGCCTTTACTCTGACATCTTGGCTCTGCCCCCAGATCTTGATTCTGAATCTTTGATAATAACAAAGAAAAGCAGTTAATTCAAATCAACCAACAAACTGTGTCTGATATCATATCTCATAGATGTTGTAATAACCCATTTTATACATCAGGAAGCTCAGGCTTAGAGAAATTAAGTAACTTGCTCATATTCATATAGCTACCGAGCATCAGAGTCAATATTCAAACCTAAATATTCTGACTAAAGGCCCAGTTCTCTTTCTGTTATACCTCCTTGATCCCACACAACTCTTCAGCACCTGGAATTCATAGAATATAAATACTACAGAGGTACAAAGAAAAGCAAGAATCAGGATGTGGTATATTATGGGGAAAATGTCCTCAGTCTGAAATTAAAGGACCTGGGTTCAAACTCTAGTTTTGCCAAGGTCATTTGTCTGTATTGGGCTCATTATCTCTAGGACTCAGTTTCATCTACAAAATGAAGGGATTAGAATAGATTACTTTACAGGTTCCTGCTGACTCTAGTCCAATGGATGCCTAAGGGACAATGGGACTGTCTGCCTTTAGTTATTGTGTCATTTATGTCCCATATATACTTTTGGCCACCAGTAAAAGTGTAACAGTCATTAATTTGGCTCTCCCCAATTTTAGCTTATAGCTATTCTTGTCTGCCAAGGAAATAATTTCCCAGAGGTCAAAGTTAACTTGATGGAAATCTATGTCCCCTAACAGGCTACCCACCATCTTCACATTAGGATATCTTCCAGAAATAGATGCTTGACCATAGGATGGGGCCTTGTAATGGTAATGTAATTTGAATTTGAAGATCCCTTTGTATTGGCAAAGGTGACAGGTACGTAGCACTTAGTAATTAATCGAGAAGGTATGAATCCCTGTTGCTGACATAACAGGAAAGGAATGGCTGAAACAAGAAGCTAATGCAATACTTTACATAAGGAAAAACCTGGGGGGGGCGGGGCATGAAGAGTCAGAATTTCTTGGGACCAGGATCTGGAGGCTGCCACTAGAGAGAGAATTCCTCTCAGCAGCATCTGGAAGCTGGGCTGTTACTTCTGGACTGAGAATTAAGACGAAAAATGAGAATTGGTAACTGAGACAGATCTTTTTAAAGCAAACTCCATGGAGGCTGAAGCTGCTGCTGCTACTGCTGCTGCTGGGGAGGCTGAAGAGGAGCTAAGGAGCCTGAAGAAGAGCCAGGGAGCCTGAAGAGGAGCTGGGGAAGCTGAAGAGGAAAGCTCCCAACAGGCTATTGAAAATGATTTTGATTTTGAAAACCTGGATGGAGTGATCTTGATTCTGGGAACCAGAATCTTCTGATGAGTCCGAGGGCCAGCCGGAGCTGACAAAAGACTGAGGAAGCATGAGTATGAGGGATTTCAAACTTTGTCTGTTTGTGGCTTTGTTAAGCCTTGTCTTCCCAGGAACAGAGACTGTGAAGGATTGAGATGGACTGGACACTGTGAGCTACAATGTGGAGCAGGAACTGCACAGAGAGCTGGACAAGCACTTGGGAGCTGTCTGCCTTTGAACCCAGGTGACAGTTTGGTGAATCCAGGTAGGATCTGGGACCATGGAAGGGAATCCAGGGATTCCGAGAAATCACCCTGAATGAAGTTAAAGAAGACTTTACTTGGATACTGTGTACTGACTGAGAAATTGTAAATTTACTAGTGACCTAGGGATGGAGGGTCTATGTATTTTCTGATAATTGAATAGTGAATGATGGATGATTGATTGACTAAATAATTGTACTTAGTGACTGATGACTGAGAAAGTGACTGATTGAATTAACTTAGTGTGTCCCATGAGTGGAGAATTTTGAATATTGTACTTTGTGTCCTTTGAGGAGGCAAACTTCCCTAAGGATGACTGAATGATTAAGATGATTGAATGATTGAGTTACTAAATGATTGTTCTTTGTTAAAACTTTGTGACCATTGTAGTGGAAACTATGTGGCCATTTTCTGTGATAAGTTGTTGTGAGTCCTGTATTTTGATTATCTGTGATAAGTTGTAATATTGTCAATGCTATACCTTGCTTTCTGTGAATGTTTTGCTCTTATTTGTTATGGAATAAATAGAATATTCACTATATTATGTAATCAGAACCTTAAAAGTTGTTCACAGTAGCATTCTTCTGAAAAGCTTCTAGTGCTTGGCTTTACAAGCCTTTAATGGACTTCAATGATTCTCTTGCTTTACATTTCAACAGCTTGGTCAATGGGCAGTAAAGAGTTTACATTTTACAGCTTTCCCCCAAATGCTTTATGTGCTATTTTATAGACTGGTAGATTTGCCATTATCCAATATCATGTGGTTTTCTATGAATTATCTATCTTTGTTCTTCTAGTGAAATTAAGATTATGTAGCAGAACTCCATCTTCCAGCTCAAATATCTGACAACAAACTGGACAACTGTCATGCTGCTTGTTTCACTGAGAGTCTTCTATTCTCAAGCTGTAGCTGCTTGATAAACCTCCTCAACCAGTCTCTTGGTTTTGTTACAGTCTGGCTATGAGTTTGTAGATCTGCTCTCTGTTCTCACACTTCAAATTACAGGGACCTAAGTTTCCCACTCATACATCAACCTGCAACATCATTCCAGAAGACCTTTATATAATGTTTTTTAAGGTTTGGAAAGTTCTTTACATACTTTAAGACTCATCATTAAAGCACTCATAGTTTTTCATCTATCCATTGCATAACCATAGACAGCTAGGTAGGTAGCAAATAAACTGCTAGGCCTTGAGTCATGAAGACCAGAGTTCAAATCCAGCCTCAGACACTTACTGTGTGACTCAGGGCAAATCACAACCTCTTTTTGCCTCAGTTGCCTTAACTATAAAATGGGGCTACTAATAGCACCTACTGTCTAGGGCTGTTGTGAGGATAAAATGAGTTAATACTCATAAAACTCTGAATACAGTACCTGGTACATAATATGCCCTATACAAATGCCAAGTGTATTATTATTATTGTTATTATAATTAATTATATCAAGGCTCTTGGGCATCATCATTGCACCCATTTTTGATCTAACAAAGTGGATTTGGTTGTAGCAGTCCTGTCTTTGTCCCTAAATACTGTATTATGTGATATGTCACTTAACATATCTGTGCTTCATTTCCCCACTGATGAGTAATAAATTGCCATACCTACCTCATAGAGGCAAAGGAAAGGGAAATAGTGAAATATTGATGCAAAATTGTTGTAAATAGTAAGAAACAATATGCAAATTCAAGACACTAAAATTGTTCTTCTCTTGATAAATATGAACAAAATGGTCATTCAAAGAGAAAATACACATGTAAGAAAAGAAAAAGGCTGTCAAAATAAATTAATGTATTTTCTCATGAATATTTAAAATGGCCAATACATAGGCATCCTTTCCATTTGTACTAATTTTGGTACTTTTGAAAGTCATCTGTTGACTTTAACTAGTCAAGTATTTACCTTTCAAGAATTAATTTTCTGCGCAGTAGAGTACCATTTTGGAAGAAAGACCATTTTTTAAAAAGTGTGCATGCTAATAAGAAGGATAGACAGGGAGAACCTACTTATCTATTATAAAGAATAATCTTGAACCAAAACTGAATTTGGGGTTCTTAAAAGCCCAAGAAAGGCATAGTATTGTATAAAATATTCTTTCCTCATCTGTTTCTAGTCAGGCCTGCTATACTGTCTACTGGCCATTTTGGGCCAAGTTTACAATGTTTAAAGTAACAGGGAGAGCTCAGTGCTGCCTGAGAGAATTCCTTCGTGCTGTCTCCTTTGGACTCTAACGTGTTGTCACTCTCTGTGGGTGAAATATTATATCTGAGTGTGCTGTTTCCATTTGGGAGCAGGGCACCAGCTGTCTTCTTGAATTTCCATGGCACTTAATCTAGCTTTAAGCTTGGTTAGCTTTCAATTCATAAAGAAGAGAACGGTGTCTACATGGGGTCACATTTTCAGCAAGGTCCCTGAGGTAATGAAGTGCAGAATGGATGCTAATAAGGAGAACTGCACAGCTAATTCCCAAGTCACGTGCAGAAAGGGACTTTAAAAGTACTTTTTCACAGTAATGTGAGAAGTGATCTGTAAATGAGTTTAAGTTGGAAGCTGTAGAGTGTTATGATGTTGGGGGCACAGTGTGAGAAGATTTAGGGGATCTGTCTTCAAAATTTGCAATGTTGAAAAACATCGTTAGTGTGAATATTTTAAAATTATACACAAAATAGGGAAGAAGTTTGTTGTTCTCTAATTTTATCTAGATGTTGTTTTTGTTACATTTTGACATATTTTATATTGAAGATTGAAATATAACTTGCTATTAATATTAAAATTTCTTAGTTTTAGAACATATCAAGGCCTTATAAAGGTGTAAAATAGTGAATTCAGGAATTATAAAAATTGTATCAATTATAATATGAAATTAAATGGATGGCTCTTTGGTGAAAGTAGAATTTGATCAAGCTGAATACTTCTTCCACCAAAGCAGATTGCAATCTCATTACACCTCATCCTGAATAATTCTTGACTATATTTCTCATCACAAACACAAATATTTTAAAATGAATGTGGGTAAAAGCCTATATTCATTAATTTTTTTAAAGTCTTGGCAAAATAATGTATTTTATTATATAGAACCATAATAAATGATAATGGTAGTTTCACATGTTAATGTAATTGCTAACAATTGTCTTACAAAAACAGTGTGGCATAGTAGATACAGGATTGTCCTTGGTGCCAAGAAAAAGACCTGGGTTCAAATCCTGCCCCAACACATACTAGCAGTGTGATTATGAGCAAGTCACTTAACTTTTGAGTATCCAAGACCACTCTCTAGGAATATACAGAGAAGTTACTCATCTTCATGAGTGTAGAAGTAGTTTCTACCTACTTCTAGAGTCTTATAACTATAAAATCACAGGTCAGGACAAAAAAAATTCTAGGAAAAAAACCAAATGCAACAAAGAGAGAAACAAAAATTATAAAATTGTTACATTAGGGTATAATTACAGTATATAAAGTCATAACACATTCATCCCCAGCTCATTTGACTTTAAATGATGATTCCCATATGTGTGTGTGTGTGTGTGTGTGTGTGTGTGTATATAAAATTTAAGATGATTTATATGAAAGTTAACATGTTTATATTTTCTAAATATATTTCAAAAGCTGAGAATCTTTTTAGAGCTACAAACATTTTCTTCTTGTGTTTGGGATCCTTTCTTATCTTTTTAATTTTCTGAGCCAAATAGTTTTATGTTAAAATGCAAAGGTTCCCAGAAACTGAGTCAAAATAACTGTGCAAGTTTGTTCAGTCATCCATAAGAAAGTGCAGAAAAGAATTAAGTTAGAGTCAAATATCTCAAAAGAGGCTCCAGAATCAAAGTCAACGTCCCTTCCAAAGTTGTGAAGCGAATAAGACAATTTCAGATAATTGGCATTATCTCTTCAGCCTGAGATCTCCATATCTTCACTTGTCTCTATCTGCTTGAGGCACTAAGAAATGGATTTCTGTTCCAGTAGTGTTATGAGTACATAACATGTAAACAAAGTAGTAGTGGAAGGCAGACATTTTGACTTTTGGCTTTAACCACTCTGCTTTCTTTGAATCTATCCCCAGATGTGTGGGCATAGATAATGAGCCAATAATCTTATTCTGGCTCAGCATATCATATTTTAGATTTACATACTTTTGTAGAATGATTGTACTGTACCCTTAAGAAACCAAGTTTCATGCCTCTGGTTTTTTTTTTTATTTTTTTGGCATGCTGTTTCTACTCTAGTCTCATCCCCTTCTACTGCCTAGCACCACCCTCCACTCCTGGATTCTACCAGGAAATTTCCATTTTAAAAACTTCAATCTCCCATGTAATTTCAATAATAGGTACTCTCTTGCTCATGGTCTCAGAGAGGGGAAACTAATCAAATGTATTTGAGGAAGAACCAGACTTTCCAATAAGATGCCAGGTGGTTTTCTTGGGGCAAAAAGACAATCGGTAGGTGTAAATTATTCACTAAATCCTATGGCAGAATCCTGGAGGCTGTGTATAACAGACCTATCATACCTGAAGGCCTTTTTATTGAAGACTGACAACAGAGCTTATTGCACAGGCATACACAGAACCACACGTAATGAGTGCCTACGACTGGCTGTCTTCATTCTCTACTATTCTCTACTCCATTTTGGAGATGTGTAATAAATGCTCTGGGTGACTACTGTCTTAGCCCTCTTCCCTAGTTCTAGTATTCTCCCTCTAGCTTCCAGCCCAGAGATGTCTACAGTTAAGTAAGATAGTTTTCCCTCAATTATGTCAAATAAAACAGTCTATTGCTTTCAGTTTCTAATTGTTCTTTAAATTGATTTTAATTCATTTAGCTGGCTCTGGAATCAATAAGTCAATCAACAAGAATTTTTCATCTACTAATGTGCCAAGCATAATTCAAGTTACTGAGGATTCAAAGACAAAAATATCTTTGCCTTATAAGAGCGTATATTCTAATGTGTAGTTCTAGCAACAGACTCCCAAAAGTTCCTGTTGAGAAGATTTCCCTTTTGCTGCAAATCTTGGCCTTAGTGCCTTCCCTCTGTGGATTAATTCCAATTCATCATGTTTGTAGCTTGTTTGTACATAATTATTTGCGTGTGGTCTTCCCCATTAAACTATGAACTATATGACAGCAGAGACTGCTTGCTTTTTATCTTTCTTAGTACCCCCAGAAATTAGTACAACATCTGGGACATGACTGGTGCTTAATAAATGTTTATTGACTATGGACTCAACTTCATTTGTTCTTCATCAGTGTCAGAGGGACATAATGTTTTTAAATGGAAGAAGGGGGTTAAAAATTGAGGCCATAGAGATCAAAACTGTTCTCTCAAGCAGTCTTTCAATTTGATGTATTTACTTAATGAAACACACATTCTACCATATCATTTACTGTTCGATGTTCCTTAGGTGAATAGTACATTTGTCAAAATCTGGAGAGTCTTCAGGTTCAGAGCCAGGACACTAAAAAGGGGGGAAAGGGGTCTTATACCTGGCCATTAGGGTAGCCAAGATATTTTGTCAGCAAAAGAAACAGAAAAATCTAAGTAGTTGTGAGTTCTCTTCTGAAAATAATGCCCCCCACCCAATTTGATACTGAGTTTGTGTGTCAGGAAATAAGGCAGATTCATATGAAATTATT
>CM053581.1:486451550-486469723 GCA_028627135.1 Pseudochirops cupreus
CATATGAAATTATTGATTAAAATCTTTGCCATAGAAGGATCTCTGGGAAAGAAAAACCAGGAAACCTGTCAAGGAATGCAGAATCATGTTGCCCTTGAGATGTTGTCACTTTGTGAGTGTTAGAAAGCTGTCAAGAAGTTCCCAAAACAAACCTGCAAAAAAAAAAAATGGTTGCTTGGGTCAAGCTTGGTAAAACCGACCACTGAATCTCCATTGACCCCTGGGAATAGCAAACAACCCAGGTTTCAACATTTTCCCCAGACACTCCTAAGACACCCGTAGCAGAATAATTTGGAAGTCATTCACTTATTGAGGAATACAAAGTAGAACTCGTCTTGACAGGGTTTAGATCTGTGATTGGTAGGAGTCTAGGAATTTTACATATGACAAAGAGGTCATTAAACTGTTCCCTCACCCAGTTTGTCAATGCAAATGGGAATATAAAATGGAGACTAATTACCAGAGCAAAAGAACTGAGTGGCCAAGGCAACACACACACACACACACACATACAGTAAATACATATAACTTACTCTCACTCCTTCCCTTCCTTCTACTCTTTCATCTTACCTTCCTTCCATTTTTCTTTCTTTCTCTTTCTTTCATTCCTTCATCCTCCCTCCTGTCCTCCCTTCTCCCTATCTTTCTTCCTTTCTTTTATTTTCTTCCTTTCTTTCTTTTTCTGTCTTCTTCCTGTCTCTGTCTCCTTTCTGTCTCTGTCTCTGTCTCTCTTCTCTCTCTTTTCTTTTTCTCTTCCTCAATAGGAAAAAGTAATTCTTTTTTTTTGGAGTTCTACACAGTTCCTATCTCACCCTCCCCTCCAACCCCATCTTCACCCTGAGGCAAGCAAGATGTACTGGCAAGACATCAGGAGTTATCAAGGTCAGTGAGGACCCATAAGAGTGGAACACTGCTAGCTGCCTTGATACAAATCCTACGAATATCAAAAAATTGTTCCTCTGAGCTGAGAAATAACACTGCAGCCCCAGCAGTGGCTGGCAATTGTTGCTGAACAGCCAGCATCTTTCACCTTACCATCACCCACATATTTACTTGGCTCACATTAGTGCAAGCTGCAGTTGGTCGCCTTGCTTTTCTGCAGCAGAAATCTAGAGTCATGGGAATCCTTGAATACTTAACTTTTCTTAACCAGAGTTACAGGCTTTCTCTTCCTGGAACACACTGAGTGTAAGAATGAAAAGAGTAATGGACAAGGAAAGCAAGAACTATGAAAAAGATACCGAGGGTGGGAAACCAAGCTGCAGAAAGAACACACACACTCTTCTCCTGTGCCAGGTCAATAAGCCTCAGCGCACTGACCTGATCCTGTAATTGAGGAGAAAGCTCACTCTGGTTTAGAGGAAATAAAGGGCCTTCCTTTCCCTGCCTTTTTTTTTTAAAGATATGGTTCATTACTTCTTCCAGGAAGATTTTTTATTATTATTATTTGATATAGTAGTATCCAAATGCTATAAAGTCTACCTTTCAGATATAATTGCTCTCATAGCACCCTCTGAATTCAAGAAGAGATGATCCTACCAACAGGAATATTATTCCCCTCTAGGTATGCCTGTTAATTGCTCTGCTGCAGCAGCTCACGTTAACTTTTGGGTGATGTGGAGGTGGGGGAGTGTAGGAGGAGTCTGGTTGCAAAAATGTCTTCCATACAAAATTAGCCTTTCAGCCCCTGAACAAGAATCTCTCTTATTTCTCTTGTGCCACTGGTTTGCCCTCATTTTCTCTCATAAATAGAAGAGTTAATCAGGAAAGACAAAAGGCCCTTTCTGACATAATGATGAAAGGGAGGACAGAGAAGCTAGTGTTTTCCTGCTCTCATTGACTTTCTCTTGTTTGTTAAACAGTTTAGGATGAAACACAATTTCCAGGATGAGCATGGTAAACATTGTCTTCTGATATGGACACATGGAAACCGCATGAAATTCAAGGAAAGATCCTGTTGGTACAATTGCTTTTATTTATTTTTAGGTATGTCGGTGTTCCTGGAAGACCATGCCCAGACAGAAACCCTGAGTCATTAGTGAGAAATCTCTGTCCAGAGTTCATTATCTCTTTAAATACTGATATTTTACTGAAAATTTTGATTAACATTACTTATACCTTGTTCTAAGGACTTCTTGATGTAGACAACTGCCTGGGTGCAAATCCTTATTATGAGTTGGGGCAGAAGAATAAATTCCACAGGCCCACCTACAGAAGGAGAGTTTATTCTGAGGGCCACAATGTGATCCATAGGAGTGATCCATTAGTACAAAGGTTGCTCTCCCTTTTTCCTCAAAGAATTCAGCACTTGGTTCACCATCTTCCTTTCTTCCCTATCACCTGCCCATATCTCTCTCTTTGTTAGGAACTTCAACATTCATACTGATGCACCCTCAGATTCCCTAATTTCCCAATGCTTTAGTCTCCTTAAATCCCATGACCTGTTCATTCACCACACTTCAAGCATGTATAGATTGGCTCTCAACATTACCCACAAATGTTCTACTCTCTTACTGAAAAACTGAAATCACTCTGACCTTGATCCTGTCATTCTACTTTTCCTTATGTTTCAAGTCTCACAAATCTATCTATGGTGCCTTCATCAGGACCTCCAATCTCTTTGCTCCTCAGTAGTTTCTCAGGCTATTACCTCTACTTTGGCTTACTCCTCAACCTTTTCAATCTCAGTTGAAAGATCCATAAATTTTATTCTGTACTGTCCTTCAATCTCTAATCCCTAAATTTTCCTGTCACTGCTCCTCCATCAAACTTTAGCCCCAGCTCACTCCTGCCATATTTCTACTCCATTCTTCACTTGCTACTGAAAGAAATTGAAGTTAGTCATAGAACTGTGTTTTGCTTGGGCATTTTAATTCCACGTTATATATCTTTTATGGGCCCATCACTATAGAACATAACCCTTTTGTTCTTCTCTGATTGATTCTCTCTCTCTCACTATGTGTAGAAGCTACTCCACAATCCTCCCACACTTCCTGCCCCTCCCCCCAGTACTATGACTCTAATTCTTCTTAGGAAATTAAGGTTATTTACCATGAATTATCTCTTCTCCCCTTCTCTTCATTTCAAAATGCCTCAAGAACATATTTCACTCTGTTGTCCTTTTTGATCCTCTACATTGCCATCTTCTTTAGCAGGATTTAACCTGAATCATCTCTCATTCTCTATTCTTCAGCTTTTCCCTATCTGCTGATCTCTTCCCTACTGCTTTCAAAAATGCAGGTCTCTCAGTCTAAAAAAATATAATAATCATTAGATTTTATTGTCTCCTCAAGCTATGATCCTATATCCTCCTCCCTTTCTCAGTTAAGTTCCTGGGGTGGAGGAGCTGTCTAACCTTATCTCCACTTCCTTTCCTCTTATTTTTCAGTGGATTGCAATTTAGCTTCAGACCTCATCATTCACTTGAAACTGCTATCCAAATTTACTAAAAATCTCCTAATTGCCCAAATCTAATAATCTTTTCTCAGTCCACATACCTAACTTATCTACTGCATTTGACAAAGTTGACCATCCTCACCTTCTGATTACTTTGTTCTCTGGGGTTTTGTGACAGTGGTCTCCCTTGGTTCTTTGTGACACTTGTTCAACAAGTCTTCTTGGTCTCCACTGTTGGCTCATCCTCCATCTTACAGGTTCTAATGGTGGGTATCCAAAGATCTCTCCTGAGACCACTTCTCCTCTCCTTTTACATATTCTCTGAGCTCATCAATTACCGTTGCTTTAACTATAATCTCTTTTCAGATGATTCATGAATCTATATATTCAGTTCCGTTGTTTTCTAGTGGACAGCTAGGTAGTGCAGTTGCTTTGAATCAGGAAGATTCATCTTCATAAATTCAAGTCCAGCTTTAGACACTATCTGTGTAACCCTGGGCAAGTCACTTAACCGTTTGCCTCTGTTTCCTCACCTGCAAAATAAACTGGAGAAGGAAACAGCAAACTACTCCAGTATCTTTGCCTTTCACCCAAATGTAGTTATGAAGGGTCAGATATGACTGAAATGACTGAATAACAACAATGTTCCCTAACATCCTATCCTTTATCAACAACTGTTTATTGGACTTTGTATACAGGATTTCTCAGACACATCTCAAATTCAAAAAAGAGAACTCATCTTTTCTCAAAACACAATCCCCTTCCAAACTTCCCTACTTCTGTCAAGGGAACCACCATTCTTCTAGTCTCCCATGATTATACTTTTGGCATTATCCTCAACTCTTCATTCATTCTCAACTCACACACCCAATCAGTTGCTCAATCTTTACATTTCTGCCTCCGTAAATTTTCTTGCATCTCATTGTTTCTCCATACTCATATAGCCATTACTTAAATTCAGGCCCTCACTGTCTCTTGTTTAGATTACTGCAATGATCTCCTAATTCTTTTCCCTGCCACAAGTCTCTACTTACTCCTATTTATCCTTCATTCTACTGCCAAAGTTCTTTTCCCTTAAGCACAAATCTCATCACGTTACTTCATTACTCAATCAACTTCAGTGACTGAGGTACACTTCAGTGGTAAAAATAAAATGTTTTATCTTATGTCTAACATTTAAAACCCTTTATGATCTGGCCCCAGCCTATCTTTCCAACCTCACTAGACAGTTTCTCTCACACACTCTGTGATCCAAGCAAACTGTACCTTTTCTCTGTTCCTCTACTTGTGATACTTCATATCTCACCTTCTTATCTTTGCACTGGCCATCTCCCATACCTAGAATGTACCAATTCCTCACTCTATCTTATAGAATATTTTTCTTCTCTCAAGACATAGATCAATGTACCACTTTCTACATGAAAATTTTTCTGATATCCCCAATTTCTAGTGCCCTTTTCTCTCTCCCAACTGCTTTATATTTAATGTTTAAAATGTATTTATTTTTTTTATACTTATTCAGTATATACTTATGTACGACCTTATGCTGTCCCCTCCAGAAATAGTATATATGTTTCTAGGAAGTAGGAATTATTTACTTTTTTGAATCTGTATTGTTTAGCTCCTATATGCCATTGTCTGGCATGCGGTAGGTGCTTGATAAATGCTTCTGATCAACAGTTTGATTGTATTTTCCCGACAGTCCCAAAATGCCTTTCTAAAATCTTAGTAAGCACCTTCTACCAAAAGCAAAGGGCTTTCCTAAAGAACAACTGGGTCTCACCAGTTGGAGGACAAAAATAAGATGTGGGATAAATGGTACTTCTATTAATCATGAGTTCTTGCATTCCAAGTCATTCATGCACAAACATCATGGTGTCCCATGTATTTGAATAACAACCTCTGTGTCAATGTTCTTTCATCATGCTAGAGCTCAGAGGGAATGTGGTTGTGCCTGGGCAAGAGGTAGTGTGAAAATTTATTTTGTATCAAATATCAGCTGCCATTCATACTATGCTCCTGCTGGGATTTTTTCTAGGATATAATTAATAGACTGCAGCCAGACATACAACAGCCAAATCTTGCTCCTAAGTGGACCCGTAACAAAGCAGGCAAGAAGAGGCAAGGGCCATGTGTGACTGGCATAGCCCATGGTATTTTCTTCAAGAATTGTTGAAGATTTTCATACAGATACCAAATTTAGTTTTCTCTTTGCTCTTATTGTTATGTTCTCTCCCACCAAAAAATGCTTAAAGTGAAAAGAAATCACTCAGTCAACATTTCTCATATAGTGAATAGAGTATTAGATTGAGAATCAGAAAGATAGGGGTTTAAATCCTACCTCAGATACTTATTAGCTATATGACCTGGGCATGCTATTGAAATTCTCTCGCCTCAATTTAGTCATCCATAAAATGATGGAGGTGGAATCGATGGCCTCTCTTCCTAATGATCTTATGTATTTGACTGATTTTTATTTTTCCTCACTAAACTGACTAAGCCCTCTTAACAGTGTTTTGCCATCCCATAGCTCAGCAGTTTGCAACCTGTGGGTAACGACCCCTGTGGGGGTTGAATGACCCTTTCTCAGAGGTCACCTAAGACCATCAGAAAACACATATTTCCAATGGTCTTAGGAACTGAGACACTGCTCCTCTATCCGTCTCCAGGTGAGTCTGCCCACATGCAGATACGCCCACATACGATTATTAAAGGGTCGCGGCATTAGGAAGGTTGAGAACCACTACTGTAGCTATTACCTTTGATTTGGCAGCTTTCATTAAAGTGAAGATATATTTAAGCTTTTTATTTAAAAGAAAAAAAATAAGTATCATGGTTTCCTTCTTTTAAGTGGTCATGGTGATTTTGCAACCCTCTTACTTCAGTGGCACAAGTTGGCATATACAATACTGGAGTCAATGAAGTAAATGACATCTTCTAAGCCTCCAATGGCAGCCAAACAGGCTATATGTGGGAAGCCAACCTTCACCCAACCTTGACTTCTCATCTATTCTTCCTCCTTCCATTTCCTCCCATACTTGCCATCCATGACAAACCTTAATGAAAAGAAATGTCATAGATTTAGAGCTGGATCTTAAAACCCATTGAACCCAATTCCTTTATTTTATAGACAAGAAAACGAAGATCCAGAGGTGAGGTGCTTACTCAAAGTCATACAAAAAGTAAGGAGCAGAGAGTAAGAGCTGATTAAATGCAGTGCTCTTTTCATTTCGTCCCTCTGTTTCCATGACATATGGTACAACGACTCACTGGGAAGGAGTAGGTAAAGACAAAGACCCTGGATAAACAATAGGACTTTGAGACCATTCACAGGATTCTTGAACTTAAGAGCCTAAGGGTACATAGTTGATGATGGACTTAAATGAGTAGAGACAGACTGTAGGTTCTGTGACTTCAATGTTAGCTATAGTGTCAAGCTTTGCAGAGAGCTTACTTTTTGACATTGATATATTCATGGTGATAAGATGCAGGTTATAAATTCAATCCCATATATAAATAGTTATGTTTCTTTAATTCCAGACCTATAGACTGTAACTTAGACCCAGTCATTATGGTACCATCATGGTACATTAGGTAGAAAGACTCCTAAGCTAGAGTCAGAATACCTGGGCTCTCCTAATGCTTTTGATATTGTTTTGCTGTATGACTGAGCAAGTAACAATCTCTCTGGGTCTCAGTTTCCTCATTTGTAAAATGAGAGATCCAGTCTAAATGATCTTTTCTCTTCCAGCTCTAAAACCTCAAGACAAAATTGACCTACTTTTTGCTTTTGGTTATAAAACAGAGTATAGATCAATTATCCCAAATGCCACTCTATTCAGACCACTCAAAATGTGCCCTTCTGATGGTGGCTCAAAAGTATTATATTCTTTTATGAAGGCTGGCATTTTTTATAGTAGCAATGTAGGATGAGAAGATTATGATGTCCCACATGAGAAACATTCTATCAGTTTTGAGTATCAAATGTAGCAAAATAATCATATTTCCAATGAGAATTATTTAACAATCTGGCTAAGGCATGGATGGTGGATTGATTTTTAGAAAAGCATTTCAGTTTGTTGGACTGGCTGAGCATGGAACAAATGCAGTATTTATCCAAATCAGTCACTCAGAAAGAACTGGCCATAGACACAGAAGCATCTGATGCAGTCTTGAGTCATCATAAGAGGGCATGGGAGCACACTACTGGGAATATTTGCTCCCAAATTTCTTAGCCAACAGCAGGCACTACATAGCAACTAATGAGCAGCAGAACAGGGATATGAAGCATCAGAAAGACGTAATATAGTCTGTGCAAAAAGAAAACAAGTATCCTTGAATGTTCTGGCATTTTTCAGAGGTACAGAAGTCTTGGCAAGAAATTATATTAACAACAGAGAACACAAATCTTCCCTTTGAAAAACTCTATGCATCCTTAAATCCAAATTCTATTCATCTGGTCTGGCTGGTGAGACCAAATTTGTTTCAGGATGATCTATATTGATAAATGGTAAAGTGTTTAGTCAGTCCACAGGTGATCAGTAGAACTGGGCTTATTTCCTTAGGTTTTGGCCACAGATAAATGATTTTATAATGAGAGAGAGACAGAGAGAGAGAGAGACAGAGATAGAAAGACAGACAGAGAGAGAGACAGATAGAGAAAGACAGAGAGAGAGAAGAAGAAGAAGGAGAAGAAGAAGAAGAAGAAGAAGAAGAAGAAGAAGAAGAAGAAGAAGAAGAAGAAGAAGAAAAAGAAGAGGAGGAGGAGGAGGAGGAGGAGAGGAAGGAATTCAATAATGATATAACATGATTCAGAAGCCTGTTGTGAAGTAAGTCATCCCTCCACAATCACTTATAGGAGATGAATGGAACAGTGAAACATTCCTAGAATAGTTACTATATCACATCAATGTTCTCTCTTCTTTAGTAATTTTTAAAAATGCTATTTTTTTTAGAAAATTGGAGTGCATGAAATGTTGCAAATGATGAAAAATTGCTTAAAACATTCTATGTAAAATACATTTTTATACATATCATTAAAGAAAATACATGTGAGTTCTTATTTTAATCAATATCATTGCAACATCTGGTTTGATATAATGAGGCTATTCCAAACTAATACTATTTTTCTCATGTGCATTACATGAACTCTTAGAAAAGAAACTATCCCTGCTTTAACAGGAACCTTCACAAACCTAAATAGGTAGCAGCCAAACTCCCCATAAAACTTTTGGTATAAAACTTACATACATTACCTCACTTAATTACTTTTACAATATCAAATAATTATCACATATTTGATATACTTTTTGAAATGTATTGTGGGAATTTGGGCAATATAGTATAATGGAATGAGTACCTATAAGTGTAATTAATCTAGCAGGTACTTAGTCCTTAGTAACTAAGGGCTAAGTACTTCTGTGAAAGAAACAGAGAGTGTGAACTCTGTCTCTTGTGTGAAAGAGACAGGGGGTGTGAACTCGGTCTCCTGTTGCTGACATGGCAGAAGGGGGTTGGCTGATACAGGAGGCCAGCGTGTGTATATAAGAAGAATTCCAGAGACAGAGAATCAGAATCAGGAATGTTCCTCCTGGTGGCTCCTGGTGGAGGAGGAATCGTGGAGACTGAAGCCAGCTGAGAGAGGGAGAGAGAGTTTCTCTCCCAGCATCTGGAAGCTGACTGAGAACTGAGTTGGAATTTTCCTTGAAACCAGAATCTGGTGAAGGCTTAAGTTGCCTGGAAGGCCACGTGGAAGGCTGAGATTTCCTAGGGCCAGCCAAACTGCTGGGGGACTGAAGAAGCATGGCTGGGATAAGCCTTTGTTTGTTTGTGGCTTGGCTGATCTTTGACTTTCTGGAAACAGAAGTGGTGAAGAGTTTGAGATGTGCTGAACCCTGTGAACTTCAGTGTGTAACAAGAACTGCCTGGAAGACTAGATGAGAACTTGGGAGCTATTTGCCCCTGAATCCAGGTGACTGTTTGGTGTATTCAGGTAAGAGCTGGGACCATGAAAGGGGATCCAGGGAATCTGAGAGATCACCCCAAGTCAAGATGAAGAAAAGGCTTCCCCTTGGGCACATGATGAAATTGACACTGAGGGGTGGAGGGTTTGTGTAATTTTCTAATGATTGTATTTAATGATTAATGATACTTAGTAAGCGTGAATCTAGGTAAGTGACTGATTAAGTTAATCTGTGATTGCCCCACAAGTGGAAGATTGATTATTGTGATTTGTTGTGAAATGACTGAATGATTAAGTAAGAAGGGTTTCCCCCCTTAGGGAAACCAGATGATTATTCTTTTGTTCTTTGTTCTAAATACTGTGGCCACTGTAGAGAAAACTGTGGCCCTTCCTAATGTTAAGCTGCTGTGAACACTATATTGTGATCTTCTGTGATAAGATGTAATGTTGTGGATATTAAATTGTGATTTGTTGTGAATGTTTGCCTTGATCTGTAATGGAATAAATTGAGTGTTCACTATACTGTGTAATCCAAACCTTAAAAGCTGTTCACTGTAGCATTCTTTTGGGAAGCTGCTCGTGCATGGCATTATAGTACCAAATTTGGAGTCACAGGGTCTGAGTTTCAGTCAATCAACAAGCATTTACTAAGCACCTACTTTATGCCAAACAGAAGCTAGGTACTAGGGATACAAAGAAAAAAATGTAACAGTACTGCCCTCAAGAAGCTTACATTCTATTATGAGACAATGTGTGTGTGTGTGTGTGAGTGTGTGTATAATATATATATATATATATATATACACACACATATATATATATATATACACACACATACAATTCTATACAAAATAATTTTTGAGGGGGTCATTAGAATTTGAATTACAGGTCTGCTAATTATTAATTAATTTATCTTGGGCATCTTAAATAATTTAAATTTCCTCATCTGAAATAGAAGGGAACAGAGATGTATGATCTCAAAAGTTCCTTCCAGTTCTAAATCTTATGATTTTTCTCTTGGTGAAAAGTACTCCTGAGTTATTGTTAAGTCAATCAGAAGTCAAAGGATCTGTATTCAAGTTACAGTTCTGCCACTTACTATCTGTTTGAGTCATTCTGGCCTACTCTTGGTTTGTGGAGATAATAGCCATTCTATCTACTTATTTCCTAGGGTTGTTGTGAAGATCAAAAGAGACAATGCATGTGAAAGAATTTTCAATCTGCAATAGACCTCAAAAGTCACCCAGTTCAATCAAATGTGAAGAAGGAATCTTATCCACAATTAACCAATTTTTCCTTAAAGAACTTAAAGACACTAACATCTTGTTTTACCCTGGGGTCATTCTAGTTAAACAATTAGAAAAAAAAAAGCTAAACAGCTTTTCTTTTCTTATATTGATCTAAATTTTTTCTCCTTGCAACTTCCACTAATTGTCCTAGTTCTGGCCTCCAAGAACAAGGCTAATATTTTCTCCGTAAGACAACCCTACTAGGAAAAACTGCGAAATGCTGTACTAATATAAATGACTGTTATTATTAAAGGACTTGTGGTATACCACATGCTTGCTGCTTTGCAAGAGAAAGGAAGGGGAGGATGGTGGCTACAAGGAATAGAGTCATTTGGATTTGGCTGAGGTGATCCAACATTTAATGTAGGGTGGAACTGTGCCAATTTGTCTGAATCTATATTTTATTATCTAGCATCTTGGGAATAATAATAACAATAACTAGCATTTGCATAGCACTTTAAGGTTTGCAAAGTACCTCTGCTACCTCATTTGGTCCTGACAATAACTCTACATGGTAGATGCTGTGAGGAAACGGGTGCTACGGGAGGTTAAATGATTGCCGAGGACCACTTTGCTAGTAGGCATACGAGACAGGATTTTAACTGCTTAATTCCATGCCCAGCATTCTATCTACTGTGCCCCCTAGACTTACTTAGAAAAAGCCGTACTCTAACTTCCATTGGCCACAGGCACTGGTATTCTAATAAATGTTTAACAACCAGTTCTCTGAAAACATCTGACACACTTTTAATCTTCACTATTACCATTTTCTCCATCACTTTCTTAAGTCTAGACAATCAGTAAAACCGAACTTTAACAGTTTTCTTGGGAGTCAGTTGGAGCTGGCTCTCTGGGCTACAAGCAACATTATAGTGGGGGAATACTTGAAGTCATGATTTCCCAGGCATCTTTTCATTCAGTATAGGTACTCAAAACCAGCATTGTTTACGTTCAATTAAGATTGGTCCAATGTTGCTCCAGAAACAGGAACTCTGCATGAAGTTAATTAAAAAGTAATGTGGTATAATGGAAACAGACTTAACTAGATTTGGAATCAGAGAGACTTGGGGTTATACCACCTCCTCTGACATTTGCTAGCTATATAACTGAGGGCACATCATCCATTATCTTTGAATCTATTTGTTCTTCTGTAAAATGGGGATAATCATATCAGCAATGCTAACATAAGTGGGTTGTTTATGAGAATAACCC
The DNA here is from genome assembly GCA_028627135.1 of Pseudochirops cupreus. Classification (NCBI taxonomy): domain Eukaryota; kingdom Metazoa; phylum Chordata; class Mammalia; order Diprotodontia; family Pseudocheiridae; genus Pseudochirops; species Pseudochirops cupreus. The sequence goes on from CM053581.1 coordinate 486,463,410, forward strand.
TTTGTGATATATAAACTCTTTTCATAAATGTGTGTTGTTGTCATTAATACCTGCTTAATTGTAGCAATTTCATTCCCTGCCCCCCATCTCACCCGATCAATGATTTCATTGGTGGACCTCACATCCCATGAGGAAAATCTCTCTAACAATTCAGATAAGCACTTGGTCTGCAAGCATTAGTACTAGAGTGTTGCCTGGTGCACTAAGAGAGTAGGTGACCTGCCCAAGGTAACACACTCACATATTTGTCAGAGATTGGAATTGAATACAGGTATTCCTGACTTCTGGCTCTGAATCTGCTAATCCATTGATGCTTGATTCTATGACATAGTATTCACATAATGAAATCAAATCTCTGGGCAATTGAGATTTTGCTCAATATCTTCATATAAACCAGTAAAACAAGTTTTCTAGCCTTTCCAAAAAATAGAGCCAAGGCTATCATTGATGATACATAACTAGAGAGCAAAAACATAACTGAAGAAACAGGGATGACTTTTACCATGTGAAAAGATATAAACATGTTTTAAAAGTGAAACTTAGCTATAAGAATTTTCTTCTATGGAAAGTGTATCAAAATATAAATGTATTGCTCAAATTTTCCTGTATGGTTATCTTTCCATTTTGAACATTAAACATATGATTTATTGGTATTATTTAGGAGGAATGGTTGAGTAATCCCTTTAATGCTGTTGGCATTACATTACGCATCCTCTTCTGTATTCACAGACCAGGTAGGAAGTTGGGTAGCAGAGGACTGAATACCAGAGTAAAATAAATAGAAATTACTTTGCTACCCAAGTGTTGCTATACATCAGATTAAGCATGTATTTTTTAAAAGGACTACTTTGTTCCATCTGTGAGAAATTCAATTTCATTTTCATTTCCAAAAACAGTTTTAAAATATTTTATGGAACAAATTTCACTCTAAACCACGAAAAATCATCTAAAGCAGAAAGATGGGGGAAACTAAACAAACAAGTCATTTGTTTTCCTGTTGAAGTGATCCTGATGCCATGGGAAGATAGTGAGGCCTTTGGACAGAAGATATTAGGATGGATATTTTCCTATCTAAATAAGCTCCAGCCTTCACCCTGTAGAATCTCAATCTAGTTGAGTCTGGTAAACTTCTTGTACCACTTGAAACTATCCAATTCCTCTTGGAAACTGTCTCTTTAGTATTTTTCTCTTTATATAGTTAATTTTTTTGAAAGGCTCTAAATCAAAACAGCTTAACTCCTCCCCTCTTTTTTGAGACTGGGTTTCCTTTTTTCTTTTTCTTTTTTTTTAGACTGGGTTTCCCTATCATGCCCAGTCCAGAGGTATAGCAGCTACTCAGAGACCAATCCCTTTACTGAATAGAGCAGCAGCTTTGACTTGCTCTTTTTCTGACCTGACCTCATTTGTCTCTGGTGGATCCTGGACCCAAATGCTCACCATATCAATGCCAGACTTCTTTTACATACCCAATCATGCACACACTACTGCAGTTTAGAACTTGGAAGCTCAAGAGATCCACCAGTCTCAGACTCTGTGTTTGTAGAAATTGTGAGGGATATGCAACCATGTCTGACCTAGAATAGCTTAACTCCTTTAGTTTATTTACTTGAACAGAAGTGGAGACTTGAATTTTCCCTTTTGTTTGTTAAGTAACAGCTGCCTAGAAGAGGAAATAATTTTGAACAAAATAAAAATTTCCTCTCTCTGGTTCATGCAGAAATTGTTTGACCTTACCAGCCAATTTTGAGTTTATATGCCATAGTGAGTGCACCATGTTCCAACTAGTATAAACCAAGTGTCAACTTGGCTGAATAATAATGGTTTCCTTGACAGAAAGGGGATGGGTAGAGGTGATGATAGCAATGAGGGCAAATATTTGAATCTAGGAAAACCTGCGTTCAAATCCTATTTCAAAATTGCAAATTAAAGTAATCCTGGGGTTCTCCCTAATATCCATCAGATTGCAAAGATGACCAAAGATAGGAAAGATAGGCAAATATACGAAAGCAGGCACCTTAATGATCTGCTGTTGGAACTGGGAATGGATGCTGCCATAGTGGAAAGCAACTTGGAGCTATGCTCCCAAAGTCACTATCCTATATATCCCTTTAAGCTAGAAATACCACTACTAAGCCTACTAAGCACAAAAGGATCAAAGAAAGAAGAAAGGGAACTATATGTACAAAAATATTGAGAGCAGATCTTTTCATGGAAGTAAAAACTGGTATCTAAGTGGATGCCCACCTATTGGGAAATTGGTGAACAAATTATGGCATATGAATGTATATTATAACAACATAAGAAATGGATAATTTTAGAGGGAATTGGGAAGACCAGTAAGTCATCCATACCCTTAGCCATATGCTATCTTGTATGATCCTCACAACAGTCCTGGGACTTACATACTATTATTATGCCCATATTACAGATGAGAAAACTCAGGCTGGAAGATGTAAGAAGCAACATGCCCAGTATCACATACCTTGTGTCCAAGGCAGGATTTGAACTCATATCTTTCTGAATCAAATCTTCAGACAGATATGTGGTAGTTGAATGTGGTGAGACAAGACTGCTTCCAGATGTGTCCCAGACAGTTTAGATAAGTAACATTTATCTTTGGTATATATAAGCAACTCAGTTTAATCCATACTATGTGTAAGACATGACTTTTATGCAAAAGTGGCCTCAGAGACAAAGAGGAGATTGGAAAATATGCTTTGACATTAAGAAAAAACTTAAACTATGAAGAAGGCTCATGTCTAAACATGCATACATACAAATATGATGCACATCATGAAGATAGTCTTAAGGTCCTAGACATGGAAATCAACAAATAACATCACAAAAACTAAAAGATTGTGTATCTTAATCATTATAAAACAATCTGATAGTGACATCAGAATTCTTTTGGAATTGACTATCTTTGTACAATCATATCATTGCCTAATTAGAGCAAAAGTCAAAATCAACTTTATATTTGAAGAATAGTGGTGACCACCAGAAATACAGAATTTTAGGATAGGAGAGTATTTAGGGTGGAAGAGATTGAATTCTCTTTTTTTGATATGTTAAGTTTAAAATATTTCTAGTACATCTTGTTTGAAATCTCCAATAGGCAACTGGTAATGTCAGAATAAAGCTCAGGAGAGATATGGGCTGGCTACATAAAATAAGAGTTATCACCATAGAGATGATGATAGTGGAACCCATGGGAGGTAATGATATCACTAAGAGGGAGAGATTAGAGGAAGAAGGGGTTATGGGGAGAACTTTGAAGAATATCCTCAATTAGGTTGTAGAATTTACAATAGACTAAGGAGCAATCAGACAGATAGGAGGAGAACCAGAAGAGTTTAGCATCATGAAAACTCAGGAGACAGTATTGAGGAAGAGAGAATTGTCAATAGTGTCAAATACAGAAGACAGATTGGGAAGTATTAGGACTATGAAGAATACTCCTTTAAGTCAAAAGAATTACACATTAACTTTTAAAATTTTAGCTAAATAGAGAAAATACATTTGGGGGAGTGGGGGACATTTAATGCCCATAAAGTCACACAACATAGTTAACCACTAACTTTAACTGCTTTCATTTAATAATCTGTCAACAAACTTTTGGATTGCTTATAATATATGAAGTGCTACTCTTTGTTGGCCATCCCTGTCCAGGTACCTTCACACAATCCCTTGTCCTCTCAGAGCTTCCTGCTACAGAACTCTACTTAGGTTGACTTTCTCGTGCTTTAGGGTAACCTACCCCCAACATCTCCATTGTTCTTGACCTTTTCTACCCTCTCCTTTCTTTCCTACCAAAGCTTCCTTGTTCTGTTTCCCATGATATTAGACCAGGCTATCAATTCCTTCTCAAATGGCCTTTTATTTTGACAAGGAAATTCTTTTGTACTTCCTTAGTTAATTCTTTTTGTCATTTGCCAAAATGACCATTCCAAACTTTCTCTTCTTTCAGTCCTCCCAAGGTAATCTTCTCTTTACCTATGAAAATTGAAACTATTTGACAAAGACTCTTCTTCCTCTTCTCTCTACCTCTTTAGTTCACTACTCTTTGAATATGTGACAATTGGAATTTCTATGGGTTTGAGTTTTTGTTTTTTTTTAGTTTGCAAAGTACTTTACAAACATTTATCTTTATCCTCACAACAATCCTAGAAGGTAGGTGCTATGATCATGCCCATTTTACAGATGAGGAAACTGAGGCAGACATGGATTAAATGACTTAACTAAAGACACACAGCTTGTAAGTGACTTAGGGTCAAATCTGAATTCAGGTCTTCTTGGTTCTTGGTCCAGTACCCTTTCCACTATAGCACCTAGCTATCTTTTGATATCATTTCCCAGTATTTTACCCTTAATTCCAGTCTCTGATGCAGAAATGGCCCTGCTCCTTCCCAAAACCAGTCCCTCTAAATGTATACATGTATCCTTGCTCTCAACCCCACTTATCCCTCCAGCAGAGTTTCACGACCACCATCCCTCCTATAATCTTCACATTTTCTATTTTTACTTCCAAAAGTGAAATTTAAAAAATGCTTTTCTATATGCCTTTCTCCATAATTGCCATTTTATGTTTTATAGCAATAAGTGGTTCATATGATTTAACCCTTTGGCCACCCTTTCTTCACAGTATAAGGTTCCAAAAATAATGAACACATTTTCAAAGTGTGGAGGAATGATTCGCTTGGGCAATAGCCAGCCACTTGGATAAAATTTGCATAACTCCATTTCCCCATTACTGAAAAGGTCAAATCTCAAAGCTTTAATAATGCCATTTTCATTCACAGAAAATGTTTCTGACAAAAGCAATCATGTCATAGAATGCAAAATGATCATTAATTCCTCTATCTGTCCTTATTGACTACTCTGAGTCCATCTGGCCCTTGGCCCAACAAGACCAAACAGTTATTCCTCAACCCCTAACATATGCATGGTGTTAGCATGTTATGGAGTACTAGTAGTCCTTTCTGAAAAAAAAAAAAGGAATGAGAGTTTTTTTTTCCCCACTGTTACCATTATTATTTGGAACACTTCAGCTGTTGAGACTACCATCAACTTCAATGAATCAGAGCCTACTACTATTTCTTGTTACATGTGAGTTATTTTCCATATATATATAAATATATATATATGCACATGTGCATACATATAGTCACATACAATACATTTTATATATACATACATATATGTAGTTTGTTTACTACTATATATATTAGTTTACTATACATTTTACTATATAATTTTATATTTTACTATATAATTTTATATCTATATATACATATATATGTAGTTTGTTTAGAAGACCATAAATGAAAAAAAACTTTTGATCTGGGATCACAAAACCTGGGTTTGAGACCTGCTTCTGCCCCTTTCTTTCTTTGTGTGATCTTGAGAACATCATGATTTCTCTGGGTATGTTTCCTCATCTCTAAATTAAGGTTAGTGATAGTTGCACTACCTACCTGACAAGATCATTGTTGAGACCAAATGATATAATAAGAATACTTAAAGCTTGCAAAATGCTTCAAAAATATCATCTCATTTGATCTTCACAACAATCTTGAAAGGCAGGTTCCATTTTATAGATAAGGAAATACCCCATTATAGATAAGGAAATACCCCATTTTATAGATAAGGAAAATGAAGCAGGTTAAATGACTTATCCATGGTCACAATGTTTGTAGTAAGTTTCTGGGGGGCAGAGCCAAGATGGTGGCATAGTAGCAGCAACATATCGCAGCTCTAACATAGCCACCCCAAAATATCCATAAAAAGGACTCTAAACCAATTCTAGAACTCCAAAACGCACACAAAGATACTTCCCACTAAAGTCAGCTTGGCTACGAGGAACCATATCAGCACTGCGAACCAAAACCAGCCTGCCTGAAGCTGCGGCTGTGCCCCGGGGGCGGCTAGACAGGAGAAGTGGTGGAGCCTCTCTGGTGAGCAGATTAGTGGCAGCTGCGAGCAGTGTTGAGAACTAGGTCAGTGGGACTTGCGAAATTAGGAGAGTAAAGCAGTCTGGCCAAAAGGCCTCCAGAGCAGAAAAATGAAAGGCAGAGGTTTTGCACCCACCTCCGCGTTGCAGCTTCCTACCCATGGCCTGCAGACAGCAGGGGGACTAAGCAATTGTTCTGAGGCCAGTGCTCTCACGTTGAGCGGCCTGGACCCAGATCGGTGTCTTGGGCCTTGGTCTTGGAGTCTTCATTATCCAGTAAGCCGGAAGTAAGTAGGAAGGGTCCCAGCACCTTCCTGAGAGCTATGGCAGCCAGGAGGACCCTAGCAATTTGGGACAGAGCTCT
>CM053581.1:486470223-486496119 GCA_028627135.1 Pseudochirops cupreus
ACATGCATACATATACACACATATATGTATATATGTGTACATACATACATACATATGTATGTATGTATAAGAAGATGCATGTGTTATAAAATATATATGTGAATGTGAGCATTTGTATGTTCATGTATACATAGACAGAGGGCACAGGATGAGTTGAATATGAAGGAATGATATCTAAAAAATAAAATTAAGAGGTGAGAGAGGGATTTATTGGGAAAAGAAGAAAGGGAGTGATAGATTAGGGTAAATATAAATTTATATAAAATTTATATAAAATCTCATATAAAAGAGGCAAGAGAAAACTGTTTACAATGGAAGGGAAGAGCAGGAAGGTGAAAGGGAATGAGACAACCGGATTCTCATTGAATTTGGTCTAAGGAGGGAATAACATACACACTCAATTGGGTATCTTACCCTATAGGAAAACAGGGGGTAGGGGATAAGAGGGGGGAGGATAGAAGGGAGGACAGATTGGGGGAGAGGGTAGTTAGAAGCAAACATCTTTGAAAATGGATAGGGTCAAAGGAGAAAATAGAATAAGTGGGGGGTGGGATTGAATGGAGGGAAATACAATTAGTCTTTCACAATATAACTACTATAGAAATGACTTGGGTAACTACACATGTACAATTTATATTGAATTGCTTATCTTCCCAGTAGGGGTGGTTGAGGAAGGAAGAAGGGGAAAAAATCTGGAACTCAAAATTTTAAAAACAAATGTTTAAAAATTGTTTTTTTCACATGTACCTGGGAAATAAGATATACAGGTACTGGGGTATTGAAACCCATCTTGCCCTACTAGAAAGTTAGGGGAGTGAAGGGGAAGGATATAAAAAAGAACAGATTGGGGGAATGGATATTCAGTAGCCTTGATATTTTGGGGTGGGGGTAGGGGAAAGACGGAGAGAGAGAAAATTGTAACTCAAAATCTTGTGGAAATGAATGTTGAAAACTAAAAATAAATAAATTAAAAAAAAAATAAGTTAACTCAATACAACAAAATGTATCCTTAAAACTCCTTGTCCAGTCAGGCTAAAAACACCTCCCACATATGTCAATATAAGATTCGCTGATAAATCTAGCTACAGAGTTGACTTTGTGAAAAAATTCTCTGATTATTAATAGCAAGTAAGGTATAATACAAGGAAATGTATGCTTACCAAAGATATTCCCCACTCTCATGGAGGAGGTCTTTTGCAAAGTCTAAATAGAAAATGGATTCATTTTCCTTAGGTTATGAAGTGTTTGCAAGTGATATGAGGCTGACTGTATCAAGACAAACCCCAGGGCTTCCTCAATGAAATCCATGGGTACCCAAAATGAATCTCCCTTGCAATCTATACAGAAAACACTAAATGAACCATAAATGTCTTTTTGATAGGCAACTGTATGGTCAGTTCACTGAGTTTGTATGTAAGTAGCTTTATATGGAATAAAAATTGCAGATGGCTAATGAGTTAGGTCCAAAACTGAAAAGGAGAAAGAGAAATCAGAGCAGCACTGAGGAAATTATGTACTATATTTAATGATTCCAAGTTTCTACTCATTGGTACAAAGAATGCACACATTCTTTTAATGGTGCTCTACAGTATGACTCTTAAATCCCACAGTCTCCAAGGAATCACAGTAATAGGCAATGGAGAGACACATAGTAGGCGAGAGTAGAATGTTACATATTTCCACTGACTGACCTACAATGAGGAAACTAGGCAGGACAGTGGACAGAGTATTAGACTCCAAGTTGGGAAGATCTGAATTCTAATCATGATTCAGATACTTATCAATTGTATGGCCGTAGGTAAGTCACTTCATCTCTCTCAGCCTCAGTTTCCTCATTTGTAAAATGGGAGTAATAATAGTACTTACCTCAGGGAATTTGAAAGGATTGAATAAAGTAAGGTAATACCTGTAAGGTACTTTACAAACCTTATGATATAATGTATATGTGTATATATAATATAAACAATATATTATATATTATTGTTATTATATATATGTATATATATACATATATATACAAAACCATTATTATATACATGAAGGGACATTAGAAACACATTGGACAAAATGTATGATGGGAAAAGTAATTGGTCTAGTCATATGGTAAGAGTAAGACATAATAGAATTGCAACTTGGTTGCTCACTTAGAAGCCACAGACCTAGAGGAAGACCTTTTAGAGAAGATCTATGGAAAAATGTGAATTGGAATCACACGAAGGACAAATCATAGAGAGGTGGCAAGCTGTGCTAATGGAGATTATAAACTCAATCAGAAAGATCATGGATTCACCAAAGTAATAACCTGAAGAGAACAGACTGTCTATCCCACTTGTTCAAATGCATCCACCCTACAACTCCTAAGAACCAACTGAGTAGTTCTGAAAGGAGGAAATGTTTTTTGGAAGGAGAGAGGTAAAAGTCAGTACTGCTCACATCACAAAGAAGCCATTTTCCACTTTGAATTGCAGAATCAAGCTAATGGAAGTAGAGGAAGAAAATACAGTGAGAATAAAACCGATAACAAATGAGACAATGGAATAGATAGAAAGGATCATACAGTTAACGCTATACATTCAGGAGAAAGAAGGATGAAAAATTATGCAAAAAAATAGAAACCTAAAACTTCAAAAGCATTCATCAGAAATGAAAACCACATTAGCAAAAGGCGGCAGGGCTCCAAGAAAACAGCAAATGGGAATCCTGCAGCTGTGGTGTGGTGAATCAATGATGGACACTGGATCTGTAGATCTGACTTCAAATCACAACTCTGAAATGGAGGAAAGTCACAACCTCTCTGGACCTCAGTTTCTGCATCTTTCAGTTGCTTTACTAATATTTTGACCACATTGCATAGAGAGTTGTTGTAAAGAAAGTCTGTTATAAACCTTAAGGTGCTATATAAACGTGAGTTGCGGTATTAAAGAATAAAGCATTATTAGTTTAATGGTGCAAATTTGTATATTAAGTTTCTGGCTTTAGGCACAATATTTAGAAGAGACTTCCTTACTGTTTGTTAATTAACAGGAAAATAAAGAGTTTTCTAGTTAAAAAAGAATTCCATCCTTTCGCACATAAAATAACTGCTTAAGGATTTATACCTACCTCCATAATTGTTACTTTACCTAGCATCAAAATACTTTTCAATTAAATTAAATTAAAAACATTTATTAAGCCATAATATGTATAAAGCATGGTCCTGGGCAATGGACATACAAAGAAAGGAAGAAAACAAGTATTTATTAAACTCCTGCTGTATACCAGGCACTCTGCTGTGTGCTCTACAAATATTATTTCATTTAATCCTCACAACAACCTTGGGAGGCAGGTACTAGTGTTATTTCCACTTTCCAAACTCAGGCAAACAGAGTTAAGTGTCTTGCTGAGTGTCACACAACTAGTAATTGTCTTGAGGGTGGGTTAGAACTTGGGTTTTATGACTCTAGGCCCAGTACTCTATTATTCCACTTAGTGGCCCTCAAGGAGGAAGGAGATTCCCCATTTAAATTCCACACGGCATTTCATCATCTAAATAATAAATGCCTATGCATACGTATGTGTATTATGAAGAGAGATCAAGAACACAAATTGGGGGGTCAGTTCTTTAGGTTGAGACTTTAAGGAAGCTAAGGATTTCCTTAGGGAAGATATAAGTAACCTAGTGTCTTATGCACAATACTGTGGAATCTTTTAATAAATTTAATAAATGTTCGTTGAACAAATGAATGTATGGATGAATTTGACCAGGGGCCTGTGAAATATCATCTTCTAGTTATATTTCTCTTCAAAGTAAGAAAATATGGAAGCATTTGCAATGCTGGTGCTGGTAGCTATCATTTTCCAAATTCTTAGATCTAATTGGTTTCTTGTGGCCCCAGAGCAGGAAAGGTGAACACTCTAAAGGCTTCTCAAATACACAGGAAGGATTTTAATAATCTCTGTCTGCTAACATAGCAACCCATTGACTATACTGTTTTCCATTTGTTTGGTTGAGAAAAGCAAACAGAATGTTAATTACCTACATGTTGGTTTTCCTTGCTTCCACCATAGTTCAGAGAAAAGTTTCCAGTGCCACTATAGTCTGTTCCCATTAGTTTCTTTTCTCCCATAATGCTTCAACTCATTTCACTGAGGAAAGTTGGGTCTTGATAGATGGTTTATTTGGCAAAACAAATAGCCCACTATTTGTAGACTGCCTGTCTTTTATGTCTGGGTAAGCTGGCTTTGCATTAGTATCCCACCATAATTTAACATGTAGTTTATAGTACTTCTAAATGACCTGCTTTCTCACTATATTGATCAGCTAAGTATATTCCCACCGGCACAATAGAGATTTGAAGGGTTTTATTTCAATGCCTGTAGATTTACAGTTACAGCAAAGGTAAATATTCCCTTAGTCCAGTATGGTGTTCTTAAATGACCTCATTCCTAGTTTATTGGACTTTCCTAGTATTAAAAATAGCAGACAGCCTATTTTCCCACACAGTAGATAAAAGATGGCATGTGTCCAGTAGACATTGCTAGTAAAGGTGGATGCCATCTTTGGATCCCCTGGGTTTGTGCTGATTTAAACTTTACCAAAGTCTTTGCTTTTTTAGGGCATTAAGAAGCAGTTAGCAAATTAACTCTTTAATAATAATAACAATTCACATGTTGGTGTCTTTCTAGGGTTTACAGAGCATTTGCATGCATTAGCTGCTATTCTAATCTCCATTTTGCAAATGAGGGACCTTAGAGGAAGTGACCTTATGTGCATTCTTTTAAATGACACTGGTTGGATTTGAACACAAGATTTTTTGATTCTAAGTTCCACACTAAATCTATTCAGAAGTGTCAAACTTGATGCCCTCAGTCTGGTGTATGCCAGTTAAAAGCCCTGAGAGTGCTATAAAAATAGCACTATTTATCTATCTATACAAAACACATAATGTTAATTTGTGCTTTTCTTTGTCAATATGTAACACATCCTCTCTCCCCTCCCCCCCGCATCCTTTTCTATTTGAGTTTGATACCCTATTACTCTACAGAGTAGGAAAGCTAGGTGGTACAGTGGATAGAATGTCAGGCCTGGAGTCAAGGGACTCCAGTTCAAATTCAGCCTCAGACACTTACTAGCTATGTGAGTCTGGGCAAATTCATTAACCCTGTTTGCCTTGGTTTCCTCATCTATAAAATAAGCCAGAGAAGGAAATTGCCAACCATTCCAGCATCTGCACCAAGAAAACCTTAATTGGAGTCATGAAGAGTGGGACATGACTGAAAACAACTAAACACCAATAATCTTTAGAGGAATGAGAAATTCTCAAGGAAATATCTTTCCTGTCTTTCCTCTAAAGCAGCGGTTCTCAACTTGTGGGTTATGTTCAATTTATAACAATGAAAATACATCCTGCATATCAGATAGATTCATAACAGTAGCAAAATTACAGTTATGATGTAGCAACAAAAATAATTTTATGGTTGGGGGTCATCACAACATGAGGAACTGTATTAAAGGGTCGTGGCATTAGGAAGGTTGAGAACCACTGCTCTAAAGTAAGCAGGATCAAGTCTGTAGTTTTTCTCTTGCTTATATATCTATATTGAATCATGGTGGAATCCAGCATTTGTTTATTGGGAACAGCATGAATGGCAGGGCTATACCAACTCTAAAGGCAATTGCATATGTGTTGACTTGCTGGCCCTTAAGATAACTTGTATTTTGGTGCAAAACAGTTCTGAAAATAGCCCCAAGTGTACCTTTCAGTCAAATCAATCAATGTGACCTATCTACATGATGGTATGACTCCCACTAGCACTGCATTTGGAAGACTGGCCTCTAGTTTCAGCTCTGGCCTTTCCGATTTGCATGACATTGAGTATTTCACTCAACTTTTGAACCAGAGTTAATCAATAAAACAAAGGTGAGATGATCTCTAAGGTCTCTTAAAGTAAACACAAATAGGAAATATCAATTATTCTGCTCCATTGTAGACTCATTAATAGGTCTAATAGAAAATCACTACCAGGAAGATTCTCAGAAAGGAATTTGTCATCTTCCACAGCATTTAGAAGACGGAGGCAGCAAAAAGAAATCTACTCATCCTGGTTCTGCCTAGAAGCTTCCTCACAAGGGGGACCTTACTGACTTGCTTTTGGGAAATCATAGAATCATAGATGTTAAGCTGGAAGTAATTATTGAGGTAATATAGTCCTCTTATTATATAGGTGAGGAAATTAAGATGTGCAGAATTTAAGTCATTTGTCAAAAATCACAGAGGTAGTAATAGTAATAGCACACCTGAAATTCAAATCCAGACTCCCTAACTCTAAGTTCAATACCTTTTTTCCCACTAGATTACAGAACCCTACCACAACAATGACTACAAATTAATTTGAATCATAGAATCTTAAATATGGAAGGGAACTCAGATATCTTGTAGTCAAACCTTCTACCCAATGAGGTATTTTTCAGTCCTCTCCAACTCTTTATGACTCTATTTGGGATTTTCTTGGCAAAGATACCCGAATAGTTTGCCATTTCCTATTCCTGTTCATTTTGCAGTTGGGCAAACTGAGGCAAAAATGGTTAAGTGACTTGCCCAGGGCCACACTGAGTATCTGATGTCAGGTTTGAACTTGGGGAAAGGAGTTTTTTTCACTCCAAGTCTAGCACTATCCATTGTGCCACTTAACTGCCACATTCCAACACAAAGAGGTAATTCTTTCTATGGTATCCCTGATAGATGATCATCTAATTTTCTCTTTAATAATCTTATTGATTATGAATTCCCAGCATCATAAGGTAGTCTATTCTATTGTTGAACATGCTTTCCCTTTTTTTTTTTTTTGCTTTTTTTTGGAGGGGCAATTGGGGTTAAGTGACTTGCCCAATGTCACATGGCTAGGTTTTGTGTTAAGTGTCTAAGGTCACATTTGAACTCAGGTCCTCCTGACTCCAGGGCCGGTGCTCTATTCACTGCACCACTTAGCCATCCCTTGCTTTCCCTTTTTTACTGAGGAAAATCTACCATCCTTAAACTTTCATCAACTGCTCCTTATTTTATTTTTGCACCAAAACAATAGATTTACTCTTTCTTTCACAGGCAGCCTTGTATATATTTGAACATAGTTATCATATTCCCAATCTATCCTCTGCTCTCTAGCCTAACATACCCACTTCTGTCGGTCAGTCATTCTTCAATAGATCCCGGTGAAATGCTTTGCGTGTAGTAGGCATTCATTAACCATTTTAGGAATGAATGAGAATGACCGTTGTGTTGTTTCTAGCAGTAGTCATCCTCTTCTGGATGAACAATTTGTCACAGAGATTCGAACACAATCCTTGACTGATATGGTTACTCAGACGTGATTTGACTGACGTAAATTAAAGGACTATTACCTCCCTTGATTCAGATTCTGATATTTTTCTTTTTCTTAATTTTTTTTGAAGTAATCATGCCCTGCTATTGTTTTACATTCAGCTTGTGATATATCTACTAAAACTCTCAGCTCTTTTTTGTATGAACTACTATCCAAGCAATCTCTATCTGACACTCAGTTGATTATTTGAATATAAATGCAGGACTTCACAATTATCCCTTATTAGATATTATTATGTTGGTTTCAGCCTAGGGAACTAACTTGGACACTTTAAAAATCTTATTTCTGATGCATATTAGAGCAATTCTGAGCATTCATCTCACACCCACTATATTGGTAAAGGTGACAAAAAAGGATAATGAGAAATGTTAGAGGGACTGTAGGCAAACAAGCATATTAATGCATAGTTGGAATCTGTCAAATTGGACTAATCAAGGCAGAGTGAAGTGAGTAGAACTAGAAGAACAATCTGTACAATGACAATAAAATTACAAAGAAAAACAATGTTGAAAGACTTAAAAGTCCTGATCAATGAAATGATAAACCACAAGTACAAAAGTCTGATGATAAAGCATGCCACCCACTTCTTGCCAGAGAGCTGATAGCTTTAAAAATGCAGAAGAAAAATACAAATCTGACATGGCTAATGTAGGAATACTTTTTTTTAGACAATGCATAATTGTTGTGAGATGTTGTTTTTGTTTATTGTTCATAAGAAAGAGGCAATGGGAAAGAAACAAATGCCTGAAAGTGTATAAATGATATTTAAAGAAGAGAAAATAATGAAATTTGTTTCTGTTATTCAGTCAGCATTTATTATGTGCCTTCAATATACTGGACACTGTGCTAGGTACTGGGAATAAAAATCCAAAAAAAGAGACTGTCTTTGCCATCAAATATCTTTTTATAGCATGTTCATAGATAAGTAAATGTGACAAACACGCAAAATATAGAGTGATTGGGTAGGGGACAAGTGTACTAACAACTGATGTTCTGATTTGAGCCTGACTCAGAGTTGTCCCTTCATAGTTTATACCTGATATGGAAATGAAATGGGCTACTCAGAGGTGATTCAATAGTTAATATGAAGAGATTTACTTAGCCCAGTGGTTCTCAACCTTCCTAATGCCATGACCCTTTAATACAGTTCCTCATGTTGTGGTAACCCCCAACCATAAAATTATTTCTGTTGCTACTTCATAACTGTAATTTTGCTACTGTTATGAATCGTAATGTATATATCTGATATGCAGGGTGTATTTTCATTGTTACAAATTGAACATAACCCACAGGTTGAGAACTGCTGACTTAGCCATAGCAGGTGCAAGATGTTCAATAAGGATATTAATCAAGGCTATCCCAAGCTGGTTCTGTTGAGTGAAGATCCCCTGTCTCTGAGTTGCCCTTCATGGTCTGCCAGCCAAGCATCTGAGAGCTTCTAAAGCTCCTTGTGCCTGTTTTGTGTTAAGGAAACCAGAAAGTAATGTCAATAGCCTGAGTTTTCAGTCCTTTAAGCCAGTCAAGTCTTAAGGATTGTTTCTAATAACTTTTAACAACAATAATAAAACTAAAACTAACCAAACTTGAGGGGGTGAGAGGTTAAGATATCACTTCCACAACAACTAGGTAAATCAGAAAAGAGCTCTTCCAGGAGACTGTGCTTACACTGAACCTTGAAGAGAAGTCGAGGTTTCAATAGGTGAATGTAGCAAGAGGGGGAATTCCAGGCATGGCAGACAGCCTGTGTAAAGGTATGGAAGGCAGAGATGGAATGTTGAGTAAAAACAACAACAAAACATAAATTCGTTTGGCTAGATCATGAAATGCATAAGAGATAGCAATGTGCAATTTTATATACTGATAATAATTTTATCCGTTAACCAAATTAAAATGCATTTTAGTTTAATTTTATAGACTATACTATGTTAGAAATTCAATAACCCATCTTTATAGATGTTGCATCATCACCGATAGTAGATGCCATCAAAATATTTGCATTGTCACATTCATGCTAGTTTCCTCTTTTCGCAACTAATCCTGCTGAAATGAACAGAACACTTACATCTTTAACTAGGCATTTTTGTACCCATGGCAAGCGACAAAAATAGCACCTGAATCAAACAAAATGAAGCATGCCCTCAATTGGGAGTTAGAGTGGGGGAGGTACAGGAGGAGTTCATTTCTTACCCTCCTGTCCCTCACCTTCCAGTCCCCCATTTGGCATTATTACTAACTAGATGCTAAACTAAGTTGTTTTTATACTAAGATGATACAAATGTTGTTTGTTCCTTCTAAATTTAGTACCCTGGAGAAAACCCCTGGTCATTCCAATTATGGTTTTGAGATCTTATCTAGAAGTTAATAAATATAAAATAAATTCATTAATGTCTAAATTCAGAAAAAAAGCCATCTACCAAAATGCCAATTGTGCCCTTTAGCAGCAAGAGAATCCTTAACCCTGTGCTATGGTCATCACCAAAATAATCACCAACATTTGAATTTAAAGACTTTCATCCTTGGTTACTAGTACAAAAACATGATTCTTCCCAAATCTGGGCCCAAGAAGTTCACTGGCACCATGTGGTTTTAACGAGTAGTTTTGCTAAACTTTTTAAAGAAATGTATTCTATTCTTGGAGCACAGCTGTCTATACGGATAAGACAATGCAGAGCTTGTTAACAACTGGCACTAAGTCATTATTTAGAATGCTTCCAGGATTCAAATGACACTTAGCAGGGGAGAGGCCATTTAAACTTTAAGAATTGGGCATTGCTGCTTCTTAAGACAGACTGTCTCTAATAGGATCATAGTGAGAAGTGATCAGTCACAGATAGGGAAAAGTGACATTTATAAAAATCACAAGGTGAATGCAGTAAAAGGGAGTGTACTTTTCACCATCCAGGAGCATAGAATAAAAAGTAAAAATGATAAGATACACAACATAGTCCTCACCCTTGGAAATGACTTACCTCTAAATGGGGGAAGGGAAAGGAAACAGAAAGAAAAGGTACTTATTAAGTGACTACATTGTACCAGGCACTGTGCTAAGCACTTTACAAACATTATAAATACAATTAACTGAATCAACTAATTCATTTAAACTCTCCCTACCCCATATATGTGTGTCTATATGCACCAACAAATATTCGTTGTCATTCATTAATTTCTATCCAACCTGGACACAATGATAACAAAGTAGATGTTCTCATATTCAAATGGTTTTCCTGATTTTTGGTATGATTTAAGTGTATGTATATATGTGGGATGATTTGGAAATCTGTTTTTCATGACTTCATGGGTATGATGGTATCATAGTCATTACCTTAATGGGAGGACATGAAATTATGTGTGTGTGTATGTATGTCTATATATATACACATACACACACACTTATATATATATACATATACATATATATATAACACATGTATAGTTAATTCAGTTAAACAGACCATACAACTGATGCTTTGAATTATGTATTTGTTCAACTGAACCTACATACAATTCAGTCAAAATAGTGGCAAATCATCATATATTTAGAACTGGCCTGAAGATTTCACAGCAAGTTCATAATTGTTAAAGTTAAAAATCTTTCCTCTCATGGCTTGCTATGCAGAAAACTGAGCTATTTCATTCTTCAAAATATTTTCCCTAGAGCATAACTCTAGAGAAGAACAAAATCTCATCAAAGATATTAGTAGTTAATTATGAGGGTCTATAGAAGGAGCATTGTTAAAGTTTTGCTATTCAGTTATATGAATCCCCCAAATCAGTAGAGGAGTGTCCAACTTTTGTGGAAAGGGCAAAAGGTATCTGTTTTTGCAGATGGCCTAGGATGGAGAAGATTCTTATAACTGTTAGAGATGAAAGACAGCAATAACCAGCCTGAGTTTGGATAGCACAGATGACAATCACAGAAATGAGGCCCAGAGTGACCTCAAGCAATAGTGACCAAAATTTAATGAGATTTAAAGCCCTCAGGTCAGAGACTAGATTTTTCTCTCTGGTTTTTCCTGGTGCCAGGTACACAGTTATGGATCAGGAAATACTAAAATAAGATAGGGTTCAGACTAGGGTTATTTAATACATCTACACAGTACAAGCTCTAGGAAAAAAAAAAGGAATTATTCAAATGGGACAAGTAAAATAACAAAATAATGGAAAGCAGAAACAAGAGTTTAAAAGAAAAACACATTGGTCTCAGAAAGAGAATGTAGCATTTGTTAAATGCTGGAATAAAGGAAAAAGTGAGATTATGTTCATTAAAATAGCAAAAACAAAATCTAACTGCTGAAAAAAAAATTCTAGATTAAACAAAACCCCAGCAATGCATGAAGAACTTTCATGGGAAGGCGGAATTCAAAATTAAACTAATGAGAGAGAAGGTAAGCCTGGTAGAATGAGTGAGAATAAAAGGTTCTTTAACTCCTGACATGGAGAATAGATTCCCAAAGGATAATAAAGAAGATCTAATTATCCAAGGACAAGGATGCTTTGTAACCACAAAAAGAAACATTCTTTTTCATGTTCAGGAAGGACATGAGGGGGAAGATATCCAAAATGCAAAGTTTTCTCAAAGTAAAAAGTGAAAGAATACTAAGAGAAAAAAAAATCTCACATTAGGAAAATAATGAATTAGACACTTTAATGCTAGATAAATTGCTCCAGGGATACAAACTGCTTAGTTATAGAGGGAAAGAAAAGAAATAATAGAGTATTAAAATAGGAGGCCTTGAAATGTTGACTAATCAACTAAGCTTTTAATCTATTAGACACCATGAGGGATTCAAAATATAGAAAACACATGGATCCCAACATCAGAGTGCCTATAATACAGTTGAGGAGAGAAGAAAAACATAGAGAAAACAACAGGAGAGAAATAAACAAGGACAAGATACTAGAGTGCAAATTTCATGTGATTAAAAAAAAAGTAAAGGAATGATCAGTAGGAGGCAATGTGATAGAGTACAAAGAACACTGATTTGAAACGAGAGTGCCAAGGTTCCAATCCTGAGTCCTTCGCTTATTACCAGTATAACCTTGGGCAAGTCATTTAAACCCTCTGGACTCCAGTTTCCTCATTTATAAATAAGACTACACGAAATGACCACTAATATCCATTCTAGTTCTAAGCTGATGGTTTTACTGATGCTAAATTAGTAAGGGAAAGCAAATCTTGAATTGGATGTGGCTGGGTGGAGAAGAGGTAGGCAACCCTTTCTGATAGAAAGGGATGCAAGCAGTCTTGAGAGAGTCTAGAATAGGCAAGATAGGGTTAAAATAAGAAGGAAAGCAACATCAGCAAAACAAATAGTCCTATCTTCTACTCTAAGTATTCCAGGGATGGAACTTTCTTTCCCATATTCCTCACAACAATCCTGAGAGTTAGGTGCTGTTATTATCCTGATTTTACAGATGAGGAAACTGAAGCAGATGTCTTGCTCAGGGTCATAGAGTTAGTAACTGTTTGAGACCAAATTTGTATTAAGGTCTTTCTAACTTGAGGTCCAGTGATCCACCCACTATGCTACTGAAAATTGTTCTAGCCTTCTTGGTAACAATGTTCTTTGTTGATTTGTTGTAAGATTATTGTCTTGAAAAAACCCCATACTCTTTTTCATATGAATTATTTTTAAGCTAGATCACTCTAAGCTTTTACTAATGCAATTAATGCTCTGAATCAAAATGTAAGATTTTACATTTATCCCTACTAATTTTCATGTTGTTAGTCTATACCCATTCTTCTCTTGATCTGGACCTTTACTGATTCTGATATTGTCATTCAATGTATATTCCCTTCATCTTTATGTCATCAAATTTGTTAACAATGTTTTAATGCTTTCTTTTACTTCAGTGAAAAACATTCGCAAATGAACACACACACACACACACACACACACACACGCACACACACACGAGAAAATTCTTTATTTGCTTTGGCAACTATTTCATCACCAAAAGAGGAGCTGCTTCTCTGGACCTAAATCTGATCAGCAAAGTGGAAATAGATGAGAAGAATAAGTGAAAGGGATTTTGAGAGAGGACCTATGCTGTCTTGGAGTTTGTAATAGCCAGGGAAAAGAACATTGAACATAATCCTGTGTATCCTATGTTTGAGGAAAAATTTTCAACAAGTTTAGAAAAATAATATACATTATCCCAAGACCTGAGATGTTAAAATAGGAAGCAATCTCAAGAAATGCTCAAAAACTGAATCCTTCAACTGATTCTGATAAGGAAAATGGAGTAGAACTATCTAAAGCTTCCATAAAGCCATCTAGAGAGCTCCCTGCTAAGTTTGTCTTATAAAAGGATATGTACAAAGTGTCCTGAACTAACCAAATGGAATTTAGTTTCTGCCTACTCCAGACCATATCCTTGTGGTATATGGATATATATATATATATATGTGTGTGTATAGATATACATATATATAGACATATATGTATATATACATATATATACACACATACATATATACATACATACATTTGAGTAATTTTATTTGCATAATTTCAAATTGCTTTAAAGGATGGTAGTACTAATCTACAACTTCAATAATCAGTTAGTGTGTCTAGCTTTCCACAGCCCCTACAGCATTCATTTTTTTAAACTACTATTCCTATCTCTTTGTCATCTCTGTTAATTTGCTAAGTGTTAAATAAAACCTCAGGGTTATTTTGGTGTACATTTCTCTTATTACTAGTGATTTGGAACATTTTTTCAAATGGTTGTTAAATTCTTTTGAGTACTGTTTTTTCATATCCTTTGGTCACTTATCTATTGGGGAATGGCTTTTGAGATAGTCTTTTTAATCAGCTGTTCAATTCTCAAATGTGTCTTTCTCTTCTGGGATCTCTACCTTCAATCAGGTGGTAGACTTCCACCTATTCCCCTAAAGATCTCTGTTCCTTGCCTTTGATTTCATTATCCTTTGAAAGGATTTCTAGGTTTCTTCTGGTCATTTCATATATTTATCAACAGAAATGTACCATTGTCATAATGTCTGACAAATGATACTGTCAGAAGAAATCTAGAAAATGTTGCAAAGGATGATGAAATAAGGATCACCAAATAGAATTTACTTTTTAATAATGTAAAATTGTCAATATATGCTTTCCTTATTTTATATATCCCATACATATTCAAATAAAAACAATTTAAAGTCCTAGTCCCTTGCATTTAAAAAAATAAATTGGGCTGGATTTTGTCTTAGAAAAATAAACCTGGTGGAATACTTGAAAGCAAGTGGTGCAAGGCAATGTGAACCAACGAATGTAATCTACCCATTATTCAAAAAGGCATTTACTACAGGACTGCACATCAGACTAACACATTGATTTAGCCATTGGGCAAAGAATGAAACTCCTTGATGGCTAATAATCTGGTTAAATGGCAATGAGTAGATTGCAAATTGTTATAGTGAAGAGTGTCAGAAGTTCACAAATGGAGTGAGTTTTCTACAAACACACACACACCTCTTGACTGATTTAGGGTAAAAAAATACAGAAATGGAAGTTTTGGAAATGAATAGAAAATGGAGAGGAAGGACTAGAAATTTCACCTTCATCTATCCAGAAATGGAGAAATCTTCACATTTTACTTAATTAGTGAAGATCTATGTAAAATTTCTTTTCCTCCACCATTTCAGCCAATGGTTTACAATAATGTCACAATCTGTGTTTACCCTCTCCCTGCTTTGTACCATCTGTATGCCTTATATTTCTTAGGAGAGAGAAAAAAAAAACCTTAAAGAAAGATTATCTTTACCCCAGCTGCACTTTTTTTCTCAGTTTATCTTGTGAAAGTATTGTACTAAGGTTTCTTTTCCCACTCTCCCACCAGGAACTGGCTCAAAATGGGTAGAAAAATATATGGTACTGTTTTCTCAGAATAATGTTCCCAAGACTGAGAGAGAAGAGAAAATGTTTTTTTTTTCCCTTTGTATGATTTTTTTAAAAAAGTGCTACCAGCATAAACCGTATAAGCAGAAACATAAAAAATATAGGACATGAATTGAAGGAAATGATTTCTACTTCCTTTAAAAAGCTCTGCTTTGCTATCATTAGGATGATGACCTCAACCGTATCTACCCACCCTGCACAGAAGAAACTCATTCAAAGCAGAAAAAGACTTTAGAGAAGACAAAAAGGACGACAGTCCCAAAAGGTCAATTCATGTGAGAGAATACAAATACATTGTATTTTTCTCATCTGTTATGTCATGCCTTTCTATGTCTCCAACTGAGTAAGGTCAAACAATGATATATTTAAATTTTTAAGAATCCAGTGCATAAAAATGATCATGACTGTTCAGTAAATGGCATAAATTACTCTAGGACTGATAGATAATAATAATAAACCTTTCAGTTTGCTGAACCCTTTCTCTCTGAAAAGTTCAAAATGTACTTCTATCAGATTATCTCTTTAAGACAGTAGAATCAAGTCTTTCTTTTTTTTTTAAATTTTATTTTTGCTTTTTGGAGGGCAAATGGGGCTAAGTGACTTGCCCAAGGTCACATGGCTAGTTTTTGTGTTAAGTGTCTGAGGTCGGATTTGAACTCAGGTCCTCCTGACTCCAGGGCTGGTGCTCTATTCACTGTGCCACCCAGCTGCCCCAAATCAAGTCTTTCTTTCTCTCCCCATTTTACAGATAGAAAATTTGTATTACAGGCAAGTAAAATTATGAGCCATTGATGAAACCAGACTCAGAACATAATTTCCCTGACTCCCACTTCCATATTCCTCCCTCTAGATAAGTTAATAAATACAGTGGTCATTTTTGTGATTAGCATATTAAAAGCAGAATTTTGAAGGACTAACCCCAATAAGGTTTTCACTATAATCAGTGCCTAATGACTATGCCAGCTCTGTTTCTTTTTCTATTTTAAGATGTAATAAATAGAGTGGGCACTGATAAACAGGAAGAGGTCCAGAAGATGATGAGGGCACTGGATATAATATTGATGAAGAGGGATCAAGAATTTATTATCAATGTGACTTTGAACAAATTGCTTAACCTTCTTGGGTCTCAGTTTCTTCATCTGTAAAATGAAAGAATTGGAATAAATAGACTCTGAGGTCTCTCCCAGAGCTAGGCCTACGTTCTGTGATATGTTTTTAGCTAAGAGAAAAAAATGTAGGAGGCACCACATTGAAATCTTTAAATAATTTAAGGTCTATCATGTTGAAGAAGGATTAGACTTTTTCTGCTTAGCTCCGGAGGGGAAGATTGGAACCAATGGATAAAAGTGATAGTGAGACAGAATTTGGCTCAAAAAAAAAAGGAGGAATTTTCTAACAATTAGAGCTGTTGAAAAATGGGATGGTCTGCCTCAAGAAATAATAATTTCTCTGTCATTAGAAGTGTTCAAGCCAAGAGCGGGTAACTATTTGTAAATGATGTTGAAATATAGATGCATGTGGATGATGTGGAGTTGCATTTTGCAAACTCTAAGTTTCCTGCCAACTCAGAGATGCTATAATTTAATCAAACATATAGTGAAAAAAAAATGGGCCAACAAAATGACATTCTGAACAGTGGTCACCAAGTCCTTAATAGGTGTGATACTCAAACCTTGTTTAATATTTATGGTATTTTATAGCCTCCTAAATATGCTATTTGGCACACATGATAAAAACTTGAGGACCACCTTGCTTTAACATGCATTCAGCAGAACCATAGCATGTGCTGAACTATGTCCCCTTTGTGAATAGTAATATATATTGCTCCAAATCATTTCATGGATGTTTTTCTTATCCTCAAAACCCTAGACACCATGAGCAGTTCTGCCAGATTTGTTTTTTGCAACAAAGAAAATGAAACTTTGCTGTGATTTTGTACTTTTTAGTGCATCACCATCACCAGATGGCTTGAAGCTGATCAAAATTAGAAGCTGCTTAAGGTCATCCTAATTTCTCATTTCATTCACATTGTGATTTTCTATGAGATTTCAGCCCAGAAATGGCTGACACACAATCCTTTGGCAGCCTACACCATATGCTTGGGTCCTGGTTTTTGTATGGGTCCTTCACTTTCTCCACAGCTCTTTTCATTGTGGAGTTATACAGATCCTTCACACCACACAATCTTACTTGATTTGGTTCAAATGTGTCACTGCTTTAACACTGTGCTGTCAAAACCAGAATGAAGGGTTTTGGTGCCTGTGAAAAGAACTATTCCCCAGTTTTTTTGGAACTTACCTTTCCATCCTAGGATTTTTGGTAATACTTTGCTCACCTACCCTCCCCCAAGTAAAGAGTTAGAGGTTGTAAAGAAAAGAGCAGTATTAACAGATCTGGAAAACTCCATGGTAAGCATCCAAGGCTGCAGGATCATCTCTTGAAATATTAACAAGTAGGGGCAGCCAGGTGATGCAGTGAATAGAGTACTAGCCCTGGAATCAGGAGGACCTGAGTTCAAATCAGGCCTCAGATCCTTGACCCACTTACTAGCTGTGTGACATTAGACAAGTCATTTAACCCCAATTGCCTTGACTTTCGCCCTCCAAAAATTGGAAGAAAGAAAGAATGGAAGGAAGGAAGGAAGGAAGGAAGGAAGGAAGGAAGGAAGGAAGGAAGGAAAGAAGGAAGAAAGGAAGGAAGGAAGGAAGAAACCAAAATTTAAATGCCGTTTAATCATTCTTTTAATCAAAGTTCATTTAGTTCCACTCCACTGAACCAGAAATGTCTGTCTTTGTATATTATGCCTACTATCATACACTTTATCGTGCTTTCAGACTTTGCTATCTCCAAATAGTGAATCTAAAATGTATTCTCCAGGCTCCCTCAAGGCATAACAGTTTCCATAGAATCTAAGGAGAAAAAACCTTTTGTAGAACAGGAAAACTATTGCCAGGATCTCACAATTATTTACTCATATAGACCTGCAACAGCAATTTCCAAACTTTTTTGTTTATGAGATAAATTCAACAGAGCAAGACATGTCACCATTTATCCCACCCAATCATTCCAACTGATCACAATTTTAACTCCTCAAAAAAGAAGAATGGAATATGCTTTGGGTGAGATCCCAAGGAGGGATATTACATAGGTCCACTTGGATCCAAATAAGAGTAATACAACTATCACTCACAGGGAACTTGGCTCATTACAATTTATTAATATAGAAATGAAGGATATGGTGAAGATATGTGCCAGACCGTGGAATAACCACCACATTTGAAACTAATTCAGCTGCAATATACATTAGGCCTGTCTAGAAGTTGATCATATTATGCACTGACCTGGGTGCTGAATGTTGAATCTTACACTGATTCATATTCATAAGTACAAAGGAAGAAGGCATCCCTTACAAATGTGCCAGTCTAATGTGAGCAGATTCCAATTGACTTAAAATGCACGTAGTTATTAATAAGCAAGATAAGGCTGCACATGAGTTGAGTAAGAAAAATGTTTTTCTTTGGAACTTAGGGGTTAAACTTATTGATTGGCAAATCACTCCAATTGTCATTCTGCCTATTCCTAAGGATTCCCCTGGAAAAGGGCCTGATCTGACCAGACTACATCATATGTAAGAAAACGATTTTTTACTCAATAATTAAAATAAGCATTTACCGCATCCTAAGGGGGTGAAACTCATTGTCTTAGGTTCTGTTGGATACAAAGATGAATGAGATATAATTCCCACCCTCACTCATGCAGCTTACAATCTATGAAGAGAGTTAAGACATGTTTACGTATACAGAACCATAAAGCAAAGCAGTATATGATACCTGCATACAAGAGTTACAAGTGTTATGTGAGGTCGGGAGGGGAGATTGTGACTCAACAGGTCCAACACTAAACTCTCCCCTAAACCCAGTTTACTTTCCAGCTTCCTTAATTTTCTTCAAAAGCATTACCATCTTTCTATCACTCAGATTCACAACCTCAGTGTCACCATGGGCTCTTCCTTTCCTTCTACAAATAACCAATCAGTTCTCAAGTCTTATCACTTCTACCTCTATAACTCACACATTGACCACTTTTTTGTACTTACACAGTTGTCACTCTATTTTGGACACTTATCACCTCTCCTCTGGACTATTGGAATCATGTCCTACTTGGTCTTCTTGCTTCAAGCATCTGCTCACTCCAATATAACCTTTACAGAGCTTGCCAATCTGATTTGGGGATAGCCTGATCATGCCATTCCTTTACATATCCCAGTGGTTCCTGATTGCCTCCAGGATTAGCTAGAAGCTCTTCTATTTGGTTTTTAAAACCTTTCACTATCTCACCGACATACCTTTTCAATCTTTATACACATTACTCCCCTTCTTGATCTCTGTGGGATGGCCAAACTGACTTCCTTTCTGTTCCTCATATACTTAATTATCTCCCATCTTGCTATTATTGCATTTGCAGTCACCACACATGGAATGTCCCTCTTCATATCTGCTTCTTAGAATCCTTTGTTTTCTTCAGATCTCATCTCAAAACCACTTTCTAGTGAAGCCTTTACTGTTCATCCCTATTGCTAGAGCTCTACTTGACACAATTTTCCCTCATGTTCATTTTGTTTGTGTTTCGTTTATACTTACATATATACATGTCATCTTTCCCAATAGAATATAAGTTCCTTGAAAGTAGGAACTGTTTCATTTGGGTCTTTGTATACCCCAAAACTAGCATGGCATCTGACATGTGGCAGGCAATTAATAAACGCTTCCATCTATTTATCTGAAAGATGCCATATTAATATCACACTTTGAGGTTTCCAAAGAGCTTTACATACCCTACAACATTTGAGCTCCATGGTAGCCCAGTAATGTAGGCATTATTATTACCCTGAGTTTCACAAATAAGGAAGATGAGGCTTATAAAGTCTGAGTGACTTGCTCAGAACCACACAGTCAGCTTCTGTCAGAGGCAGGATTTGAACTCAGATCTTTTTGACTCTTAGTCTACCTATCAATCCTCTTACACTCCCACACTCCCTCTGCACACACATATGCTCAAGCACACACGTACACCCACACACATACACTTTTTTCTGTGTGTGTATGTGTCTCTGTGTGTATAAGAGGCAGAGACAGAGAAACAGAAATTTCATAAGTGTAGGAAACTTCCAGTGTGAAAAATTCCTTTGGGGACTTTAATTCATTCTTATTAGAGTCTTAAAGAATTATCTGGTGTACTTAGACATCAAGTGATTTACTTATGGCCACACAAGAGTATGCTAGAGATAAGATGTAAACATAAGTCTTCCTGTCTCCAAGGATGGAACTTTTCACATGTTATGTCATGTTACCTTTCTTACTAATATGTTGCATGCAAATATATGTAGACACATGTATATTGTTCATGACAAAATAAACAATATAAAATAGCATTGAATACCAAAACAGAATCACAGATAAGTAGACTAGGAATCATTGTATTCCTAAAATTCCCTAAATACCATTTGAAAAACTATTCCTGACTCTCAATACTTCTCTCATATCCCTTCAGTACCTCTCCTCTAAAGAAAATGCTACCCCTAACCTAAGTGGCACTCCTTTGCTATGTCTTCTCATCTTGGTGGATAAGTACCCTCACTTTACCCAGACCTTATAGCACTGTTGTATCCCATTTCAAGAGACCTTTATATATGCCGCACTTTTACAGAACCTTTTCATCTGTGTCTTCAGTAAAGACTCACTTGTATTACATTTTCTAATATGACAGTCACCAGTGAAATCTCTGTAACATACAAATAAATACTGAGGAAAATTGGTAAGAGAGAGAGCAGACTAAAATAGAGACACTCAGTTTGCTGATTTTAAAAAATGTTTTGCATTGAGACAAAAACACTTTATCTTGTTAAAAACACTATTATCTGAAACATATCTTAATATCAAGGCTTCCAGTGAAGATGAATTCAATAAAAATAGGCCTGTTGATACAAAAAATACTTCAGATGAATAATCTTTATCTAAAATGTATAGACATCTTTTGCTTAAAATTGCTGTTATATAATATGGATCCAGTATTGACTTTAAAAAGTTTTCTATTGCATTACTTATAACTCCTTCATTAAGTTTGAAAGCAGTATTTTCCATTACATGACTGAAATTTTAATAGAGACCAGTACACTAACAAAAATAAACTCTCACTTGTATATACTATGTAATTTTAGTCAGGAGAGGACAAGGTCTGGTTCTGACACTAGCTGTGTGAACATCAGCAATTCATTCAGCCTTTTTCACCTTAAGTTTCCTCATCCATAAAATGGGCATTTAAAAAAATCTACATTGTGTGTATATTTTATAGATTTCTTTTGAAGGAAGTGATTTGTAAATCCTAAAATATCATAAAAATGTGAATGATTATTATTAAGTAGTATTATTCATTAGATTATTATTAATCCTAGTAGTAGCAATAATCATTTTTAGCAGTCAATGGAAAAAACTTTGGATTTAGAATCCGAAGACTTGGCTTTAAATCATAGCTCTGTCATTTTCTCTCTGTGTGACCCTGAGCAAGTCATCTAATGCCTCAGCTTTCTCATCCATAAAATGAGGGAATTAGACTAGAGGGTCTTTAACATCTCTTACGGATCCAAACCTGTGATCATATTATACCAAGGTTTCAATTTAAAGATTAATAAAAAGGATTTCAGCAGGAACTTTCTTACATAGACACACCATAATGTTTATCCCCGTGAAAAAACTGGAGAGAAAAGGAGATAGCTAAGGAATTATACTGTGCCATTTAATGATGGGTATGATTCAGAAAAGCAAAAAAAAAAGGGCAAAGATCAGTCTTGGGATCTAAAATATCAGATAATTGTTTTAATCCCTAACCCTTTCATACTTTGTCTATGTCATCATAAGCTATGTGTTTAGTGAATTTATTTTAAAATTAAACTAAACAGAGTCCTGCAAATTCCCTATGTTTTCCATAAAGTAAATTGTTTTCGACTCTGCTTTGTGTTCATCAGATTACATTTAGCATCTACTTCCAAATGTGATCTGTCTCAGAATGTTCCTTCAGATACTATATTCTGCATAAAAAAAACCTCACATATACTAACATGACCATTAGTTCTTCAGAGAAAAATGAATAAATTAATGAGTAAAATTATTAAACACTTAGTATGTGCCCGTCACTAAGGACTGGCAAACAAAATTATTCCTGTCCTCAAGAAATTTATATTCAAATGGAGACAATAACACACATATGGGAGTGGTGGTCAGGGAGGGATGTTTTGGAAGGGAAAGTCAGAAAAAAATGGCATTTTGAGTCATCAGGCAACTAACTGACATGACCTTACCAGGAATGGTAGTGACAATTTGCTTACTATTCTCAAAGCTAGTTAGAAAGCAGTGAAGTGGGAAAAGACTTCTATGACATTATATGAAGCTGGAAGAAAAGTTATGTGGTGGGATCTGAGATTGGGCAAGATAGGATGACTGTTCAGCTATCAGATCTCTACTTGCAATATACAACATAGTACATACACCCATGTAGAGAACTATGCATCCAGTACTCAAAGAGCATGATACTTTCCTTTTTTTCAAGAAAATCATTAGACCAAAAGAATCTAATGTTGGACTGATGAATTGGGCATGTCTATTGTAAAACAGGAACATAAAATATAAATTATGTTGGGGGGAGGGGATGAGAATTGGGGATTATCAGGAAAACACTAAGAAGAACAGGAAAAGATGAAAGAAACTAATTCCTCCACCTTTTCTCTAACTCCCAGCCTTATCACCAAAGATGTGGTAGTAGGAAGAATCAGAGGATTTCTGAGATGAAAGGGATCTCAGTGATATGCTAGTGACTCATACCTGAATAAATATTCCCTCTCCAACAAACAAATAGGATGAGTAGACACGAAGCCTTTATTTAAAGAACTTGAAGGAAAAACCCACTACCTCACAAGGCATACCATTCTCCTTTTGAATTACCCTAATATTGGGGAGGTTTTTTTCCCCTTACATGAAGCTTAAATTTGCATTTTTACAAATGTAAAAGTTGTGAGATAACAAGGAAAACGTTTTCCCTTTTATAATGTTGTGAGTTGCAAAGTGAAGGTATAACTGTTCTCAACTTGCCCAACTGGGATGATAGTTGTTTTTTCCAGATCAACCCAGAAAAGGAATACCAAGTCTAAATTGCATTTTGAGTTAATTTGTAAGTTACCATATTACTAGTTTGTACTAGAAATAGTAATTGCCAATAGAAACAATGATATTTCAGATTATTTACAGATATATGTGGGTAGTGTCAGAAAAGAACCTGTCCTAGAATATTCCCTAGTGCAACTATCCACATAATAAGAGTTGTCAAAAATTTGATACAATATTAGTTAGAAAAGGCCTTATTCAACTTCAAGTCTAACCTGTTGCTCAAGATTACTTGGAGAATTTGTAGCATAGCCAGTTCCAGAAACTCAGATCTTTCTGTCTCTTAATCCAGTGATCTTTCCACAAGAACTTCCTCCATCTCTGACATATTATAATGCCTGATCTCTGGTTAATCTATATTGTCTTTGGCTATTTATACATTACAGAAGTCTTTATAAAATATTTCCCAAAATACCCCTTTAAAAGTATTGAAATATGTAATTACAAAAATTGACTATATACAAAGTTTTCATAGGAAAACATATTACAAAAAGCAGGCCAGGCCTACAATTAATCATCTACTTAACCTTCATGGGTTTTTCCATTAAATGTCTTATTTCTATACTCTTATCAAATAAAGTCTTCTTCCTTCAGATTCTCCTGAAAACCTGTTCATTTCCCTAATTCAGGAATTGAATATCACCATTGAACGTAAGCAGGAGTGGAAGGTTCTATAGGGTATAATGGAGAACACAAAAACTAATAGCTTCTCCCAGTAGGAAAAGACTACCTTCTTGTACTCATGAATTATTTTGATATATTGAAAGCCTTTTGGGAAGAGACCTTGTCAGCTTTAATTCCAAGCAGTACTTAATTTGCCATTGACCAAATGCAAATTACCCTTATTATTCTGGCTACTTAGTCTGCCTTCTTTTCTGACCTATGGATTAGAGGGTAGGGATCCACAAATAACCAAAGTGATATTCTCCTTGTATTTATGTCAGAGGCAAGATAATATGACTATCCTGTTGACAGGAGAAGTAATGAAAGATTTTCTCCCATGTACTCAAAAGGTGTGTTTTTTGAGCCAGGAAGAGCTAAAATGGAAGAAATTGATGAGTGGAATTTAATTTTTTTCTTCCTTGCCATTATGTAGTCCTTTGCTCCAATTCCCAATACACTGCATAACATAATGGATAGACTTGAAGTCAAGAGACAAGATGTGAATACCCTTTCAGATACTTGCTAGCTATGTGACCCAGGGTAGATTCACTTAATTTCTGAGTCCCAGTTTCTTCATATGTAAAGTAGTAAAAAAAAAAACATGGTATTGGTTCTTAATTATCTCACAGGTCACAAATCATTTTGCAAACCTTAAAGCATTATATCATGAGTTTTAATCATTAAATATAAAGTAATGTTAAGACTACTGAAAGACTCTCTGCTCTTTTCCTATGGAGAAAATGGTCAATCAATAAGCACTTCAAAAAATGCTTATGAGGTAGCTGTGCCCAGGACTACACTAAGCACTGGACATATAAAGAAATGTAAAAACATAGTCCCTGCCCTAAATGAGCGTCTATTCCAATAGTGAAGACAACATGCAAATAATTATATTGTTAAAAAGATGTATAAGGAATAGATGGAAGGTAATAACAGAGGAAAGCTTTAGCTACTAGGAGGCTAGAAAAAGGGCTCCTGTGGAAAACAGGGTTTGACTGAGTTTTGAAGGGATTCAAGGAAGCCAGGAGCCAAGGTAGGTGCATAGTATTCCAGATAGGGGGGATAGCTCAAGGTTCAGCAGTTCATCTATTGTCTTCTGAATAAAGAAGACGTAATGATTCTTGGCCTATGGCAGTTTGGGATCAGGGATGATGCTGACTACACTGCTAGGTAGGTCTGTGCCCAGGAATGTCAACTGTGCCACTGGGGCTCTTTTTCCATCTGTGCAGCCTCTTTTCTGTGGGTTTTGGAATGGACTGTTATTCTGTGGAAAGGAGGGTGGTATTTCTGAACTGAAACATTCTCTTCTTCCCCCACCCCTACCCACTGCTAAAAAGAGGGAAGGCACAATAAGAGTATCAGGGTCAACAGTGGGAACAAAAAGGTTGTCCTTTCCAAATGACATATCATTTTACCACTTTGTTTAATTTTTTTTTTTACTTTGGTAATAAGCAAAATATGTTTTCTTTGGAGCACAGGCATTTGTTACCAAGTGCTTTCAGTGATTGAATAGAAACAGGAACAACTATGGAAATCCCAACACCTGGTGCACTCTTTAAATAAACTTGGAAATACAGTAAGAGATGTCAAGTAAACTAGCCAAAGCAAAAGACATGTTTTTATAACAATATCACTCTTTCTCCTCATTTTATCTCCATGTACTTTTGTGTAAAAAATCTCATAATTTTACTAATAGTTGTAAATTTGAAGTTGAAAATTTATCAAACCACCACAGTGTTGTCAATCAATGAGCATTT
>CM053581.1:486496619-486523306 GCA_028627135.1 Pseudochirops cupreus
GGAGATATTTCACATGGCCCTCTATTTTTTCATTTGTTTGGATCTGTTTAATAGTATCTTGATTTCTCATAAATTCATTTGCTTCCATTTTCTCCACTCTAATTCTGAAGGAATTATTCTCTTCAGAAAGCTTTTGAGATTCTTTTATCCATCTGGCAACTTTGACTTTTTAAGGCATTCTTCTCCTCCTTGGCTTTTTGGGCCTCTTTTGCCATTTGAGTTAACCTATTTTTTAAGGTGTTATTTTCTTCTGTCAGGTTGTTGGCTCTCTTTTCATGATTTTCTTGTATCATTCTTATTTCTCTTCCCAATTTTTCCTCCACTTCTCTCATTTGGTTTTCAAAATCCGTCTTAAGCTGATCTATGGCTTTTAGGAAGTCTTCATGTTTCTTGGAAGCTTTTGGTGTGCGAGTTCTGACTGTATTGTCTTCCTCCCATTCCATGCTTTGATCCTTCTTGTCCCCAAAGAAGGAATCTAGAGTTTGGTTGCTCTTCTTACTTTGCTTGCTTTGCCCATTCATGTTGGCCAGTAAATGATTTTTTAGCTCTGTGGAACTCTGCTTCCAGAGGGGAAAGCTCTGTCCCAAATTGCTGGGGTTTTCCCAACTGCCAGAGCTATTAGGGGGCTGTCATTTTTTTGGCTCACTGAAAATGCTTTGGGTCACTGAAAATGCATCCCAGGACCACCACCCAAAACCATGATCTGGATCCAGGCCACTCAACATGAGAACACTTGGCCTCTGAACAATTGCTTGGCCCCCGCTGCAGTCTGCAGGCCGGGAGCTCTGAAGCAGCTATGAGGAGGTGGCTGTAGGGCTGCCACTTCTGCTGCTTCCTTGCCCTTGAGACAGTTTGGCCAGACCGCTTTTCTCCCCCAAGTTTAGCTGAGTTCCACTGACCTTTCACTTAGTCCTTGTTTCTTATGGCTTGATAATTTTGGAAACTGCCTCACTTGCTGCTGATCCACTCTCCTGAAGCTCCAGCTGTGGCTTGTCTTGGCCACCACCACCCCCCACCCCCGCCCTGGGGCCAAGTCACAGTTTCAGGATTGCCTGGTTTCTGCTCCCAGCACTGAGATGATCCCTTCAAGCCAAATTGCCTTCAGCGAGAGGTGTATTTGTGTGAGTTTTAGAGCCTTAAAATTTGTTTAGAGTCATATTTTATGGATATTTGAGGTGGCTATGTGGGAGCTGCAGTACCTTGCTGCTCCTATGCTGCCATCTTGGCTCTGCCTCCCCCATTACCTAAATTTTAAAATATCAGAGTTAGAGTTAGGCTTTGGAAGTCATCTTGTCCCCCTCCCCCCATCAATTTATAGACTAAACTGAAGTCCTGAGAGATAAATGAATTTGTGGGATGAAAATGCAAGGCATGATAAGGGAAGGCTTCAAACACCAAGGTGGATCACTTGCCTATCCATGTAGTACATTTTTGGTTTGTCCATACCACTTCCACTTACAGACGTCCTACCCAATGCATTCTTCAAGGTCGAGCTCATACGTAACCTCTTTCACAAAATATTTCCCTATACCTACCTTCCTTCTTCCCACCAAGGGAAAATATTTCTTCCTTCATAGGATCTCTGTATGATAATAGATGTGAAGGGAATAAAAATGTATATGGTGTCTACTACACATCAGTACTCTTTACAAATATTATCTCATTTGATTCTTCAAACAACCTTTGAAATAGGTGCTACTACTATTCTCATTTTGCGGCTGAGGAAACTGAGAGAAACAGAGGTGTGTGACTCGCCCAGAGTTACAGTGAGTAAATGTCTAAGGTTAGATTTGAATTCATGTCTTCTTGATTGCAGGTCCAGCATTCTATCCACTGTACCAGCATCTGCCTCAACAGTGGAAAGAACACTAAATTTAGGGTTGACCTATATTCACATCCTGGTGATGTTACTGCTAGTACTAGTACTGCTGCTGCTACTACTGCTGCTGCTACTACCACTACCACTGCCACCACCACCACCACCACCACCACCACTACTGCTGCTGCTACTACTACTACTACTACTACTACTACTACTACTACTACTACTACATGGGCTTGAGCAATTTCTTCATTTGCAAAAAGGTGTCTGTACTTGATGACTTTTAAATTCCTTTCAGACTCTAAATCTATGGTTCCATGATCTAGATAGCTCCCCATACCTATTTTTCTTACTACATTATAAGCCTCTTAAAGACAGTTTGTAGCTTACTTTTGTTTCTACTTTTCCCAGCACCTGGTACAGTATTTTGCCCCTTTTTAGTTGGATTTGATTTGTAATTTCGTTGCTATGGGGAACTCACAGTGAAAAAATTCCCTCTACCAAAGAAGACTGGTGTCTACTCTTCAATATTCAATTAGTTGCCTGAAATGCCCAGGGGCAGCTAGATAGCACAGTGGATAGAGTGCCCAAAATACTGAACAGTTAAGTGACTTGCCTACTTTCACTTAGTCAATATGTGTCAGAGTTAGGACATGAACACAAACTTGTCTGTTTTAAGATCTACACTGTATAGACTTTGTTGTTCAGTAATTCAGTCATGTCTGACTCTATGTCACATTGTCCATGGGGCTTTCTTGGCAAAGATACTGGCGTGGTCTGCCATTTCTTTCTCTAGTCTATATCTACTACCTCATGTCATATATTTATATGTAGCACTAAATTTAAAGACTTTTTCTAGATAACTTGTATTTCTTGCAAGAAGGCATCAAATTGTCTGCTTTTTTCCCTTTGAATTTCTGATATTTATGTTTTTAAAATTACTCCAAAATAATTTTTTCCAGATTGTTGTGCATAAGGAAATGTCTGCTGAATATATTATATGGAAGTGATGTTCTAACTCTCTTCATGGGTAGATTTTAAAGTTAAGTCCAATACTTAAGACTTCTATTTTTTCCTCTAGCATATAAAGATGTTAAAGACTTCAGATGTTAACTTCCCTTCATAAGATATAATAAATTCTCATACAACTCAAAATGCATGCTTATGTCTACCCTACAATTAATCTATAGGAGGCCAAAACAACCTAGCATTCTCCCAAAGGCAAAATCCCTTGCCACATTAGATTCATTAGAAAACAAATTCTTATTTGATTACAATGAAAGATATCTCTCATTCAAAAAAGCTTAGTTATAGTTAAGAACTGATCTTTTCTTCTGTGATGAAATTTGGAAGATGAGAGTTTGAGACAGGGATCTGGAAGTGAGGTGTCAGAAACAGTCAAGCAGCTGGTTCTGTCATCAACATGGCAATTTCCTCAAATTAACTGAATCAATAGATTGTGTCAGTGTCTTACATATCTAACTTCTTGTATTCTAAATCATTCCAAAATGCATTTTCTGATGCTGTTTATTTGGTTCTGAATGACTTATACATGTCATATGGAATCTGAAAAAAGTAAAGAAGAGCTCTACTTTTCATTTTGTGCTTACCATTCATTAGTCAATTTGTATTACATGGTGTTAAAATGTTCTTCAGATGCTTCAAATTGGCCAAAAAGCTACTTTTTGGTTTACTTTCTTTTCTGGTTTACTTTCTTAGTGACTATAGCTATAAATGAAATTATTGGGTACTTTCCATCTAAGTTTTTTGGCTTTTGAAATCTACACCTTCAGAGATCTACTCCTAACCTGTCACCTTTTCTCTTATAATGAGATAAACTTGAGCCAAATAATGCATTTTTATATCGCTGCTTGCTAAAGTCAGGTTTCTGTATTAAATATGTTTCCTCCATTCCTCCATGTCATTTATGGTTAAAATATTCTAGTGGTATGTGTTTTCATTTCTTGTAAAAATGAGCTGCCTGTTGCTAACAGCTTGTATTATTTATTCGTACAAATTCATATATTTAAAAAAAAAACTGTTTTTAGACTACAGATTTCTATTGAAGAAGATTTTCAAAAGAAGTTTAGGAGAGGAATGCCATTTTCTTACATATGCCAAATCTAAAACAAATAGATAACTTTTTCTGTCATAGCCATTTTGAATTAGAATGGACCTTCAACAATTCTATTCTATTCTATTTAATTTAATAGGCATTTCATAAGTGCATGGAACTGTCCTCTCCCCTAGGGATATGAATACAAAAATGAAAAACAATCCTTGACCTGAGGGAGATGACATTCTGCTGGGAGTATACAATATGTATATGGATAAGCAAAATAAGATAAGCTGGGGAAGGAGAGATTAGTACCCACTAGGGCATCAGGAAAGATTTCCCAACAGAGGTGACAAAAAAAAAAAGGTAGAGAGTGATCCAAAGATGCAAAACCAAGAAGAGATGCATTACAGGAATTCAGGGAAGCCTGAGCAAGGCATGGAGGAAGGCTATGGAATGCTTTTTTGATAGCATAGGAAGTAGTAGTGTTTGAGTCTAATGTAGTAAACAAAAATAGAAATAATATTCAATAAGCCTAGGCTGGAGGCATATTGCAAAGGGCTTTGAGTACCAAACTGATGAGTTTCTTCCCCTTATTAAAGGGAATAGGGAGCCAAAGAAAATTTCTGAAGAAAAGAGTGAAATGATCAGTCCTGTGTTTTAGGTAGATTATTTTGACAGCTTCTAGGAGATGGAGTGAGATAGTTGAGAAAATGGAGGCAAAGACAGTAACAGGAAGACATTCCAACAGTACAGATGGAAGGCAAGGTGTGGCTATGTTGAGTGCAGAGCAGAAAATGGAGGAGAGGGAGGAAGAAGAGTGATACAATGGATCTAGAGTCCAAAGACTAGGTTTCAAGCCTGCCTGTGACAACTGACTACCCACGTGACCCTGGGCAAGCTACTCTTTGGGCATGTTTCCTTATCTGTAAAATGAAGGGATTAGATAACCTTTGAGGTCCCTTGAAGCTCCAATTCTATATGCTAAGACACTAGATATTGTGGAAACAAAATTTATATATTTTTAGATATTTGTATATATAAAATCATATACAAAATTGTGTGTATATATGTTTATATATACATGTATATGGTGTGTGTGTGTGTGTGTGTGAGAAAGAGAGACAGAGACAGAGACAGAGAGAGAAGTATGATTCCAAGTTGATGAATCTGAGTGAATAGAAGAAATAAGGAAGCAGCAAGTGGTGGGTTCACCTTCTTTTGAAGTCTTCAAACATCATTTGGAAGATACGTTAAAACAGGGATTCCTTTGGCATATGCTTTGGACTAAAATTCTCCTGAGCTCTCTTCCAACTCAAATTCTATGAATCTATGAAGTGTGGAGGAAGGGCAAGTTGGAAAAAGATAATAATTTCTCTTTTGAGCATATTGAATTTAAGATTTCCATTGGCCATCCTGACCCTACCCTCCAAGCTGTTAGTGATGTTGGATTAGAAGTAAGGAAACAGATTAAGAACTGGATGCCTAGATGGGGAATGATCTGCCTACAAATGGAATTAAACCTCTGGTAGCTTCTGAGATCACCAAGAGACATACATTATGGGAAAAGGAGAGGAGAGGACAGGAGAAGAGAGGAAAGAAGAGGAGAGGAGAGGGCAGGAGAGGAGAAGACAGGAGAGGAGAGGAGACAAGAGATTTTTAAATTTCTTAACTAGCAATCTTCCCTTCTTTTTGTTGTTGATTATCACAGTTTTTATTGATTTATGACTTTTGAATATGACTTTTGAACTAGCAACATGGCTCTCTCTTCTTGAACACAGTACTGCTCTAAATTGAATCACATAGGCTGCAAAAGGACCATGGAGGTTATCCAATTTCACCTTTGCATTTTAGTGATGATAAAACTGAAACCAGAAGGGGTGAAGTGAATTGCTCCAAGTCACAGAATTACTGGAGGAACCAGGACTCAAATCTAGTTCTCCTGACTCCCAATATTCATTGCACCACACCAAAATGATATTTTCCAGCATAGTTAGGGAAGGCAAATCCCTGGTTCAGAGAACAGAAAGGTGACATATTTTTTGACAACAGTGCTCACACATCTCAGAGAAGCATGGGATTTTCATTATATATAGATTTTCTAAATTATACCTACTTAGGCTTGCAGGTAATTTCAATATGCTACATAGATAAGTAACCCTATTAAGCATAACATTGAGCAGAAAGGAGTGTCACTTAGAAAAAACTCATCTACTTTACTATTGCATAGTTGTGGTATTGCTCAAATTAGATAAAGTACATGAAGTACTTTGCAAATCTTAATCTGAAAATGCTATTTTTGTTACTGTTACCATTATCATGCCATTTGGACTATTTTGAATTTCCACAATTTCTCCACGGATTTTTGCGTAAATGCAATTTAGCACTGAATTATTACTGTTATTACCTAATAATAAATGACATTTATGTAGTGATTTTGCATATAAAATAGCCAGCAATCATATGGTGTCTTGAGGTTTGTTGAGTTTATTTTCCTTACAAATTTTACTTCATTTATCCTCACAATAACCCTTTGAAAATGCCACTATTATAACCATTTTACAGAAGAGGAAACTGTGGCAGATAGAGGCTAAATGACTTGCCCAGGGTCACACAGCTAGTAAGTATCTGAGACAAGATTTGAACTCAGGTCTTCCTGACTCTGGGTCCAGCAGTCTATCCACTGAGCCACTTACATGCTCACTAAAGCTTCATGCTTTTCTATTTGATCCTCATACTAACCTGTGAGCTAGATAGGTAATATAATCCTGGTTTTCAGATGAGAAAACTGAAACTAAGAGACTTTGACATTTCTGTACAGTCACAGAGTTAATGTCGGAAGTAATATACAAATCTGGTTCTTTCCTGACTCCAAGTCTGGCACTTTTTCACCACTAAAATCACACAACCTCTCTGTGTATGCTGCATCTGTCTCGTTGTATGAGATGGTTTTCAGATATCTCCATGCAGCTTATCCAAAACAATGTTTTCATCCCAAACTAATTTCTTGCCAGCCTGCATACTTCTGGTTCATTTCCTCCAATTATCTATTGAGGCATGCTACAGGATACAAACTAGAATCGATAAACGCTTGAGTAAAATATGAAGACGATAGCTTTAATTAAAAGGAAATAAAGCCACATCATTTAGCTCAAACGGTATATAGAAACAATTTGGGGGTTATCTACTTTTTTAGATTATTTATGCCTCTGTGTTACTTCTAGTGTGGATCACTAAGTATTTATCACATAATGTAGGATTTGTTTGGCAACAATTCAACAGAGGAAAAATAGCAAAGAGTAAAATATAGGAAAACACAGTAATATGCCAAGAGCAAATCAGCAGCTTGTGACAATGTGGTATGGTTGCATTCATGGTAGATAGTATAGTCCAAAGTCCCTAGGCAAAGTACAGTCTGCTTGTCAGAAAGATGGAACTCTTACTTCCTGCATTTAAAAAAGAATCGTGAGCAATCTCAAATGCAAGTATTTTATCCTCTTTGCTTTTTCGTAAGTGGGACTCAACTTCTAAGTAATTTTGGCAATTCCTTGAAACTGCCAGAAAGTTCAGATGACAAATTCAGTTCAATTCAGTTGTTCAATTCAATTCAACATGTATGCATTAAACACTTAACTATAGTATATGTGGCTTTGCCTGAGAAGAATGTCACATCATATGAAAGCACATACTTGCCATTATAGGTTCTATAGGTCACTAGAAAAGAAATGCAGGACAAATCCTATTACTGAAAAAAATTTCTGTATCACACCAAGGTTTCTGAACCCAATTACTAGAGAGATATTGGCTACTGGAGGAGACTGAGCTGGATTGAATTTGGAAAATTTCATAGTGCTTTAAAAGACCCAAAATTCTCCTTGTAGCAAAAGCTCATGGCCGTGAGTCATATATATTCCAGTATCCAAAGAATCTAAGTATTAAGTCATCAAAACAACAATGGAGAGGTACGTGGTAGGCATAAATAGGCTGCCATATATTACTAGAAAAACAATATAAATGATATTGTAAGGGAGATACATGATAGGAAAAAGAGGTGGGTTAGTTATGTAGCTGGACTGTGAGATAGCCAGTAAATAGCCTATGTATCTATTAAATACTCCATTATCCATATTATTTAAAGATACCTAGAGTAAGATTCCCCAGTATCTTGGGCAGGACCCCTACAGAGGATGTATAAAAGGACATGGACATAAATACAAAATGACAAACCATGAATAGTCAGCCTTGGTGAAGGATGTACCCATTGATTTCAGTGAAATCACAAATCCATGGAAGTAGAGAAATCTTTAAGACTCTAAAATTCTCTTATAAGAAAGGATTTGCACAATCTTTTAATACTTGCTATATAGGTCCAGGGTGATACCAATGTAGAGGTTTGAAAAAGGATTGTAGCTACCAAATAGCCACATTGAAAAAGTGTTGTTGGAAGTGGAGATTTGTAGGAGACATGTCATTCTGTCTCTTTAGTAGTGTGTTAGATATGGTGGACAGAGAGCCAGTTTCAACGTCTGGAAGGCATGGGTTTGAGTCCTTAGGTGTGTTATTGTAGACAAATTATTGGACTTCTTAGTGGCTCAGGCAAGTCTCTAAGACTATGAATTACAGAGTAGGTGAACCTGCCTTGGAAATTATCTCTTTGATAGTTCCCAGTGCCAGTGAAATCAACAATTTGCTCTGCCCCTCCCCTAGTAGTGTATTTGACTAGGTTCATTGATTCATTGACTGGGTTCAGTGATTGAAATTCACTCATGTTGACCTCTCTAGCATTGAACTGCTGCTATGAACTCTTTATGGTTCTTTCTTTTCTTTGAACTTTGTAACTATTTGCTTGACTTAGCACAAAATTCTATTTATTCATTGGATTTGGACTTTCTTGGGACCTGTTAATTACCAGCATGTGTCAGCCCCATCACTTCTAGAGAATGGGAATCTACAATGATAATGGGATTTCACATGTAATATCTTAACCACAAGTCATCATTTTAATTCAACAATCATTTATTAAGCTCCTATTATTTAAATTAAATAGGGCATTGTGCTAGGACAGACAAAAACTGAACATTCCCTGCCTTCAGGGAGCTTACACTTGTGTTATACTGTCTCTTCTGGTTACAACTAAAGATTTGGTAACGATAAACTTGAGCAGGAGCTCCCCCACACTCTTGTGCCCTAAAAACAATCAATAAACTAAGTTACTTAATATTATTGGTTAGATTACAATCAATTCAACTTAATATGCATTTATTTTCTTTATTTACAAATTTACAATGTGCCTGACACTGTGCTATGAACTGGGATACAAAGACAAAAATGAAAACAATCCTTTTTCATTAAGAAGCTAGAAGACACTGTGGAGATCATCTTCTCCAAACTCTTATTAGAGTTTAGGAAGCAGGGGTTCAAAGAAGTGCCATAACTTGCCATAGTCACAATGACAGTAGGTGGCAGATTCAAACCTAGATTTTTTTGTCTCTTGGTGCAGTGCTTTTTGCACCATCCTATAAAGATATGGCCTTTGTGCCTTTATTGGAAATACTGAAATGACTGTGTAGAAATAATAATATTCTCCTTTGTTGGACTTCTTTGGGGTTTCATCCCCCACCTTATGCCAATATCATGAAAAAGGGGCCTCTAAAAAACAATGATATGAATTCACTTGATATGAATATAATACAAACAGAGGAAAAATGGGAGGAAGTACATTTAGCCCAAACCAAAGAGAAAGTTTTGCTATTGGGGGTGAGAGGATCTGTGGGAAGATGTGGACCAAATGAAAGAAATAGTCAAATATCCAGTGCAGTTGAGATAGTATCATTTAGCTGGGGCAAAATGTCCCATATAAATCAATGTGAGACATCACAATCCAACCCTTGTGTTTCTCCTTTGACAGCAAATATTATATATATTCTCAACATGTGGAAAATTATTTTAATATCAATCCAAAAGAATAAAAATGAAAATGATATCAGCATAATTGTGCACCAGGGAAAATAGAGTAATTGCACACCCAGACAATTTCTATGTGACCCTTTTCAGAATGTATAAACAATTGAAGTTCACTTGAAAAAAATAGTGTTGGGATAGCTTAATTCAGTTTCATATTCAATTGTATAATTATGTAGTTGGGTCAGTCTGGTGTATAGATTTTTTTTAAAAATCAGATTTTAGCATTGAATTTTCTATCAGCTTTATAAATGTGCATTTCAGAAGTGATGGAAACTTCCTAGGTACAATAATTATTTTTCAGATAACTGCTCACAATCCAGTCATATACTTCACAATTGAGGGCTTTCAGATGCCAGTGGAGGCCAGTTATTATTGTGTGATGTACTATCTGTGACTGGCAGAGACTGACAAACTATTTTAGAAAGATCTAGACATTCTTATCAGGTGTCAATGATCCAGGGTCCAAACCATTTAAGAATGACCATGTCCTACTAAACAGTAACAGTGCACTGGATCCAGAGACAGGAAGAACTAGGTTCCTCCTATATTTGACATGGTAGTTGTGTGAGTATGGCTTCCTTTTCTATTCAGCATTAACTACTGGTATGAACTCTTTCTTAGTTCTTCCTGATTCCTTGGATTTTCTTACTATTTGCCTGACATGGCAAGACAGTTTGTTTATTCATAGTATTTGGAATTTCTCGGGACCTTGTAATTGCCCTTAATTACCCACCTGCCAAGGTTGTTATGGAGCTTAGATGACATAATGTATGTTAAGCACTTTGTAAATTTTCAAATATTATCTAAAATCAGTTATTAACATCAAGCTCTATAAAAAGATTCTAGATAGGCATCAAAGTCGACAAACAAAGGTTGGGGCTGCAATTATACCTCCTCCTATTACATTCATTTCTCTGAAAAAGTTGCTATGTAAGTATTATTTAATAAATAAATTGAAATTAGAAGGTAACTTTCTTAATCCTCTGAGTTCATTTAGTGAAACTCAAGTATTATTTTATCAGATGATTATGGTTGAATAATTTTAAATGCAGCAAGGTAATGGCTTTCCATCATATAAAGCAGATTTAGATAAGCATGGTTAAGTACATACAGGGATAGACCTGTTCAAATTCTGCCTCTGTCACACACTAGCTATGTACCTCTGCAAACATCAGTTGTCCTTTTGGATTCTTAGTTTCATCATCTGTAAAGTGGGGATAATAATATTATAGTATCTATTGGCATCAAGCTATTCTGAAGCTCAAATGTGATAATATGTAAAAATAACTTTACAAAGTTTTTTGCAAATGCCAGTTATTTCTAGATAAAATGTGTAGCAATGATATGCATCATTTTGTACGTCTACATCTACATCATTTTCTACATTGCATAGTAACATAGAAAGAACACACTCTGGAATCAGGAAACCTAAGTTCTAGTCCTATCCCTGATGCTGTGTGAATTTGGACAAATCCCTTCCTCTCTCGTTTGACTTTAGTTTCCTCATCTATAGAAGAAAAAAAGTACTCTCTAATGTTCCTGTAAAGTTCAAGGACTATAAAAGGAACATTTGTTGTTAGTCTCAAAACTAATGTTTAAAAAATGGTTTTATTAGGGGCTTAGCTAACCGCATAATTTTTTGGTAAAAAATAGAAAGATCCGGGACCTAGAAAGAAGTTCTAGATTCAAATTCTGACTCAGACAATTATTAGCTGTGTAACTATGGAACAATTACTTAGCCATTCAAAAGTTCGTTCTCTTCCTCAATGAAATGCTAAATAATAATAATACATAATACACACACTGTTGACCTCACAAAATTGTTGCAAAAAATGAATTGGAAAGATGGAGGAATAAATCAGGAAATTATCTGACTTGCCCAAATTTACCCACAAATAATTTAAAATTATGATTCAAAGTGAAATTTAAAGTGGCAAAAATAATTAAAAGTCAAGGTAACGCAGTTGTCCAGCCTAAGACATTTTGAGAAGATGTTAGGAAATAATTGACCTCCCGGGCTGGTGGTCAGCACAGGCAGATACAACTGAGTCAACAAACTGCAAGCCCAGCAGCAGTCTTACCTTTGGGGGCCTTCCACCTGGCAACAGGGCCCAGAAGGTTCACCCAACATCATCCCAGACTGTGGTGAGAAGTGAGCAGTTAGAGGAGAGGGCACTCTGAGAGGGGTGGGACTCTGTGGTCATTTGCCCCTGATTTCAGTTCTGGGGCAGTGGGGACAGCTGGTACTTGCAGTCACCTGAGGGACTGTAGGAAGTAAAACTGTTTGTGATGGGGACAGTGCTGTGGGCCATGGTTGCAGCTC
Source organism: Pseudochirops cupreus (assembly GCA_028627135.1). Taxonomy (NCBI): domain Eukaryota; kingdom Metazoa; phylum Chordata; class Mammalia; order Diprotodontia; family Pseudocheiridae; genus Pseudochirops; species Pseudochirops cupreus. Next base: position 486,508,785 of record CM053581.1, read on the forward strand.
AGGGTTGGAGAGGAGCGCCTAAGACCACCCAGAGTCCAAGGCATGGTCCCTAGGAGCAATGACCACACCTGGCATTGGATTATTGAATGGTAGAAGAACCAAAAAAATCAAAGACCCTCAAATAGAGTTCAGAAAACAACAGCATGAAAAAACTGAAGCCTGAGACATTATCCCCAATGCCCCTGGAACAGAGCTTGAATATAACATAAAATTAATAATCAAGAAGTAAGCCATTTAAAAAATAAGTAGGGAGCAGAGAAAGAACCTGGAGAAGATATGGGTTCAAATTCAGAAGATAATGAAGTCTAAACAGCTGCTTGTAAAACTTCAAATAAAAATGCAAAATGGGTCACAAGTCCAAAAAAGTTCTTGGAAGAACTTTAAAAGAACCTTACAAATCAAACATAGAGGTTGAAGAAAAATTAGGAAAAAAATGAGTAATGCAAGATAATCAAGAAAATTATGAAAAGAAAGTAAACCAATCGGAAAAAAAGAGATCCAAAAAATTGACAGAAGAAAAAACTCTTTAAAAATTAGAATTATGGCAAGAGGAAACCAATGACTTAATAAGACACCAAGAAATAATAAAACAAAATCCAAAGAATGAAAAAAAAATAGTAAAGAATGTGAAATATCTCATTAGAAAAACAATTGACCTGGAAAACAGATCAAGGAGAGAGAATATAAGAATTGTTGGACTCCCTGAAAGTTCTGATCAAAGACACTATACTTCAATAAATGATTGAAGTTTTAAAACTAGAGGGTAAAATAAAGATTTTAAAATTCCACCAATCATAACCTGAGGGACATGGAATATAATATTCCAAAGAGTAAAGGAGGTGGGTTTGCAAACAAGGATTGCTTACCCAGCAAAGCTGAGTGTAATCCTGCATGGAGAAAATGGATATTTAATTAATAAAAAGACTTTTAGGTATTTGTGAGGAAAAGACCAGAATTGAATGGAAAATTTGACCTACCAAAATCAGGATAAACATGAGAAGGTAAACAATCAAGACGAATTAGAAGGGATTCGATATGATCAAACTGCTTACTTTTTACATGGAAAAATGTTATCTGTAACTCTTAAGTATGTTATCATTACTAAGATAGTTTGAAAGAGCAAACATAGATAGAAAGCTTGGAATTGAGTTGAATATGATGCTAAAAAATAGGATGGTGCTAAAAAATAAAATTATGTAGGGAGAGACAAAATAGAGCAATTATCTCATACAAATGAAGAATGGAAAAACCTTTGCAGTGGAGGGTAGCAGAGGGGGGAGGGCTGATAGTACTAGAACCTTATTCTCATCAGAACAGGGTTAAAGAGGGAATAACATACAACTAGAACAATATAGAAGTCCTCTTAATTTACTGGGAAATAGGAGGGTGAGGGGGTAAGATAAGGTTGGGTCTTTTACAAGGGCAAGCATATAAAGAAATAAGAGGTTTGTTAGAAAGGTAGGTAGATTAAAGAATAAGAGAGTAAGGGGAGAGTATAAGGAAGGATTCTTAGAAGGGGTGTGGATTAGGGAGGAAACAGTCAGAAACACATTAGATCTCTGAAGAAGGAAAGCATAAAAAGAGGGAGAGAAGGCTAAACAGTGATAAAAATAATAGGATGGAGGGAAATGCACAACTAGTAATTATAACTTTGAATGGGATGAACTCAAACATAAAATAGAAATGGATAGCAGAATGGATGAGAAACCAGAATCTGACAATATGTTGTTTACAAGAAACACATTTTAAAATGAGAGTTACACATAGAGTAAAAATAAAGGGTGGAATAGAATTTATTATGCTTCAGCTGATGCATACACACACACACACACACACACACACACACACACACACAAAAGCAGGGTAGCAATCATGACCTCAGGAAAAAAAAATTAAAGCTCAAATAGATTTAATCAAAAGAGATAAACAGGGAAACTACATTATGATAAAAGGCACCAAAGATAAGAAAATAATGTGAATACCAAACCTGTATGCACTAAATGCTATAGCATCCTAATTTTTAAATGAAAAGCTAAACGACTTACAGGGGACAATAAATAGCAAAATTATAATAGTGGGGGGTCTTTAACCTTCCCCTCTCAGAACTAGATTAATCTAATCAAATATAAATAAGAAAGAGGTCAAGGAGATAAAAAGAATCTCCGATAAGCTAGGTATAATAAATATCTAGAGAGAATTGAATGGGAATAGAAATATACCTTTTTCTCAGTGGTAATGTCGACCTTAGATTAGAGAGGAAAACCTTTATAGTTAAATACAGAAAAGCAGAAATATTAAATGCATCCTTTTCATAATGCAATAAAATTACATTTAATAAGGGACCGTGTAAATACAGATTAGAATGAATAATAACCTAATATTAACCTAATAACCTTAAAGGATGAGTCTGTTAAATAACAAGTAAGAGAAACATTAAATAATTTTATTAAAGAGAATGATAATGAGACAAAACCTATGGGATGCAGCAAAAGGAGGAATTAGAGGAAATTTTAAATGCTTACATCAATAAAATAGAGGAAGAGCAGACCAATGAATAGGGTAAGCAATTAAAACAAACTAGAAAAAGAATAAATTAAGAATCCTCAAACACCAAATTGAAAATCTTAAAAATTATATTATGTGTAAAAAAATCATTGAGTTAATGAATAAAATTAGAAGTTGGTTTTATGAAAAATCAGTAAAATAAACCACTGATTAATATGATTTTAAAAAAGAGAGAGAAATCCAAATCTCGAGTATCCATTATGAAAAGGATGTATGTGCCACTAATGAAAATGAAATCAAAGCAATTATCAGGAGTTATTTTGCCTAATTATGTGCCAATAATTTAACAATTTAAGTGAAATGGAAGAATACTTGCAAAAATAGAAACTGCCTAGAATGACAGAAGAAGAAATAGAATATCTAAATAAGCCTATTTAAGAAAAAGAAATTGAACAGATGATAAATGAATTTCATAAGGGAAAAAAGTATCAGGACCAGATGGATTTACAAGTGAATTCTACCAAACATTTAAAGATTAGCTGATTCCAATATTACCTAAATTATTTGAAATAACAGCAAAGATAGAGTCCTACCAAATTCCTTTTATGCATCAAAGATAGTTCTGGTATCTAACTCAGGAAGAACACAAACATGTGCATGCACACACACATATGTATATGTATATGTATACGTATATGTATATGTATATGTATATGTATATGTATATGTATATGTGTGTATACACACAGTACAAAGTGGAAAATGATCTAGTAAATTCAAATAATTTGTTCATTGTGATTTCGTGCCAATTTCTTGCTGTGCTTTGTTAATGAATCATGGTGGGTGTTGTTCATGCCTCGCTATAATAAAGTGATGATAAGGCAAAAAATAAGTGAATTGTAAATATAAAAGCCCAAGAAAAACACGAGCCATTATCATTATTTTTTAAAAAGTATTTCCTTTGTTTTAATCAGCCAAAATCCACCTTCTCATTCATCCACTCTCTCCAATTGAGAACACAAGAAAAGTAAAACTCATTACAATCATAGTCAACAACAACAAAAAAATGTCAACATTGATCATGAGTCATTATTAAAATTAAATACAGTGGCCACTTTTATAATGTTGGTGTTGGAACACAAGCCTAACAATTACCTGTTTTATAGATTAACTTAATTTTATCGGTCCTTCTCTGTAGTTAATCATGTTGCAGAAGATGTGATTTAATCTGCAGTGTATCCAATTCATGTAAGAACATGGCATATTAAATTAGGCTCATCCTATTATATTTTCATATCCAGTCTCCCCAGGCATAGAAGAAGAGAAGATAATATTAATTGTTTTTAGTTACTGAATCATGGTCTGAATTGTTGCTTTTTCTTGACAATGGAGTCTGATGAGAATGATCTAGATCCCATCCTCAATATAAACTCTATGGTCCTGAACAAAATCAAATGGTCATGGATTATAGTTGATATTACTATACAGAGGCATTTGTCTGCCCACAAATAAGCACTTATTACATACCAGGCATCATTCTAAATGAAGGGAAAACAAAGGAAAGGCAAAATTAGAACCTTGTCCTCAAGGAGTTTATTCTCATGAGGAAAACTACATACACATAAATTGGTGCATAATATTTAAATACAGAATAGCCTTTAAAGGGAAGGCATTAGCTGATGTGGTGACCAGGAAAGGACACCTGCAGGAAACGGTAGTTGAGCTGAGTCTTAAGGGAAGCTCAGGGTTATAAGAATCATGTAAGAATTGGTATAGAGGAGGATATGAGGAAAAACATTTCATATATGAGGAATAGCAAAGGTATAGAGACAGAAACTGTAGAGTTCTTTATGAGGAATAGCATGCACACCAATATGACTGCACCATATAGTATGCAGTCAAGTAATGTGGGTCAAGTAATGTTTTGAAGGACTATAAACAGGAAAGCCCATATTGCGAAGAGCAAAACATAAAGCAAACATGGAAGTTTATATTTAATCCTACATGTAATAGGGAGCCGTTGGAATTTATTGGGCAGGGCTGTGACATGGTTAGATGTATGCTTCTGGGAAATGACTTTGGCAGTTGTAATGGATTGAAGTAGGGAGAGAATAGAGGTAGGGAGACCAATTATTAGTAGTCTAGGTAAGAGGAGATGAGGACCTGAGTTAGAGAGTTGGTTATGTAAGTGGAAAGAAGGGAATATATATGAGAGATGTCATAGAGAAAGAAATTACATGTTTTGGCATGTTGCCATGGATATATGGAATAAACAAGAGTAAGGAATCTAGGATAGTAATGAGATTGTGAAACTGGATGACTAAAAAAATGATGATACCCCTGACAATCAAAGGGAAATTCAGAGGATGGCAAGGATAAGGCTGAATGACAGACAGTGGGCTCTGTTTTGGTCTTTGTTGGATTCAAGCTATCTAAGGACATCTACTTTGAAATGTCCAAAGGACAGTTGGTGACATGGGACCAGTGATTGCAGGATCCTGATACATGAAGTTTTCCTATAGAGACCATTTCTATCAATTAGCACAGGAAAGCAAAGAAAAAAAATATCATCTTATAGAACTCTCAGGCATGTGCTCACGCAGGTCTGTAGAATACAAATGATAACTTTTAACCTAGAGTCAAGGACATTATCCTTCATAATCGGTAGCTTTGGAGCACAGATACAAGATTTAATTGTTTCCTTCTTTTTATGAGTCACATCTATGACCATTTAAATTTCATCACTGGAAAAGTTCAGAGAAGAAATCTATAGCAGCATAACCTCCAAAATGCAACCTTGCCATTCCTACTTCACAGAGGCCTAAGCAGCATAATTAGCGGGACCATAACCCAGAGTCATAATTAGTGATTTTTGTACCTGAGGAGAGTACTACAACATAAGAGAGTGGGAGAGAATAAAGGGTGGCAGAATGGGGGTAGGGTAGTTAGGAGATCATCTGGGATGCAGTCCTTGGTAAGAAAGAGAGATCAAGGAAAGCCTAATGTTTCAGTGATAACCTAACAGCTGCAAATACTGTCAGGGACCTCTACATTTCAACAACTTGGGAAAAAAGTTTGATCGCTCTACCCTAGTTACAATTTTACCCTGATCAATGCCTTTTTTTTCGTAATGATGTTATTAATATATTATTTTTAAAACATCCTTTACTACAATTTAAAAACCTTCTGAGACATTCTTTGGCCCATCTCGTGTTTCACATTGGCTCTATGAAACAAACTTCCCCTTGATAGGTTATTTCATTTAATGTCATGTTTGTAAAATCAGTTAGTGACATTAACCAAAGCATACCTGCGCAATAAAATGTATCACAGTTCATGGATGCATGGTTTCCTATAAGCATGGAAAGGCACTAACTCAGATAGGTTCACTTTAGTGTATTTAACTCCCTCTCCTCATTTTCCAATGTGATTTAAAGCATCCATTCCTTCTAATTTAAGGGGAGATTTTCAAGGGAGAGAAAAATAAAACGACTCTCATTTGAGTGTCATTTGGAAAGTATTGAGTGAACCTGCCTTAGAGTTGTCTGGATTCTAGCAGATGCTTTGTTAGTTCAAACACTTATAAGTTGTAACTTTTCACCTTGATTATTTCAAGGGCCTCCTGATTCGATCCCAGTTCTCCTCTATATTGACGCCAAATTGATTGTCCTTAAGTGCACCTCTGACCATGTCAGTCTCCTGCTCAATAAGCTGTAATGAATCCTTATGTCATCTAAGAAGATATAAACTCCTTTGTTTACCTTTTAAAATTCTTCACAACTTGATCTCAAGCTATATTTCTGGTCTCACTTTACAGTATTCTTCCTCATACAATCCAACAAAATTGGACTTGTCTCTATTGAGCACATCTCCTTACTCCCATGCCTTTGCATTAGCCATCTGCCAGTCCCTCAAATGCACTCCCTCTTCAGCATAAGCACCATCAACATGAAGTTTTTTCTGATTCCCACAATTGCTAGAGCCCTACCTCCAGAGGTGTGCTGGAGCCAACTCTAGCTAGGGAGAGCTGATTGTTAAATTTTCAGTGTGAGCATTTACCCTTTGAAAGTCAGTCAATGCTACAAATTAGGGCTTGATTTATTGTTTGTTTTGTTGATGGATGACTTTAAAAATGATGGGAACATGGAAATCATTCAGATTAAACTTTAAAAAGTGCTTCGTATACATCTTTTTTTCAGCAGCCACTTGTTAAAAATGTGCCAGCACACTGCTGCTTATTTCCCAAACTACTTTCTGTTTATCTATTTTGTATTTATTCTCTTTTTATTTATCTGTGTGTATATATACATAACTTGTTATCTCTCCCATGAGAATAGTTCCTTGAGAATAGTAAGTGTATCATTGTTCATATCCCCTGGAACAGATACAATGCCTGCCTTGTTGGTTAAGTCTCAACAAAAATATATCGAATTATTGTGAAGAATGAATGTAATGTTGGTGTAAGCAGATGGGTAACTCTTCTTCACTCCAAGTGGTTTTTCTGTATTTCAGTTCCATTTTTTCAGGCATAATTAGAAGTGGAATGGAAGGGGGTATTAGCTTATTGCTCTTCTATCTAGAACTGATGGTATTCAACTTTTACTATATTCATGCATAGTTTACACTGGCCTGGGCCCAAAATATCTATTATTAATTGAACTTACAGAACATATGTTTTATGCTTAATTTTCCAATTTCTTTGTCTTTTAAATTTAGGCTAGGTCATATGGTCTATAAAAAGGGTAATCTAAAAAGATGTATCCTCAGAATCTGAATTTGTGACATAGAGAAGAACTCCTTGGTACCTTCTTTATTAAGCAATCATAATCTCATTATTAGGTTCCTTAGTAGTTATTAAACTCCTCTTTTCCTTGGCTACTGCTAAGAAAACAGTATTTTCAACATTCTTTCTCTGCAGTATGGATGCATATAATGATTTAGCAGCTCCAGTACTGTAGGGAGATCCATATAAGGAGAAATCTCTTCTTTTTCTGACTGCTATTTTGATAATTGATAATTTATGAGAGTCTATTGTGACTTTTTCATTTTCTCTTTGGTCTAGAGCTCAGAACTTAAACTTATGTCATTGTTCTTAAATATTATTAACTTCTCCTTCATATCCTCATCATTCTTTCCTTTTAGTCAATTCGAAATATTTTTCATAAATTATGTTCTTTGTAATGCTACATTCAGTTATATTCACTGAGCCTTTACTGCCTCCTAAATCAAATCCCTTTTCAAAGTCGATTATATTTCTAATTTTATACAAGCTTTAAAGATGAACATGTTAATATTTTTGGTTTATTCTAGCAAAAAAGCAAACAGAAGTATTTGGAAAAGCTGTCTCTATCCACCCCATAAGATTTCAAATTTTTTGATGTTATTTACCTTAAAGCTCACAAAACTTAAAAAAAAATCTGTTACATTGTAAAGTATTAAAATATATAAATAAATTTTAAGAAAGATAAATCATAGGCTTGCAAAATACTAGAGACTGAAGGGATCATTTCTGGGTTTTTTTTTATTTGTTCAATGTTTGAATATTTATTTTTTCCAATAACATTATGAAAACAATTTTTAACATTCATTCATTTTTTTAAAAATTGAGTTCAAAATTCTCTCCTCTCCTTCTCCTCCTCCCTCATTGACAAGGCAAGCAATTAGCTGTAGATTATACATGTGCAGTCATGCAAAACATATTTCCATGTTAGTCATGTTGTGAAAGAAAACAACACTCCCCCCCCAAAAGAAAGGAAAAATGAGGAAAGTTTTTAAAAAGTATGCTTTGATCTGCATTCAGACTCTGCTAGTTCTTTCTCTGGGGGTGGATAGCATTTGTCATCACAAGTACTTTGGAATCGTCTTGCCTCATTGTATTGCTAAAAATACACAGTTGTTCATCATATAATATTGCTGTTACCATATACATCGCTCTCCTGTTCTACTCATTTCACTTTGCTTCAGTTCATGCAAGTTTTTCCAGATCTTTCTGAAAGCATCCTGCTCATTATTTCTTATAGCACAATGGTATTCCATCACAATCATATGCCACAATTTGTTCTATCACTCCCCAGTTGATGGGTACTCCATCAGTTTCCAATTCTTTGCCACCACAAAAAAGATCCGCTATCAATATTTTTGTACAAATAATTCCTGTTCCTTTTTTTAAAAGTATCTTTGGGATACAGACCTGTCAAAGGGCATGCACAGTTTTATAATTCTTTGGGCATAGATCCAAATTGTTCTCCAGAATGGTTGGATGAATTCACAATTCCACCAATGGTGCTTTAGTGTTCCAATTTTCCCACATCCCTTCCAACATTTGCAATTTCTTTTTCTGTTTGGTTAGCCAATCTGATAGGTGAGAGGTGGTGCCTCAGAGTTGTTTTGATTTGCATTTCTCCAATCATTATAGATTTATAGCATTTTTCCAGTTGACTACAGGTGATTTTGGTTTCTTCATCTAAAAACTGACTGTCTATATCCTTTAATCATTTATCAACTGGAAAATGACTTGTATTCTTATAAATTTAATTCATTTGTATTTGAGAAATGAGGCCTTTATCAGATAAATTTGCTTGCAAATTTTTTTCACAGTTATTTCCCTACATCCTTTTTCCCCTCCTGTTTATCCTTCTCTCTCTCTTCTTTTACCATGTCTTTCCTTACAAGTGTCTCGCTTCTGAGTACCACCTTGTCCAATCCATTTTCCCTTCTTTCAGCTCCTCCCCTTCTCTTTTTTTAAAAATTTTTAAAATTTTTTTTTAATTTTAAATTGATTTGTTTATTTACTTTTAGTTTATAAGATTCAGTCCCACAATCTCTTGAGTTTCAAATTTTCTCCCCTCCCTCCCATCCCCTCTCCCCATGGTAGCTTGCAATCAAGCATAGGATCTGCAAATACTTTCACATTGGATATTAGTCTGATTGTAAAGAAGGGTTGTAACCAATGTCCTCCTCTTCCCTTATCCCCTTTCCCTCCTACTTCCCTGTAGGATAGATTTCTATACCTTACTGAGTATGTATGCTATTTCCTTTTTGTGTCAATTCTGAAGAGAGTAAATTCAAGTATTGCCTGCTACCACTCTCCATTATCCCCTCCCATTTTTTGTTTTTTAAGTGAGGAGAAAGGAACTTGATTAATGCTACAAAACTAGTTATTGTCAGACCCAGAACTTGAACTCAGGTCTTCCTGTGCTTGGTCAAGTACACTTTACACTATAGCGTGATGCCTTTGTCTATGATTTTGTAGACAATAATCCTTATTAATTGGCAGAAAATTGAAATCATAACAATAATGTAGTTAAATTAAAAATGGAAATGTGTTATAAACTTCATTTGTATGTTATTATTAACGTCATTATTCAAGTTCACTGAATTTGAAACCACATGTTCTAGATACAGATAGATATTTCAATTCCTAATCAATTCCTATTTTTGTTTTCTCTATTAAAAAGAGTAAATTTTAATCAATCAACAGTTACCTATTAAGAGCCAATCATTGCACTAGGTAGTGGGGATAGAAAGACAAAAAGGAAATGCTCCCTCTCTTCCTTCCAGAAGCATATATGAAAGCCATTTTACAGATACTGGAAACTGAGGCAAACAGGGTCAAGTGAGTTGACCAGAATCACAAAACTAGTAAATATTGAGGCCAGATTTGAACTCAGGAAGATGAATCTTCCAGACTCCACTTCTGGAACTCTATCCACTGTTCCACCTAACTGCCATAAGTGCCTGGCACATAGTACGCACTTACTAAATATTTATTGACCCAGAGTGAGGCACAACAGAAGAGGGGGGATGGGATAAGATTACATAAAGCTATAATATTGTATCAGCAATGCAGCATTCACAATGCCTACAGTAACTATAATATGCTGATATGGGTATTAATCACAAAATGTAACAGGCTCTCTACATAAGAAATATAGCTAGAACATTTATTTAAATACCAGAAAACTGAGTCCCCAAACCAGAAAGTCAAAGCCAACATAATAGTTATGAAGTTGGCACATGTAGTTAAAGTAGTAAACACCCACATTCTCAAGCCTTCAAAACAGGACAGGCTACCTCAGGCAAAGATCCTCCTCTCCTCACTCACAACAACTGCTCAGCATCCAGGCAGCTTGCTGCCAGCAGCTCCAGCCCCCCACAGTTCTCATCCCTGGCAGTCCTCAGCAGGAGTCCTTAGTAGAGATTCTGGCTGGCTCAAAGTTCTTCAGACTGAAGAAGGAATAAATAAGTATAACAACCATGAATCAAGGAATAAAAGTTTAAGTCAGACAGAAAGGGAAGAGAATTAATGAATGGATGATTTTAAAGAAATTTTTTTAAAAATAGCTAATATTTTATAGCCCTTTAAGGTTTTTAAAACCCTTTATAAACATTATTTGGTCCTCACAACAACCCAGGTAGGTGCTATTATTATCCCCATTTTGCAGATAAGGAAACTCAGGCAAATAGGAATTAAGTGACTTGCCTAGGGTCACACTTCTAAGGAAATATCTGAGGTCAGATTTGAATTCAGGGAGATGAGTCTTCCTGACTCCATAGACAGTGCTCTATCTACTGCACCTTTTAGCCACCTCTTGCTAAAATGAATTAATCTTTGGTGTCAATTATTACCTAGCCTTACTCACTGAATGGGTGTGGACACAGACAAACTGATACCTGGGAAGAACCTTAATTTAGAAAAGCCAAGGTCAGCACTGCATCCTGGCTATCTCCAGTCATCTTGACCTTTTGACTCTGATGCCTCTGGAGAAGAGAGGGAGGCTAATAACCTTTCATAGCTCTGCCTCAGTAAATCCAATTCTAACAATGCAAATTTTAAAAAAAACCCTGAGATATCACCTTACACCTATCAGATTGACTAATATAACAGAAAATAAATGTTAGAGAAGATGTGGGAAAATTGGAACACTAATGCATTTTTGGTAGAGTTGTGAACTGATCCAACCATGCTGGAGAGCAATTTGGAACTATGACCAAAGGGCTATAAAACTGTGCATGTGATGGAATTCTATTATTCTATAAGAAATGATGAGCAGGCAGATTTCATAAAAACCTGGAAAGCTTCACACAAACTGATGCTGAGTGAAGCGAGCAGAAACAGAAGAACACAGTACATAATAAGAGCGACATTATGAAATGATCAACTACAACAGACTTAGCTCTTCTCAGAAATACAATGACCTAAGACAGTTCCAAAAGATTCATGATGGAAAATGCTAACTACATTTAGAGAAAGAACTATGGAGTCTGAATGCAGAATGAAGCAGATTATTTTTCAGTTTTTTTGTTGTTGTGTTTGTGTTTTTTCTTTCTGGTGACTTTTCCCTTTTGTTCTTATTCTTTTTTCACAACCAGACTAATGTAGAAACATGTTTAATGTGATTGTACATGTATAATCTGTACCAGATTGCTTTTGGAGGAGAGGGAGCGATAAAAATTTGGAACTCAAAATCTTACAAAAAATGAACATTGAAAACTATCTTTACATGTAATTGGAAAAAAAAAACACAAGAAAAATATCCAATTCTCACGCAAGTTGACATCATACTCATGATGACATTGGTCCTCTTCCAGAATTAAAAACAACATTACAGATATATTAAAATAGATTAATATTATATATAATATATTAAAATATATAATATGTAAAAATAAATACAAGATAATTGTGAGGGGAGACACTAGCCACTTCAGGGATCAGGAAAGTTTTCCCGTAGAAGGTAGAGCTTGAACCGAGTCTTGAAGGACAGGGAAAAACATGACTAAGAGGACTAGGAGAGGAAGTAATAACCTTGCTGTTTTAAATGAGTGCAAGTCTTCTGGATTAAGTAAATTAAATTCCATGTATTGAAAGAATGTTAGATGTTATCGCAGCATCAGTGCCAGTAATCTCTGAGGAAACATGCTGAATGGGAGAGGTTTCAGAAGACTGGAGATGAAAAAATATTGTCCTGCATGCAATAGAGAAGTCATAGTCAAATTAACTCGACATCAATCCCCAAGAAAATTCTAGAGCAGGCCATTAAACAGATGGCTTGTGAGCACTTAGAAAACGAAGCAGTGATCACTAGAGTGGTCATGAGCTCATTTAGAATGAGTCACACCAAAGTAATCGTTTCCTTTCTTAATAGGGGTCCAAGACTGATAGAGCCAAAGAATGATAATAACAGCTTATGTTTCTGTATTATACATACAGATTCCTCACCACAAGACTGTGAGCTAGATAGTATAAATATTTTAACCTGATTTAATGCATTTGGAAACTGAGTCTTAGAGAGAGTCAGTGACTTAACCACAGTTACTCACTTAGGAGATGTCCAAGTCAGGAACACTGAAGATGCAGGGTATTTATATTTCAATAAGACATTTAACAGTCTTTCTTAATATCCTTGAGAATAAGATAGCATGAAAGTTTTGTGATTACAGGGATTGTTTTGTTATTATAGTTGCATCTCCTTTGCCCATCCAAAGTGTCCTGTATATAGTGTATAATTAATAAACCATTACTGAATTAAACTGAATTTATTTGGGGGGATAAATTGAGTAACTATAGAGACTATGGTATATTTATCACTTTATACAACTGTTTTTGTTCAGTTGGTTTTCAGTTGTGTCCAATTCTTCGTGACCCCATTTGGGATTTTCTTGGCAAAGATACTGGAGTAGTTTGCCATTTCCTTCTCTAGCTCATTTTACAGTTGAAGAAACTGAGGTAAACAGGGTTAAGTGACTTGCTCAGTCACACAAATAGCAAGTGTGAGGTCAGATTTGAACTCAGGAAGATGAGTCTTCCTGACTCCAGACACAGTTCTCTATCCACTGTGCCACCTATAAGCTGCCCCTCATACAACTATATCCCAAATTTATTTAATCCTGTATTCATCCTAGTACCAGCTAGTGACTCAATACTTAGTTGTTCCTATCCCAGTCAACATTTTTGTTGGTAGCTTGGAAGAAGTCATATTTAGGTGGCATGATGATGCAAAGGAAGACTAATACACTGAAAACAATCAAGACTGAGAAAGTTCTCAATAGTTTAGAAGGAAAGGAAGAAAATTTAAATGATAATATAGAACACAGGTCCAAAAAAAATCAGTTGTCCAATTATAGAAGGGGAGAGAATTTGCTTAAAAACAAACTATGTGGAAAAAATAAGCAACACTTAGAGGGTAAAACTGATAATAATGTCAACATGAGTCAACACTTGAAGCAGCTGCCAAAAACCAAACAAATCAAGTCCTACTGTGGTTTTTAGATGTGCTAATGCTACTGTCAAGAACAAAAAGCAACAATCCCATTAACATCTGAGCTAGTAGAACCATTTCCAGATTATTAGGCCTAGCTCCAGGAATTGAGCTCTGAAGAACACTGGCAGAGGATGTGATATAATATGGCGGACATGAGTTCTGCATTTTGAGTCAGAAGACCTGAGTTTGAATCCTTGGCTCTACTACTTGCTCACTATGTGACATTTGAGCCTCATTTTTTAATCTGTAAAATGGGAATGAGCATATTATGCAACCCCACAAGCTTATTTTGATGATCAAATATGATGATAAAATACATGAAAATCTTTTGTAAACTGTCAAGTACACTACAAATAAAAAAGTTATTAACAATTCACATTTCTATAGAAGTTTAAAGAACATTTTCTTCACAGTAATTCCATGATGTACCAGTACAAATATTATCTTCATCAGGAAAGAGAAATTTAGGAAGCTGAGACTTTCCCAGTGTCCCAATGCCAGTTAATATCAGTAACATGATTTGAATTCAGGTCTCTCTCAACCCCAAGTCCAATGTTCTTTCCACTATACTATGCTGTATTCAAGTGTTAAGAATGTTAAATGTTATAAACTCTAAACTGGGCATCTTGCCACACAGAAGAGTAGGGGGAAGGGGGTTGAGAGGTAGGATGATGGAGGGGAGGGCAAGGTGGGGGGGAGGGCTGATGAATGTTCACATTTCTGTAGAGGGACAGGGACAGGGTGGAGAGTGGA
>CM053581.1:486523806-486565329 GCA_028627135.1 Pseudochirops cupreus
ATCAGACTCTCACAGTGTGCGCACTATGGAGAGGTTCTGCGTAATTTCACATGTTCAGCCTGTATTTGATTGCTTGTCCTTCTAGTGGGGGTGGGTGGTGAGGGAGGAGGAGAAAGAATCTAGAATCTAAAGTTCTATAATCAAATGTTAAAAATATATATCTCTCTCTATATATGCAATTATTATTATTATTATTATTATTAACTACATCCAACTGGAACTTGAGATACACAGGCACTGTGGTTGGGAGATCCATCCTGCCCTACCAAAAAGTCAGAAGGGTGAGGGGGGAAGACATAGGACAGAATAGACTGGGATACACTGGGATGGCTGTTTTGGGGTGGTGGGTTGGGGAAAGATGGGGAGAAAATATGGAACTCAAAATCTTATGGAAATGCAAACTAAAATAAAATTTAAAAAAAGAATGTTAAATGTTAGAGAACAATAATTAGTGTTATGATCATCAGTAATAATTATAACTAATTAGAATCTAAGGGAAGGCAACCCATGCGGTGAGGATTTATCATATTATCTGAGGGATGTTTGAAGAAACCATGGATTTGGCATACAGTACTGGGCATGAATGTAGTGTGATTCAATAGAAAGAATAGGCGGCTTTGAAGTGTTTAGAGTAATCCCCCCACCTCTGAGGCTTACTAACTGTGATATTAGGAAAATCTCATAGACTTCAATCGCCTTATATGTAAATTGAAGTCGTTGAACTAGATGGTCTCTAAGATTCCTTCAAGCTCATGGTCTATGATTTATGAATCATCTCTCACTGGACACCAAAAATAGTGGAGTCAAACTACTATTGCAGCCAAAGAGCAAACAGCCAATGGGTTACTTCTAAGTTAACTTGGACTTTTTGAAGATATCCCCAGTTTTGGCAGCACAACCAGTTAAAAAAAAAAACCACTCAACTGTATGATTATCAGAATAAAACCAGTTATGGGATGCCTACTCATGCTCCACAATCTCTCCAAGGGACTTTCCTTACTGTTGTAGCTATCCCAGAAGCAAGCTCCCTCGCCTCTCTGTATGTGGAGAGATATCATCTGAGTCATTCGGCACACACACCAGAACATGGTAACACAGTGATTCTAAATATTTGAAAGTCTGTCACATAGAAGAAAGATTAGATTCATTCTATGTTATTTAGAAAGACAAATAAGCTGGAATGATTAAGGATGACCTTTCTAATGAGAAGAGCTGGCCCCCAAAAGAATAGGTTCTCTTGTGAGATAGTGATGCCTCCCTTGATTTTAAGAGTTCTGACAGAGGCTAGATATTTGTCAGGGCTATTTCAGATGGGATTCAGAGATTGGAGGGGAAGTTGGATTGAATGACCTCTAAGGTTCCTTTCAATTTTAAGACTCTATGATTCCCTTTCTGCTATTGTCTCCAGAAGCAAATGCATTGTTGTGAAGGAAAAGATGAGCTCAATCTGGGGAGAGAAAAGAACTAAATTCATAAACATTATCATTTTAAAAACATGTGAAAATATAGTAATTTCCTAAAACTTCATAAAAACATCAGTTTTGAAAGACTGATAGAAGCCTTATAAACTTCCGTAAGAGGGTTCAAATGAATGGCATAGATCAGATCACCTTTCAGCTATCTTCCAACTCTAAATCTGTGATCCTGGGTACCTGGGAGCAGACACAATCATAGTACACTTTAGATGGACAGAGTTCTTTCCCCCACAACAATTCTATAAAGCAGGTTGCAAATTTTTGTTTGCTTTTGTTCAGGTCTGTCATGCTAAAGTCATGTGGAGGAACTTCTGGTGTGAAAACTCCCTTCACTTAGTAGATCATCAACCCATCTTCAACTCATATAAAAAGATGCCTAAGCTACTAAGAAGGCAAGTGCCTTTTTCATGGTCATACAAGTAGTACAGCTTCTACATAAAGCACTTGGCAAACTATCAAATGCTATATACATACTGCAAATTTCCTGAGCCTGTTCTATACCTTGTAACCCAGAAGTGATAATACTTTTAGTAACTACCTATCAGGATTGTTGTGAGGATCAGATGAGATACTATATATTTGTTGTTATTGTTCAATTATCTCAGTCGTGTCCAACCCTTCATGACCCCATTTGGGGTTTTCTTGGTAAAAATTGGAGTGGGCTTGCCATTCTCTTCTCCAACTCATTTTACAGATGAGGAAAATTGAGGCCAATAGGGTTACATGACTTGCCCAGGGTCACCCAGCGAGTAAGTGTCTGAGACCAGATTTGAACTCAGGAAGATGAGTCTTCCTGACACCAGCTCCAGCCTTCTATCCACTGAGCCACCTAGCTGCCCCATAGTATATATTAAGCATTGGTAAACTTTAAAGTACAATTAAAAACGAGTTGTTGTTAGAAATGTAGATGGATTGAACCCAGGCCCTGTGGTGTCAAATCCTATGTTCTTCACACTCTGCCAGGCTGTCTTAGACTCTAAACTCCTTGAGAATAAACAAGAAAATAAGTATTTATTAAGCACTTACTATGTACAAGGTAATGGGCCAAGTGTTTATTTGATTCTCAAAACCCCTTAGAAGGTAGCTGTTATTATTATCTCCATTTTACAGCTGAGGAAACTGAGGCAAATAGAAGTTGAATGACACCCCAGAGTAACATAGCTAGTTAGTGCCTGAGGCCATATTGGAACTCCGTTTTTCATAACTCCAGGCCCATGCGTCACCTAGCTGCTTCTACCTGGCAGGAAGTTATTGGTTTTGTTTTGCCTTTCTGGTGCCTGGCATGTTATAAGTGTTTAATAAATTCTTATTGATTGACTATCTTGACAAACACTGCCAGATGCTTCAGTGACTATTAATCAAAGGATCTTGGTAAAATGTAGGTGGTAGAAAAGTGAAAATTATCAGGTGCAGCTGAGAGAAAGGGTATAGACCAGTCCTACAGTCATCCAGGGGTCAAAGAACATCTAATCACCAAAGGCAAGAACTAGTCAAAGTGACCGAAGGCTGAAGAAATCAGGTGAGTAAGAGATGCAGAATCCAGGGAGCCAAAAACTAGAGGCAGGGGGTTCAGGAAGGTAATGTTTGGAAAAGAGGGAAGGTGACTAGGAACATCAGTTGTGGAGTCAGCAGGTAAGCAGGGACAGGACAGGAATCAAGAATCCCAGTAACACAGATATAATAAACAGTTAATAGATAATAGCTGGGTTCAATGGCAAGTCAAGGCATGTGATTGGATTTTGAGCTGAGCCTTCACTCTGAGATTCTCTTGAATGTCCAGCCTTGACAACAAGTGGTGTCAGGGTATGGTGGGAACTAGACCCAGAGATACGAATGATAATGCAAGAGGGGTTTGTTGGAGAATGAGAATACTGGGGATTCAGCTGATCCATCAAAGGTAAAAGAATCAAGACAAAAGGTGGATTCTCACACCTTCATCACTTTTTTTTGAGCCGCAGCTTAGTTTCATAGTCTTAATAGATTTAAAGCTGGAAGCCAGACCTCAAGAATGTTATAATCCTTCCCCCTACCATGTTATAGATGAAAAAACTGAGGCCAAAGTTAAGTGATTTTCCTCAGATCATACGGGTAGTAAGTGACAGGGTTTGAATACAAACTCTATTCCCCCAAACCCAGGAGGCTTTTCCATGGTAATTCAGAGTTCATCACACCACAAAAATAGTTGGTGTCATCCCCTGCACCCTCTGCCATTATCATCCATTTACTCATATTGAAGCCTACATGCCACTTGTCTGGCCAATCAAACAGCCTTTCAAAATGTATCTATCTCAGCTTGACAGTCTCACTATCTGATGGAAGGACTTAATATCATATGCAAAATTGGTTTTTTTTGCTGTGCATTTCCTCACTGAGCTCATGCATAAATTTACGTAATAAGACCAACCCTACTGCTGAGTCCTGAAAGAGCCCACTATTTCTATTTTACCAGGGAGAGAAAAAATAATCATAGATGTAGACTAGAAATGGATCTTAGAGGCCATCTAGTCCAACCCTTTCTTTTACAGTTGAGGAAACTGAGCCCCAGAGAAATGAAATGACTTTTCCAAAGTCAGTCAGATAGGAAGAAGTAGAACCAGAAATTGAACTGAAATCTTATTGCAGAGGTTCTTCACCTGGGGTTCAAAAATCCTTTGTGGGGTTTATGGACAGATTTCAAGGGGCCTGTAAACTTGTTTGGGGAAAAAAATCACACTTTTATTTTCACTAGACTCTAATTGAAATTGAGTATTTCCTTCAATTATTTAAAAAAAAATATTATTCTGAAAATGGGTCCTTAGTTTCACCAGATTGCCATTAATACAAAAAAAGTCAAGAACTCAGCGCACCACATTGCTGCCATCATCAAGATAGCACAATGTTATTGTGATTTTTGTTGTTTCTGTCATTTTTCAGTGGTGTTTGACTCTTGGTGACCCCAATTGGGGCTTTCTTGGCAAAGATACTGGAGTGGCTTGCCATTTCCTTCTCCAGCTCATTTTATAGATGAAGAAAATGAGGTAAACGGGGTTGTGACTTGCCCAGGGTCACACAGCTAGTGAGTGTCTGAGCTCAGATTTTGAACTCAGGAGTCTCCCCAATTCCATGTCTGGCACTCTATCCACTGACAGAGTAGAAAAAACATTGGGATTAGAAGGCTTGGGTTTGACTCCCAACTCTTACACTTACTGGCTATATGACTGTAGGCAACACATATAAGCCTCTATTTTATCATCCATAAAGTGGAAAAAATAACATTTTTCCCATCTAACTTACTAGATTGATGTGAAGAAAGAGCTTGGCAAATTGTAATTCTCAGTATAAATGAAATCTATTTCTGTCTGTGCTCATTCCTGCTAAGGGTCCCAAATATTTTACTACCCCCTCAGACCAATGGACATCAGAGGAAAACAATCCTTAGAAATAAGGATTAATTTAATAGATGCTTGTCTCTGCAGAACCTCAGGCACAATTCAAAAAACAAGTTTCCAACCAATTATTTGTTGTTTTCAATTTTGCCACTGGCAACCATGAGGACATTTAAAAAGCAACTAATGATTTTGGGTGACTGCACCAGGGCTGTCCACTGAGTTGTGTTCTTCAGAGCTTTAATGTGCTGATGGAAGCTTTTCTTCATCAATACTCCCCCAGGCCAGTAAATGCAGTTAACTAGACCCATCAAATAAAAAAGTGTGTTGCCATTATTCTAGTCCAGTGAAGACTCACAAAAGGCTAAAATCTTAGAAGCAGTAAAAAAAGTCTCTCAATCAGCATTAAGAACAGAATAATAGGGTAATGGAATTGTAGATGTTGCCTTGAGTTATTTAGGTGGAAAGAGCGTTGAATTTTGTATCTGAAGAGCAAGGTTTGAGGAACATGGCTCCAATACTTACGGTCTCTGGGATCATGGACAAGACACTTCAACTTTCTGAGCCTTATTGTCTTCATTTGTAAAATGGAACCATGGAATCCACTTTACCTTCCTGACAGAGTTGTGAAGGTTAAATGGCATAATTTGCAGTTGTTGAGTACTACATAAATGCTGACCAGCTAGGCTGGATAGTGCTGGACCTGGAGTCAGGAAGACTCATCTTTGTGAGTTCAAATCTGGCCTCAGACACTTACTAGTAGTGTGTTCCTATTTCACCCTGCTTGCCTTGGTTTCCTCATCTGTAAAACAAGCTGGAGAGGGAAATGGTAAACCATGCCAGTGTCTTTACCAAGAAAACCCCAAATTGGATCATGAAGAGTAGGACATGACTGAAAAATTACTGAAATATCACCTTCCCTCTCTTATACATATTCCCCCCCAAAAAAATTGCAATCCAGTTAAATTGACTTCCTTTCAGTTTTTTCAAACAAAAAATTTCATCTCCTGACACTCTGAGCATTTTTACTTCATTCCTGGAATGTTCTTCCTCCTCATTTCTGCCTCCTGGCTTCCTTGGCTTCCTTCAAGCCCCTCCTAAAATCCCATCTTCTAAAGGAAACCCTTGCTAATTCACATTAATTCTAATGTCTTCTCTGTGGAGATCATTCCCAATTTACCCTATGTGCTAATTATACGTAGCTATATCGTCACCACCATTAGACTTGAATTCTTTCCTTTTCTTTGTATTCTCCAAAGCTTAGTCCCTGGCAAATAGTTGGAATTTAATAAATATTTATTGACTATTTTAATTCAATTTTCTAATCAGCTTCTTTTGTTTATTAAAAAATTAAATGGAAATTAAAATCCATGAAATATAAATTCACAAAAAATGAAAATTCACTTAGCCACTAGCCTCTCTCACCTTTATCTTTCATTCTCATTGAACTCCTACTCTGAACCTTTCTCTACCCCCACTCCCTATAAAAATTCTATTTTCTTGCCCTTTACCAACTTTATCCCAAAGTATCTGATTTGGGGTTATGTAATAAGAGCAAAAACTAATCTTGTACTCCATTGGTATCCAACCAATGTTAAGGGATCTGGTGGAATGTCTCCAGCATGTCAGATGAACTTTCCTATGTTGGATCTACAAAAGGACAAAGACAAGATTCATCTGGGTTAAGAAGGTATGGAAAGGTAGCAATCTGCCTTGCTGGAGAGAGCATCCCTGTCGATAAAGTCATCTATCCATCCATGTTCTGCAGTACCTTATGTAAAAGATCAATCAAGATTTTTCGACAACAAAGGTGTCAAACATGTGTGCTGCAGGACAAATGGTAGCTGGAGTTCCTGAGTGCTGACTGAACCAAATTAAGAGGTAATTAAGACATATTTAAGAAGATAAAAATACAATAAATCATAGACATCATTGCATTTTAAAATGAAATCAAAATGCAGTGCATAGGGACCCTTCTGGATGGATGGATTAGTTACCCTGTGAGTTTGACACCACTTATCTGCAGTACACTAAAATACTTAAATGATATTTTGCCTGAACTGAACAAATTTGTCTTTGAGGTCTATTAAGAAAGAATATTGGGGCAGCTAGGTGGCTCAGTGAATAGAGCATCAGTCCTGAAATCAGGAGGACCTGAGTTCAAATCTATCCTCAGACACTTGGACACTTAACTGTGTGATCTTGGCCAAATCACTTAACCCCAATGGCCTTGCCTTTTCCCTTCCCTGTAAAATAATTAAAAACAAAAGCTATTGCCATTATACATTTCTTTACCTCATCCACAAGGATGTCATGGGAGATTTGGTCAAATCTGTGTTGAATTGCAAATATGCCATGTTTTCAACCAACTGTCAAAGAAGGAAATAAGGTTGGGTCCTAATAATCACTCTTTTCTTGTCTAAGTGTTCACCAACAATTCATTTAATTAAATTCTCCAGTTTTTCTCCTCTGGAATGTCAAGATCATTGATCTGTAGTTCACAAAATCTACTTCACCAACTTCCTCCTCAAGCCTTTTTTGAAAGTTTAAGCAGTTTGTCCAAAGAATGCTTGACTGGAGAGGGAATGAGGTCCCCAACAACGGAGATTTACAAACAGAGCATGAAAGTTTGCAAGGGACATTGTAAAGGGAATTTTCCTTGAGATAAGGACTGTACTCAATGACCTCTGAGGTCTCTTAAGTATCTAAGATGCTTTGACAAGTTTCCTGGATCACATTTAGGATGTTCTGCAGTATTCCGAGGTATAGTGTAATCAACACAATGTCATCTATAGACAGAAGCCCTGGGAGAACATCACCATGAACAGGGAATCTTTCTTTGATTTGGGGTAATCACTGGACAATAATGGCAAATTATTTTTGGCAAACCTACTTCATCCTTCCCTTGAAATGTATCAAAGTGTTTTCAAACTTATTTTTGTTGCAAGATATCTTTCAGGGAATCTTCTCATATAATTTTAACATATTCATAAGATATCTTGGTGTCAGTCTCCAACAAGGTAGCATTTTTCTCTACCAAATAGTTTTTTTTAAATAGTCAACAAAAATAAGTTCAATGTGATCTTGTATCTTCTGAATCTTTAAATAAGTTGTATGACTAGAAAGTTGTTTTCTACTGCTGAATATCATTTATGGAACTTTTTGGGTTTCCTTAAAGACTCAGTTCAAATCCCATCTTCTTCAAGTCCTTCAAGTCTAGGCCATTCTAGTCACTCTCCTTTCCTCCCTTTGCCTCCCCCTAATTTGTTATATATGTATAGTTGCTTATATGTTGTTTACCCATTTAGACTGTGGGCTCCTTTTCATTTCTCTGTATCCCCAGGGCTTAGTACAGTGTGCAGCAAATAGTAGCTGATTAATGAATGCTGATTGAATGACTGACTTTTTGAAGGGAATAGGGCATAGGGGAGACATATGGTTGCCCCTCCAAGACATAGGGCCATCAAAAGGAAAGCTCCCTCTGCATGGTATGGTCTTCTGGAGGCCCTGTCCTTTGAAGGAGCAACTAGGTGATTAGAGTCACATCCATCTGCAAATTGATCACCTTCTTTTGGTGATGCTAGGTTCTACATCAGGGCCTGATATTGGACTACTGAGACCTAGCTACAACTGTCTGAAATTCAAAGTTCAAGTGTGGAGACATCAAATTGAGGGAGTTTATCTAGATCATTTTGAATTGACCCTGTCAGGGTAGAGAGATAAGCATTAATAAATGTTGGTTGATTGGCTGATTATGAAACAGACCTAGTCTTTTTTGTATTCTCATTAGAAATTCCTTCAAGACGTGTATAAATATTTTAAAGTGATGGAAATAAGTAAGCATATGGATTGATATGACATCTATTATCATTCAAAAGAGTTAAACTTACATATCCACACAGGAAAAATCTTATGAATAAAGAATGTTTATTGTCCAGAAAACACACAATTAGATGAACTGATTCATCATACATATATGTTGAACAGATACTAAATGCATAAAAATAAAACTGAATACATAGTTGAAAAAGAAGAAAAAGAATGCATATAGGAATATCTATGTGCTATGTAAAGGTCTATTTTCTAAGATTGGTATTTTTCTTTATTGCTGTTGTAAGTCACAGAATATCAGTGTATGAAGACATGAAGTTGAGAACACCCAAAAGATAACGGAAAAACATGTGGTGGGTATGAGTAGGCTATATAAAAAATATAGCATATTATCCATGAAAAACTATACAGGAGAAGAAGTGTCAAGGATGTCATTAGAGAGACATATGACTGGCAAAGTAAGTGTTCTAGTCAAGTAGTGCATATACTCTGCAGAATCATGCTTTTAAATTCACAAAATAAAACACTTATGATTACAAAAAATTCAATTATATTAATATGTAGTTGTGTGTGTGTGTGTATGTGTGTGTAGTTCATGAAGCTCAGGTTAAGAACCCTTGGTTTAGAAGGAAGAGAATAAGCCTCTATTAAGTGACAATTACATGACAGGCACTGTGCTAAGCAGTTTTAAAAATATTATATTATTTGATCGTCAAAAGAACCCTGGGAGGTGAATACTATTATTATCATTCCTATTTTACAGGTGAGAAAACCAAGACCAACAGAAGGTAAGTGACTTGCCTATGGTTATGAAGCCAATAAGTTTCTGAGGCTAGATTTAACTATCTTCTTCACTCCAGGACTATTTCTCTATCCACTGTGCAACCTAGCTGCCTAGCAGAAGGTCCCCAGAATTGAGTGGATTCCATGTGGAAGATTTAAAAGAGGTCATGGGAAAAGTTTCACAGCATGAAAAGGAAGAGATGTGCAGTGATCTAGGACATTAGATGAAGCTCCCCATATCAATAAGATCACAAATTAGTCAAATTATCAAAATATATTTTCTTGTCTGTAAACTTGCAAGTCTTCTCAATGAATTTTCAATAATTTTCAGTGATTAACAACAGTGTTAACTTAAGCAAAGGAGTCAAGTAGTTCTACCTTTCATCTGTTGTTTCTTAACATTATGTCATTTGCCCCAGTATTGGGTATCCTCTCTTCTTCTTTCTTCACACTTGTCTTTAAAATCTATCTATCTCTTAACTTGGCCCTTTTTGAAAGTCATCGTTTTCTTTGCAGGGTTTAACCTTCTTGATATTTTCCTTTCAATCTTAGACCATTCTTCAGCATATAACCATGCTTAAACATACCTCTTTTTTGTCTTTTGTACATATCCCTCTAAAATATGACTTCAGCAGCATTGTCAGTCTCTCTAGACACCACTGATGTTTCCCTCTTCAGAAACAGTCTTGCTTGCATTATCAGAATATCATTTGGAGAGTTTCCCATTCCTTATGAACTGCCTTTGTTTTTAGCGTCGTGATAGGTGAATTCATATTCATCATTTCACTGAACATTTAAAATGTTTCTCTCAAATCTTAGGGAAGATGTTTGAATATTCCCTTCCCTGGCTATCACAAACTCTACCATGATAAATTCATTTACTCTGAAAGAGCCCATGCTTCCTCTTTACTACTCACTTCTACTTTACTTCTCATTTACTACTTTATTTCATCTTTACTACTTATTTCCTCCTTGCCAACCCGTAGTTATTCAAGTATAGAGGACAGCATTAGATTTTGAGTCAGGAAGGCCTTGATTCAAATCCTATTTAAAATATTTGCTAGCTATGGGACCCTGGTCAAGTCACTTAGCCTCTGTTATATGGGGGTAGTAATAGCATTTATTTCACAAGTATTTTGTGAGGATCAAATGAGATAATGAACACAAATTGCTTTTGGAACCTTAAAATACAGTATAGATGTCCGTTATTCCTCATTTATCAAGTCAAAAATTCAGTATAGCAAAAAAAAAAAGTCACCACCAACAACCACCATATTCTGAAAGAGGTTCTATTATACACAATAAAACTTACATTCTATCTATGTTCTATTCTCCAGTCCAATCCCATCTTCCATCTTACCTTGGTTATGCAGGAAGTTTATACAGGGGGGCAGATGTCCCAGAGAATTTGTTCCATTCCCACAGTGTAGTATGCTGGAGCCTTTCACCCTACAACTGATTTTGACTTAAAAATTTCATCTTTGCTGCTTGACTCAGGAATATTTTGTGAAGTTATAGCAGCAACCACACTGTCATACCCAGGATGACTGCTAGCACATGTTCTTAGAACTGCTTTACTAGGAAAGATAGCTGTTTAAGGCATCATCAATCATTTTAAATTACATTCACTAGTTCAGGGAAAAAATCAGCACCCTGAACTTCAGAGAAAATACAAGCAGAGAAATAAAGAGCAACAGACAGGGCTTTGACTGCCTGAATTAAAACAATATGGCTATACACTTTACACACATCCCTGGATTGAGAGAGCCTTTACATTGGAGCTGATGGGGAGCTCTGAACATATGGCCGCTCAGAATCTTGACCAGGGAATCACAAGATTCTTCTCATAAGCAAGCCCCCAAAACACAATATCAACTCAGAGTACATATATGTACACATACTTCTCAAAGCCAGAAGGCATCACAATCCTCATGATTCAGTGTCTAATTAGAAATTAGCAAAAGGTGTGAAAGCCTTCCTAGAAGCAAGCCTCCCCTGGGCAAGCTTCCCTTAATGGGCTCATGTGAGGCCTATTAATGAGTGGGGAAAATCTTATATCCCATTAACATTACAGAAGTTTGCCCCCAGTGGCATAAGTAATCATCACTAGTTATGGCTTGACCAATATTTAACTACTTGCATTATTCCGAATAGGAGGAGATGGAGGAGTAGGCATAGTAGGAGGAGTAGGAGTAGGAGTAGTAGTCATAGTGACAATTAAAGAAATAAACATTTATATAGTACCTACTACATGCCAGGTACTATACTGAGGATTTTATAAATATTATCTCATTTGATCATCAAAAATAATATAAAATGTATAATAACAACAATAATTGGCATTTATATAACTCTTTTAGCTTTGCAAAGGGCTTTATATGTTATCTGTGTATCTCATTTGATTCTCACAGAAACCCAATGAGTGAGATGTTATTGTTATCCCCATTTCACCCATGAGAAAACTGAGACTGAGAGAGGTTTAGTGACTTGCCCTGAATCTCAAAGCTAATAAGTTTCTTGAGGTAAAATATGAACCCAAGTCTTCCTCACTCCAAAGTCAGTGCTCTGTCCATCATGCCACCTCTTCCCTCAATTTTCTTATCTGTAAGTGAGAGGATTGGATTATATCCTCTGAGACCTCTTCAAGCTTTTGTTGAAGCTGGGCACAGGTGATGCCTATGAGTGACTGAGCTTTTATAAGGACCTTTTATAATGTGTATGATTTCTAACCTATTGCCATCAAGAACATTCTAGTCTCCCAAGAATAGAAGACAGACTGACAGATAACCATTTTTTACATACAAGCATATATCTGGTATATGTACAGTGGACCCCCAACAAAACTACCAAGAACCACTAACAGACAACCATTATTAAGTTCTCACCATGTAACATTAAGTGCCTGCTATTTTGGATGCATCAAGAAATTTTTTCATATGAAAATAGACTCCAATTATGAAGTAATTTAGAGTAAATGCTAATGAATTAATAGAATGCATGTATCTGGTCTTTAAGCTCATTTAAATAATGAAGCATATACCCTTATGGGAAAGAGTGGATAGCCTGGATTCAGCAGAAATTACTGTTATTGTTTGGCATTTATGAGGTACTTTTTCATTTCCAAAATGCTTTACAAGCATTCCTCCACCAATGGCCTACTCTAGCTATGCATTGCAACCTGGAGATAACCCTACATTTTCAGAGGCTATGAACATGAGCTCTAGCAGGTCCTGCCAAGGAGGGAAAGGTTTTAAATATGAACCTAGCCAAGGGTGCTGTTTGCTCTCTGAGGACCAACCTGGAGAGAGGCTCATCACCAGAAGATCAACCACCAGGTCATGATTGTTTTTTGTCTGTAGCAGCCCATGAAGACCATTTATTAAAACATGAAGTGTTTTATGAGTTACATGGAAGTGCCTACTTTGATGAAAACATATGAGTTATAACTCACATGACTTGTAACTCACATGAGTTAACCCTTATTGTATATTGGGTCAGGGGTCCAGGATAAGAAGCTGACCTCTCCAGATTGTCTTTTTAAATTTGTTTTGTTCTGAATCTCATAATAGACAATTTTTGAGATATTTTAAAAGAATCATAGGTCTGACACTAGAAGGAACCAGTTGGACCTTCTAGTCCAATGACTTCCTTTTATAGATGAGGAAACAGACCCAGAGTGCTAAAATGAATTAATTACCCAAGAGCATCCAGATGGGGCTCCTAAACTCCAATAGTAAGACTATATATTTTAAAATAGATTTTTGTTTTTTGGGTGTGTGTATTCTGAAGGCCATCTATCAACAACCTCTAAAAAATCTCCTCTAGCTCTTAATTTATGACCCTATTGTTAAATTTTTAAAAAAATGAAATAAAAAGTACCCAGACAAGGTTGTGAATCCAGATCATTAGGATTAGTGATAGGAGTTCCCGACTTTCTTGACTTCCTCCCTACACGAAAAAAGTAAACTTCCTTTGCTCAGTGACTCAAGAGTACTTCAGTTCATCCTAACATTGAAACTAAACTTGAACTAATTGGTATGCTAGGGTTAGAGCCATGCTGACTATATAAGACATAAGATTGTAGTAGCATGGTCTATTGTTCAGTTATGCCCAATTTTTTATGACGCTATTTTGGGGTTTTCTTGATGAAGATACTGAAATGATTTGTTCTTTCTTTCTCCAGTTCATTTCACAGATAAGGAAACTGAGGAAAAGATGGTTAATTGACTTGCCTACAGTCTTCCTGACTCCAAGCCTGGCACTCTATTATCTGTACCATGTAGCTACCTGGAATTATGGTATCACAAACTTAAAACTAGAAGGGTTCTCAGAGACTATTTCAAAACCTCTCACTTTACAGAGAAAGAAACCGAGGCCCAGGCAAATTAAGTAACTTGCCAAATATAATAAAGGTAGTGAGCATCTAAGCCAGGTCATCTGATACCAAATACAATGCTCTTTCTGTGTCTTTGTCTCAAAAATAAAAGTTAAAAGAACTTTAATTGATAGATCTATTTTTGTTGGAAACTGTAAGAATTAATTTCAAATCTTTACAATGTAATGTCTCAATAAATCTCAATTTGTTTCAGACTCCTGTCTGAATGGCACATGTTCCTCCTGCATATCTGGGAAAACTATTCTCTATCAGTGTAGATGACATTCACTACTAAAAAAAAAGTCACTTTGGGCTCCTAACCTTTCCTATCCATCTGTGTGTTAGAGGCCTGATTAGTCCAGCCCTATGAATGAATGAGGTGGGGAGGATGGATCCAATTGTCTTTCCACATTACAAAAATCCTTTCTAAGAAAAAGGAGGGTGGCAATTTTAAGGACCCAAAAATTGATTATGAAGGTTTTTTCCTTCCTTCCTTCCTTTCTTCCTTTCTTCTTTCTTTCCTTCTTTCCTTTCTTCCTTCCTTCTTTCTTTCCTTCCTTCCTTCCTTCCTTCCAGAACTCTTCAATTCTATTACAAATAATGACAGTAAAAACCATCTGCCTATTCTGCATAGGGAATAATGTGATGATTATTTGATGAGGGAGTAGGAGTTAAAGTTAGGTGGGATGAAAAGATGGAGTGACTCCAGGAAAGCTGCCTGCTTCTCAAGTCCAACTAGTAAATGTCAAACCAAGTTTGTGTGTTCTTCCTGGGAGAAAAAAAATCCGTTCTAATCATGCACTCCTGTATTCGGATGATTCTTGCCTTTGAAATTTTCAAGAGTAGCACAGAATTCCAACCTCCATCACCCATTGATGCCCACAACAGTGAAAGCCAGTCTGTGAGCGTATTCAGCAATGATTTTTTAAGCTTAGAAATAAACATGCAAGCATAAAATATTTGTAAGTGCCAACTCATTTCCTCTTTGCTCTTCCAATTTAATCACTGAACTGCCAAAAAAAAAAAAAATGGGACAGCTGTGGCTTTGGTTTGGACGTCATTTGAATTCTGGCTATCACCTTTATGTAGAAAACCAGGCTACTGCTAACTTCCCTCAGGCATACACATCTGTGATTTAAGTTAATAAGTTTCTGCATGTCATTGTGGCTTCACATAAATAAGGCTCAAATAGCATGTCTTTGGCAGTGAGGAAACTGGGATCTTAAAGAAAATAGTTTGCATTTGAGTGAAACCCAAATTATCAGGTGAAATATTTGCATGCTAATGAATAATTTTCCAACTGAACAAGTGTTTTAGCCATTGTGCATATGCTACCATGTTGGCTATAGTCTCTATCAGATGTTACTAAAAATGGAAATTTAGAATACTTTGTAATTCTAATTAAATTTTTTTTTAAACTGAGGTCATTTTCTGGCCACAAAAGCAAAATATACTCACATGTGTATACAGGGTATCCCAAAAATCTTAGCACAATTTTTAGCAGTAGCTTAAAACTACACTAAGACTTTTGGAACTGTAGATCATTTAAATGAATATAGAATTACAGCCTCAAGGGATATTAGAGGTCACCTAATCCAGCATATACATATGTGTGCATTATTTATACATACACATATATGTATATATAATATAATCAACAAATCAATCAGTAAACATTTATTAAGTGCCTACCATGTGCCAAGCACTGTGCTAATTGCCAGGGATAGAAAAAGAGGTAAAAGACAGTGCCTGCCCTCAAGGAGTTTAAAATCTAATGGGGGAGACAACATGGAAACAAATAAAGACAAAGCAATTAACAGAGGGAAGGCACTGGAATTAAAAAGGTTTGGGGAAAACTTCCTGCAGTATTTTAGCCGGGACTTAAAGGAAGCTGAGGAGGTCAGTAGTTGGGGCAGAGGAAGGAGAGTGTTGCAGGCATGGGAAACAGCCAGAAAAAATGCCCAAAGCTGAGAGACAGTCTCTTGTTTGTGACACAGTCAGGAGACCAGTACTACTGGATGGAAGAGTACCTGACCTGTGATTTCAGGTAATATAAGGAGGACCTTTCTTTGCCAATGAAGATCAGTTCCTTTTCTGCAAGTTTATAATCTTAGAAAGTTGGTTAAGGGCAATGAGAAGTTAAGTGACTTGAGTAGGGTCAAACAACTATTTATGAATCAGAGGCAGGGCTTGAACCACATTCTTCCTAGCTCTGAGGCCATTCTCTATACACTATACCATGGTGCCTCTCACAACCTTTTAAAACATACATACACACACACACATATATATATATATGTATATATATACATATATATGTATAATATGTAGTTATATATATAGGTAAATAAATAGGAATATGTATGTATGTGTGTACACAGATATATGTGCACATATATGTACATATATAAACACACATGGTTTCCTCTGCATATATTAATTTGTATATTCACACATTATTCACGTTTATTAAGTGAGGGTGGTTTAGCCAGATGATATCTGAGGTTCCTTCCTATTCATATGATCTTGTGAAAGGATGATAATGATGAAAATGATTTTACAAGGCCTTTTGATTTGTATATTTAAAATTTTAGAACTAGAAGCGACCTTAGGGGTCCAACCAGTCCAGCTCCCTCCTTTTATAGGTAAGGAAACTGAAGCTAGGAAAGGAAATGTGACTTATCTGAGGTTATACATATCAAGTAAAAGATCTAAATTAAACTAAGATCCCCTCACTTCAAGCTACTATGCTTTCTTTTATATCATGCTTCAAAAGTCCAATTAAGAAATACAACTCTTTTTAGAAACTCATTCATGACCATCATTCCACAAATATTGGAGTTTACTATGTATAATACAGTATGTCAGCGCTTAAGGGAAATGCAAAGATAAATAAGTCTCTACTCCTACCCACAATGAAATTATGAGCAACTAGATGTAAAAAGAAGAATACATAGAAAGTCATAATACTGACTTCAGTAGTTCAAGACTCCATAATTTTATTGATGTGGGTACTATCTCCTGTGACAGAGATGGTAATCCCTATTTAATTGAGAAAGAAAGAAAATAAGGAAGGAAGGAAGGAAGGAAGGAAGGAAGGAAGGAAGGAAGGAAGGGAGGGAGGGAGGGAGGAAGGGAGGAAAGAAGGAAGGAAGGAAGGAAGGAAGGAAGGGAGACAGATGACAGATTTATTAAGCATTTCTATGTTTCAGGGATTATGCTAAGAACAAAAGATGGTCCTACTCTCAAGGAGCAAACATTTTAATGAAGGAGAACACCTAAAGTGGAGGTAGAAAGATGAAGATAAGGTAGACAGAGTGTAGGTGGGGTAGATATGAGAGTGAGTTGGAGGGAAGTGGGCAGTGTGTCTGTGACTTCAGATCCTCTAATGATTCCAAAAGGTATTCTCCAATCATCTAGTTGGTCCCAGAATGGAGTCGTCCTCCTCAGCTTCCTTTAAGCCCCAACTAAAATCTTGCAGGAAGTCTTCCCCAACCCGTCTTAATTCCAGTGCCTTCTCTCTTATTTGCTTTGTCTTTATTTGTTTCCATGGTGTCCCCCCTGTTAGACTGTAAGGTGCCTAGAGAGCAAGTGCTGTCATTTGCCTCTCTTTTCATCCGCAGCACTTAGCACAGAGCTTGGCGTATAGTAGGCACTTAATTTTTATTGATTGGTTTGTTGATTATGTTATATATACATACATGTGTATGTATATATAATACACACATATGTATATGCTGGACTGGATGACCTCTGATATCCCTGGAAACTCTAACTCTAGAGGGGAAAGGCTATCAGGGCATAGTCGTTCAGAATTATTGGGTAGTCAAAAATACTCTTCACAATTTGTCCCATATGGTGATGCACCCCTTGAACTTAGTCAGGTTAGTCATATACAGTAATTCATTCCAGGGCCTATACTTGAGGTTGTTCCAGTTTGTTATTATTACCATTCACTTAAAAAAAATACCAGGTTATCTTTATGTCATGATTGACATATCAGAATAGGACTTTACTGCAGGATTAAGTTTCTGTGAGGGTGCATGATTCATGGCCGTGAGTGCTGGATTTGAAGTCATTAAGTTGTTCTTGTTCAGTCACTTCAGTTGTGTCCAACTCTTTATGTTGCCATTTGGGGTTTACTTGCAAAAATACTAGAGTGATAGTATTTACTTCTCCAGATGAGGAAACTGAGGCAAACAGGATGAAGTGACTTGCCCAAACTCACACAGTGTCTATGACCCATATTTGAACTCAGGTCTTCCTAATTACAAGCCCAGCACTCTATCCACTGTGGTCACTTAGCTACCCAAGTCATGAAGTCTTGAGTTCAATTCCTGCCTTTGATACCAACTATATAAATACAGCCGAGTCACTTAACCTTTGTGCAACTTAAGCATCTTCCTAAGACTTGAAGGCTAAATCAAAGATAGGCTGAGAGCTGCATCCATGGAGGGGAATTCCCCATGTTGAAAAATTATAGATCTTTTGTCTATTCGTGTAGCCTTCTATTACAGAAACATTGAGTAGAATAGTATTGAACATTCAGCTAAGCTCTCAATTATAGTACAACACCTGTGGGTCTCCTAATAAGTGAAAGATCTGTTATGGACACACTAAAGATCACTCTGCCTATGCTTCAGCAGCTTTAGAGAGAATATGAATGAAAGCAAACAAATCAAATCAAAACCAAAGTCAACTCTCCCCCAATAGCCCATGTCAGAAGTGCTACAACTATGTTACCATGTGATCAAAAAGACTGCTTTAGAGGTGACTACAAGCAATCCCCAAAGAGGGGGAACACTGATAAAAAAAGAAATAGAATTCAAATTTGAATACAATAAATTCATACAAGAAGTTCAAAGAACTCTGAGACCCCTAAGACAGGGATTCTTATTCTGGGATTTGTGAATTTGTTTTATAAACAATTTTAATAATAATATTTTGATATAATTGATTTCTTTTGTAACAGTATATATCTTATTTTATGCATTTCAAAACATTGTTCTGAGAAGGGGTCCATAGACTGTATCACATTGTCTTAAGGGTTCATGAATCAAAAAAATAAATAGGTTAAGAATTCTTACACTACCAGAAATCCAATAGTCAATAAGTATTACTCACTTACATCTACCTATTAGGGGCAGCTAGGAGGCTCACTGGATAAAGCACTAAGACTAGCGTCAGAAAGAATAATCTTCCTGAGTTCAAATCTGACCTCAGACACTAGCTGTGTGACCCCGGGCAAATCGCTTAACCCTGTTGGCCTCAGTTTCCATCAGTAAAATGAGCTGGAAAAGTAAATAGCAAACTGCTCCAATATCTTTGCCAAAAAAACCCCAAATCTGGTCACAGAGAATGAGATATGACTGAAAAATGACTGAACAACAACATACCTCCTATATTCTGGACACTGTGCTAAGTGCTAGAGATACCAAGACAAGTAAAAGAGAGACCCTGCTCTCATGGAGCTCCCAGTCTCACTTCCATCTGGGATGTTTAAGACAGGCTTTATAGAAGAGAGAGACTTTGGTCAGGACTTTGAAGAATAAGTAGGATATTAACTGGTAGAAATGTAGGTATTTCAAAGGTGAGCAGTAGTATGAGCAAAAGCATGTAAGGTATGAAGGATGTGGAAGTTAAGGGATGGTTGGGGTGGGGGAGGATCCAACTAGTTCTGTCTGACTGAAGTTAAATGTTCATTGTAGAGAGTAGTGTGCAATAAAACTGAAAAAGTAGACTGAACCAGAATGTAGAGGGTTTTGACTACCAAGGAAAGGAGCCTGGATTTTACCTGGCAAAAGTGAGGAGCCGTGGAGGATGTTTGAATAGTGGAATGATGTCATCAGATGTTGAATTAGGAAGAGTTATCTAGTAAAGGTTCTAACATGTCTTCACATAATGATTAAAAAGCACAGGTTCAGTGCTCCCACTCAGTCAATTATTTTTAAAGGCAATTAATTAGTAATTAATTGTTAATTGGATAGAATAGCTCTAACCATCTTTTTGAAGGGAAAGAGACTGGAGCTGTGATTTATTGATACAGAAGGATCCTATAGCTTTATACTCATTAAGGAAACTCCCTCTACCAACGCAAATTGGCAACTTTTTTGTAACTTGAGAGTTTTAGAGAGTTTTTAAGAGAACTGAAAGGTTAGGTGACTTGCCTGGGGTCACTCAGCAGTATGTATGTAAGGCAGGACTTGAACCCAGATCTACCCTTGGCCTCAAGGCCAGCACTATACCAACTATACTGTAAACATCCAAGAAAACATTTTAAAGGTCCTATTTATCTACTGCACCTACTTTTACTTTGAAATCTAAAAAATTTTTCAAATTTTAGTGGCCAAACAGAAGTTAACAGAAAGCAATTTTCTAAATGACTTTTTTGTTTCAGGCAAAGAATCTTAATGGTTTCCAGTTAGTTGGACATTCATTCCAGTTACTAATAGGAAATGCATAAAATTAAAATGTTTAGTAGCATCTTTAATATGCTACAGTGATTTAGATGAATATTTAGATAGTTGCCTCCCCAAAAGAGAAGAGGTTAATTTGGACTGTATTCTTTCATAGTTGCTTCATAAAGACTATAGTAAAGTACATTACAGTAATTCTAGATGCCAATAAAATAGTACCTCATTGTTCTTCATGGAAACTAGTGATGCATAATAATGCATGTCATTACTGGGAGTGAAAACCATTGGAGAAATCATTATTGCATTTTAATGAATGAGTTAAATGCCTGGGATTGTCAACCCTGGTTAAGGAATAATTATCAGAGAAAAATTAATGCTGGCATTCGGTAATTACTAATAGAAATATTGCAAATTTCACTGAAAGGGCACTTTGTCTAAAATGTTTCCTGCTATCACAAAGGCCAGAGCATCAAATCACATTATGTTTGGGGAAATTTTATTATCCAGTAATAGAATAATAGCTAGTCTGTGTGCAGGGAAACACTCAGAGACTAAAAAGTGATTCTTGGACAAAATGATAGTCATAATAACAATAATACTTTCCTATATGTGGCACATATTCATAATCCTTACAAATTTCTTCATAAAATTATGTCTGCTTTCACCAGTTTGAAGAAAAAGTACCATGTGGCAAAACCTATACTACAATTAAATGTAATAGATTTTCTACAATCATATAATCATAGAAATGAGCTTATTTACCCTAATGACATGACCAGCTCAACCTCATGCAGATGACTAGATTTTACATTTGCTAAGTGTTCAAAAATGGTAAGAAGAAAAAAATCCAGGCAGAAGATAACAACCTCAAATGAAGCTTTGCTCATTTATTTTGACAAACATAACGTATGTTTGATTCCTTTAGTAATTTGACCATGAGGATAATATGTGCTATTAGACTTTTAATGATACATTAAGTAGTTTAAATTCATGTGAGGTTTTGCTGTGGCTTTCTGTGCAGAGTAAGGCCTGAAAGAAGTGAGATTAAAAAATTAGGAGGAAAGAGTTAATATTAAAAAAAAACAAAACCCTAATTCTCTAGAATCACTCATGGGATATTTGATTATATTAAGTGAAAAAGTCATCATGTGAGTTTTAAAAACAACAACAAAAGCAGCAGCAAAGGAGGTGTTTATTATCATATAGACTAAGTAACCAATTTTATGATAGATTTTCTGCACAATCTCAGACTTGGAAGGAATTTCAAAGGGCAGATAGTGTAACCATCATGAAACAAGGATCACCTCTACTAAACTCCTAATAAGTAAACTTACAACAACCTTGCATCAGGTTTTTTTTTCTTCAATATGAGAGATGTGCTACTAGTTCAGGCTACCCATTGCATTTTTGGACAGCTCTAATTGATTTCCTTAAATTGGGCCAAAATCTGCCCTGAAAACTCCTCTCTGCTTTCTGGAGTCAAATCTCCCCACATGACAACCCTTTGAATATTTGAAGGTACCTCTAAAGTAATTTCTTTTCCATGCTAAAAATTCTTAGTTTCTTCAATGAATCCTGTGTATGCTCTGTCTTACAAAGATAGCTTGAATAAGATTGTATGTACACATATATGTATGTGTGTATATGTATATGTGTGTATATATATATGTATATATACTCATATATAGGTATATATACTCATATATAGGTATATATATATATGTATATATATTTAAACTTTGAAAACCTTAAAGTGTCATATATAATATGATAGTAATAGTTGTGGGGGTAGTGGTAGTATTACTAGTAACACGGTGCTTAGGGAGCAATGTAGAAGGAACGCTGGAACACATAGATAAATATCTGCCCGTTTCAGCTCAATTCCCATAGTATCTGCACAGGACAAGAGAGTGTTTAAGTAGAACTCAAAAGTCTGTTTATGAAAATGAGGAATTTGAGGTGTCTGTTTTAAGTATAAATAAGATTTCATGGCAAAGCCATTTTTAAGAAGACAAAAATAAGGGGCGGCTAGGTGGCACAGTGAATAGAGCACCGGTGCTGAAGTCAAGAGGATCTGAATTCAAATCCAGCCTCAGACACTTAACACACACACAAAAACTAGCTATGTGACCTTTGGCAAGTCACTTAACCCCAGTTGCCCTCCAAAAAAAAAGAAGACAAAAATAATTTTAGAAAATCCATTCGTAAATGAATAATCAAATTTCCTCCAAAAAAAAAACTGCAAGAGAACATCAGGAATGAAGGGTGGCAGAAATAAACAAATGTCAAGACAAAGCAGTTGTCCTCTTAAGACAACTAGAGAAGACTCCAGGAAAGACCAACCCTCCAGGTTGCCCTGAGTGAAATGCAGCCACCTCCAGGACTACTCTGGGACCAACAACTAACAAGCCCAGGGTTAGCTGAGGTTCTTTGCCTTAGAAACTTTCATCTCACTGAAAGTGTGGGTGTCTGAGGGCTGAGTAGGAGAAGATTGAAGGCTCTTCCGCTGTTGAGGGATGCCAATTACAAATGTGCTGACCAGATGTTTCATTTCTTCCAAGAACTCCTTTTGGGTTGTGGCTACAAGGAGGAGGAGCTGGAACACACCTGGTGAGTGCAGTAGCAGAGAGGCAGGGACCCTGCTGGCTGTGGGCACTTGCAGGAGAGCAGTAGCCCTGGTTTCAGTTCCAGGGCAAAGAAAACAGCTGTATTTTGCAGTCACCTGAGGGACCACAAGGAACAAGATCATTTGTGGGACACTTGGCTGGGGGCCTTAGGAGCTTAGGAGCAAGGCGGAGAGCCCAAGACTGAGCCCTGAGACAGATCTTAGAAAATAACAGTAAAAAGGGCATCAGTTCACATACTTTGGGATTAGAACTGGATTATGTTCACAACAGATAAAAATAAAATAAAATAAAAATAAGTAAGCAAAGGAGAAAGAATCCAACCTAGATAGCTGTGATGGGGATAGAGAAGATCTGGGTTCATATTAAAGATAATGGAGCTAAAAAAGATACTCCTTTTTCAATGAAAAATGCCAAATAATCTCAAGCACAAAAGGAGCTCTTGGAAGAACTTAAAAAGGACTTTAAGAATAAAATAAGAGAGATTGAGGAAAAATTAGAAAAAAGAGGACAATACAAGAAAATCAAGAAAATTATGAAAAGAAAGTCAACCATCTTGAAATAGACCAGTGGTTCTCAACCTTCCTAATGCCGCAACCCTTTAATAGTCATATGTGGGCGAATCTGCATTTGGGCAGACCTGCCTGGAGATGAACAGAGGAGCAGTGTCTCAGTTCCTAAGACCATAGGAAATATGTATTTTCTGATGGTCTTAGGCGACCCCTGTGAAAGGGTTGTTTGACCCCCAAAGGGGTCATGACCCACAGGTTGAGAACCACTGGAATAGATTATCACAAGCTTAAGGAAGAAAATAAGTCCTTAAAAACTAAAATTGGGCAAAGGGAAGTTAGTGATGTTTTAAGACACCAAGAAATAATAAAACAAAATCAAAAGAATGAAAAAATAGAAGAGAATATGAAACATATCAAAAAAACTGATCTGGAGAACAGATCAAGGATAAATTATATAAGAATAGTTAGACTATGTGGAAATTACAATTAAAAAAAGAATCTTGATACACTATTACAAGAAATTATCAAGGTAAATTGCCTTGAAGTTCTAGAACAGTAAAGCAAGGCAGAAATAGAAAAAAAAAATCTACCAATCACCCCCTGAAAGAGATCCCAGGAGGAAAACATACAGCAATATCATAGCCAAGTTATGAAGAAAATATTGGAAGCAACAAGAAAAAAAATTAAATACCATGACATTCAGGAGAAATATAAGGCAAACATTAAAGACCAATTCTTATAATTGGGACTTAATAAAGTTAAATTGTTTACTTCTTACATGTGAAAATATTAACAGTATTCTTACAATGATCATCATTATTTGGGTAGTTTGAAAGAAAGGCTTGTGCTGAGCCGAGTCTGGTAGAATGATTCTAAAAAATAAAGCTGCAGGGACAAATAAAAAGGAGTAATTTTTTCATACAAATGAGCCATAAAATGAAAAATTTATATAGAGAAAGCTAGTGGGGAGGCTGGGTAGTTCTGGAACCTTACTCTAATCAGGAATGGGTTAAAGGTATGTATGTATGTATGTATGTATGTATGTGTAAAAGTCTTCTAAATTCAGAAAGAAATAAGAGTGCAAGGGGATGGAGTGGGGGAGAGGATAGGGGAGGGACTTTTGGAGGGGTGAATAGGTTAAGACAAGGTAGAAGGAAGGCAAGGTAGCAGGTAGAAGCAAAGCAGAGGAGTGAGGAGGAATAGGAATAGAGTGAGAAGGATACTGATGAAAAACAGGGAGGAGGAAAATACACAACAAGCAATTATGGCTTAGAATGTGAATGGGATAAATTTGCCCATAAAATAGGAAGTGATAGCAGATTAAAAATTTGAATTAAACAACATGTTGCTCTCAGAAAATGCTACAAAAATGAGAGATACACACAAAGATAAAATAAAGGTCAGGAATAGAATTTATTATGTAAAAAAGTATCACGATCTCAGACAAAATTAAAGGTAAAATAGATTTAATCAAAAGAGAAACAGGAAAACTACACCGTGTGTCAGCAATATAATTCAATATTGTTTTAGACTATTTAAAATAAGTAGACAGTATAAAATACCTGAGAGTATACCTGCCAAAACAGACACAGGAACTATATGAACATAAACATAAAATACTATTTTTATACAAATAAAGTCAGATCTGAATAATTAAGTAATATTTATTGTTCATGGGTAGATAAAACCAATATAATAAAAAATACAGTTTTACCTAACTAACCTATTTATTTAATGCCATCCCAATTAAATGACTAAAAAATTCTCTTATGGAGTTAAAAAAAATAATAAAGTTCACTTGAAAGAACAAAAGGGCAGGAACTTCAAAGAAACCAGGGGAAAAAGATGTAAAAGGAGCAGATTCAGCAACGTCAGACCTTAAACTATATTATGAGGTGAGAGCATTTTTCAAGTGTAAAATGGATGATTTTGATTACTTTAAGTGAAAATGTTTTTGCATAAATAAAATCTATGTAGCCAAGAATAGAAGGAATGCAGAAAATGGGGGAAAATCTTTTATAGACAATCTCTCAGGATGTGATAGGATTAGAAAATTGCTGTAGTGCAGGAAATGTTGAGCTGGTTGATGTAGGAAAAAAAACGTGGAAAGACTTGGACTTATGAAGGAAGATGCTATCCACTTTCAGAGAAACAGATGACAAGTAGAAATAAGCATAGTACAGTCTTACATATATGTATGTATGACTGTATATGTGTATGTTTATAGATATCTATGTCTGTGTATATAGATCTGCACTTAACTATAGCCTTCTTTACGGTGGAGTGGGGTGGGGTGAAGGAGGGAAAGAAATAAAGTAAAAAGTGCACAGCAGAGAACAAAAGAAAACCTACAAGGAAGCAAAGAAAAGCTGGGCAGTTTTGAAAACAATGTATAATATTTATGACATAGGTTTAGCTGAAATGGAAATCTATTGTTTTATATTGAATCCTCTCTTATGCTCTACTGTGTACATGGCATTTTTTTCTGTTATTATATTGTATTTTTAAAATAAATTTATAAAAAGTTTAAAAAAATAAGTAAATATTGAAATATATAAAAAAATGGAATGTACTCTTCCCTTTCCTCCCTCCTCCTCGCAGAATCCCTATCATCCTTCCAGATATAGGCCAAGCACCAACTTCTACAGGATCCCTTTCCCCACATGCTAATGTCTTCCATCACTAACTTTGCTTTCAACTATCTTATGTTAATTTTGTATTTATTCTATATTTAAATATTTTATAGATACTTGCATATGCACACTTTGTATTACCTGCTAACTCCTTAAGATCAAAGACTAATTTATTTTGTTTTTGTATCCCAGTACCTACCATAATATGCAGTACCTAGCAGATATATAATAAATGCTTATTGATTGATGTAATCTCTCCTAAAACATCTTTGGTGATTACTAGCTGTTTATAGGAAAGAAGGAAGAGAAAGCTCCTTACCCTGGCATTTAATTGTGCATCCACTTATCTTACTAGGCTTATTTCTTAAAACTTCCCTTCATGGAGTTTATATTCTGGTCACACTGGACTATTAGCTGTTTCTCAAACTTGATAATACTTCTTCTATTGTGATATTTTCACACAAGTGGTCCCCTATGCCAAAAATGCACTGTGGTTAAATCTTTTTTTGATTGTGTCTGATTATCCATGACTCCATTTGGGGTTTTCTTAGCAGAGAAATTGGTGTGTTCGCCATTTCTTTCTCTAGATCATTTTACACATAAGAAACTGAGTCAAACAGGGTTCAATGACTTCCCCAGGGTCACACAGCTAGTAAGTGTCTTAGGCCAGATTTGACCTCAGGAAGATGAGTCTTTAGGCCCAGAGCTCTATTCACTGTGCCCCCTAGCTGCTCTATCTATTCCTATCTCTATTACCAACTCATATATGTGCTTCTCAGAAATCTTGTCGTCCTTCAAAGCTCAGCTCAATTACCTTTCCTCTATGAAGCCTTCCCTGATAGCCCAAGTTATTAATGTTATTGGCCTCCTTAATTATCCTTGCATCATTTGTACTATTGTAGATGTTGTATACCCTCAAGGTAGAACATAAATTCCATGAGGGTAGGAATTGTTTAGTTTCTATTTATACACTCAGCATATATATAGCGCATGACCTTGCACATATTAGGTGCCAAATAAATATTTGTTGAATCAAACTGACCCATGCTCTCCATAGTAGACAATTATGATCTTAGCATTGTTAGCATTTAGCCTGATTGTTTATGAAAATAATACAATTGAATCTTTTCAAATATTCTGTGAGGTATATTTTCTATAAGTCAAATAATCTTCCCCCTAATAATTCTGAATTCATGAAATTTTGCTGTATAACCTATTACAATAATTTTCTCAAATTTCTTAATAATTTTTCTTAATTTTCTTGCCATGATTTTAACATCCTTATAAAGGAAAAGTCTTGTTTTCTCCTAAGATAAAAACAGTAAAATATAGCAAGTATGTAAATTTGCAAATGGTGACATAGTGAATAATTAGAATAATTGGGAAGGAAATTTATGGTTACAAATCTGAAGAAACTCTCCTCTGGAATAAATGGGTAACCTAAGTTCAATTTCAGGGAGTCTTGCAATTGAGTAGAGGTTGGGATCTAAAATTACTGTAAACTCAAAGATTCTGTTGCTTTACAAGTTTGGAAATAAGGAAATCATTCTAAGATATCATATTGAAAACACTTGACTTTGTAATTGTCTATTGAAATTTTACTAGAAGGGAGGAAAACTGGTTTGAAATGTAGATTTGGAGTCATAAGCTAGAAGTTTGAACCCTAGCTCTGCTATTTTCCACCTTTACGGACTTAGGCAAGTGTCTGCCCCTTTCTAAGTCTCAGTTTTCTTATGTCAAATTAGAGTTGTGCTAAATTGCCTCTAAAGGTTGTTTCCAGCATAAAATTCTTTGAAACTTTCCTATTGGAATATTGAGCCTTAAACTGTTTTATATTAGCCCCCATCAGATAAAACTGCTTGCATCAAGATTCAGGTCCTACCTAAACTTTATACTTCCTCAAGAGCTGAACAGAGAGCTCAGCATTCAATGGGTACTTAATTAATATCTGTTGTTCTGAAGACTGTATAGCAGTGGTTCTCAATATGTGGGTTGCAACCCCTTTGGGGGTCGAACAACCCTTTCACAGGTGTCACAGAGATCACCTAAGACCATCAGAAAACACATATTTCAGATGGTTTTAGGAACCCGAGACACCGCTCCTCTATCCGTCTCCAGGTGGGTCTGCCCACATGTAGATATGCCCACACATGAGTATTAAAGGGTTGTGGCATTAGGAAGGTTGAGAACCACTACTGTATAGTATAATGTGTTTTGAGTGTTTTTCCGAAGTAAAATGTAAAATTGTTATAATTTTTATTCTCTTTTGTACCAGTAGGAGTGACATCCTTAATGATCTAATTCTTTCTGTTGCTAATATTTAAGGATGTCTGACAAACAAAAGTAGAAAAAAATTATAGTGGTTTCCAATAAAGTAGACATTTAATCTCAATTTTCAACTGTAGGGTTAGGGTCCAGAAAAATCAGATTTCTGTATTACACATTGGTGCAAAAGTTAAGTAAGGTAATTATACAACTTTCAAACACAGTGGATAGATATAAGCCCTGAAAATCTTAAACACAATCTCTGGCTGAGATGTACTAAGAAAACAGAGAGAAAAAAGTCAGGTGCATTCACAGGAATATTAATCATTATTTAATTAAACTAGAACCAACTACTAAATACAATATGGTAAAGGGGTTTAAACTAATCCCAGAAGTTAGGATGGAATGCAGACAAAGACCAATATACATGAAATCCTTCTTGAACGATATGCTACATTACCTAATTGTGCTAAATTGTGTGGTGCTAACAGTATTAAAATAATTCAGAGAAGGTGGTTATCAGTATTATGTGGTAACAATATTATATACTCACTCTCCTATAGCAAGGTCAGATAGTCAACTCCTCAGGGTTCTTAAGAGGGTAATCTTAATACATTGAGATTGGGTGACTTCGTTTAAGGCTACAATATCAAATCTCTATTGTGACACCTTCTCCCCACTCTTAACTACTAGTGATTGTGTCCAGTTCCATTTAACCAATTATCATTAATTACTTTTTTGTAAAGGGATATTTGCTGCATAGATATAGCAATAGAAGAAATATAAATAATCTTCCCTCCCTTCACCAATAAATAAGAGTGAGAATAGAGAAAAAGAAACATTTCCAAGTAACAATTAGGCAATTTTCTAGCAATGGACTTGGCTAAATTTCAAGATTCACTGTTTCTGGTTTGGGTCTGCCCCCAAAGGCCATTGGGTATTTGTAGGCTAACTCATACTAATTTAGAAGTGTTTTAAAGATGGGACTGGAAATGATAAGCACCATC
This sequence comes from Pseudochirops cupreus, assembly GCA_028627135.1. Taxonomy (NCBI): domain Eukaryota; kingdom Metazoa; phylum Chordata; class Mammalia; order Diprotodontia; family Pseudocheiridae; genus Pseudochirops; species Pseudochirops cupreus. The sequence continues at coordinate 486,553,093 of CM053581.1, forward strand.
TCTTTAGTGATTTTGTACAATACATCAGCAAAGCCTGATCCCTGGAGACTCCACCATCATGGGAACTTGTCTATGCTACTACTCAGTGGAGGTAGTCCAACCCTTCTTTCATGCCAATGTAAATGAATGCCTCAAAACCTGAGATATCATGGTCCAACAAAGGGAAAAAAGAGCCCTTTCTCTCTTAGTGAACAATTAGTAACTATGCAACCAGGGCAGAAAAGTTAAACACCTTTAGAGAGGCATGAGAAAGTCTATGAACACAAACTGTAGACTCTTAAGTTAGTTTGCTTCAGATTCTTAAAAAGAAACACTCTTCCCTAACTCTAAACTATCTTTAAGTGAAAAGTTCAACTGTAAAGTCATTAATTCAGATCCTGTTAGATCAGAATTTATAATTCTGTGTCATGCCTTTCAGTGTTCTAGGAATACTATTGAGAAGCTCCTCCGCAGGAGAAGGGAGGAGTTACTTCCGTCCATGATGTAAATTCAAGCTAGGTTTTGTGATGATCTTTGTAGATAGAATAATTTTAGATTTGGAAGGGATGCCAAAAACCATCTAGGACAATCACCTGATTTTATAGATGAGGAAACTAAGTGAGATCCAAAGAGTGATTTACTTAAGTGACTTGCTTAAAATGACACAGATAATAAGGGAGAAAGACAGGATTTGAAGTCAGGTCATCTGAGCCCATATTCTTTGTACTTTATCACCCTTCTGTATTTATTCCACCAGAGCTGGGGTTAAATATACATACCTTTGGACAGTTTATGAAGAGAGATTTTGCAAAAAAAAAAAGTATAACATGATTTTGAAGTGAGGTATAATGTAGCACAAAGGGTAATGGGCCAGACATCAAGTGGTCCAAATTCTGGTCCTGACTCTGTCAGTAAAAAACTCCTAGGTCTTGACCAAATCACCTTCATAGAACTTCTATCTGACTTTAATTTCTTCATTTGCACATTAGGAATTATGTTAAACTCAAGTGACATTTGATTTGAAAAGCAGCCAGCTGTATGGGAAGCGAACAAAGACAGTTTTACCCACAGTCAGGGTTATTTTAGTAAATATTTAACAACCGGATCTCTGGGGAAAAATGTACCTCCAACACATAAGTTTAATTTGTGTTATTAACTTTTTATTCATCACTTTCTTAAGTCTAGACAATCAATAAATAAGTCCTTGACGTCTAGTATTTGCTGATTTTTGAGTTATAAATTCCTACACTGAAAATTTAACAATTGGCTCTGTTGAACCAATTGGAGTCGACTTTGGTACACCCCTATTCTACAGCTATAAATCATGACTATAAATTCCTTGACTTCTTAGGCATTATTAAAAGGCTCTCTAATGCTGCTAATCATTGTTTGAAGTGGTGATATGAGAGCCAGACCCTGTAGTTTGTGGCAATATGTGTGTGTGCACGCATGTATATGTGTGCATGCCTGCCTGCATGTGCTGAGTGGAGACTATGTATGTGGGGAATGGAACAAGACAACACCAAAGTTGGAGAAATCAAGGTTATTCAGAGAGTAGAGGTGCAAATCAAAGGCTGAGAGTCAAGGCAAGAGAGTGAGATTGTGCTTATTGTGGATTCTGTGTTCAAGAATGAAATGAGTAAGCAAGTGAATATGTGATCTTGGTGTGGAACTAGCAAAGTGATGCCAAACCCAAATAGAAATGGGACCACTAATATGTTCCTAAGGATCCCTGCAGGTCACATATTGTCTTAGTTTTAACAAGTAGTATCACCTCTGTTGCATTGGACATTTACTTATTTTATTAAATATCTCCCAATTACATTTTAATTTGGTTCTGGCCTTACACTACATGTTGATACCTTTGTCATAGCAGCTTTATAACTTGTGAATGAGCCTTGCTTTATGGAAGCATGGAGAGAATAAATGCTAGGGTGAGGGGAAGACCCCAAGACTCACAGTCTGGAGCATCATTGTTGAATGGCATTTTTTTCTTTTGACCCTGGTATTGAATAAAATAATTACATGGCACAAATGGGACAAAAAAAAATTAGAAAGGTTCAGTGGAAAGTTCTTTCACCACCTTCCTTGTTGTTGCCCAGTTTTTTCAGTTGTGTTGACTCTTTGTGACTCCATCTGGAGTTTTCTTGGCAAATTTACTGGAGTGTTTTGCCATTTCCTTCTCCAGCTCATTTTATAGAAAAGGAAACTGAGGCAAACAGGGTTAAGTGACTTGCCCAGGGCCACCCGACTAACAAGTGTCTGAGGCCAGATTTGAACTCAGGAAGATGTCTTCCTAACTCCAGGCCCAATGCTAGTTACCCCACTTTCCTCACTCATCTTTTTTTTTTAACACACATGTGAGAAAACGAGGGGATTAGACAATATGACCTACAAAATTCCTTCATGGTTCTATGAGTGTACTATGAAAAAGCAATGGTTCTGGAGTCAAGGACCTCTGCTCTAATCCTGTCTCAATAATTACTAGATGGCAACTTTGCATTCCCAGCCCACAGGAGTGGGGAAAGAGGCTTTCCATCTATACTATCTGTGATTTGGGATCGAAAGTGTGCTTTTGCACCCAGTAGAGGTAGGATAGATGAATTCCTTAAGTTCAATTACTTTCTCCCATTGCTTTTGAAACTAAAAAGAACCTATCCAAACTCCACCGAAACTGAGCAAAGACAATTTCAAAATGAAAAGAAGAATAATGAAGCATCCAGGGAGTATAGGAATTTTCTCTCCAAAAGGCAAATCCCGACTTCTTGTACCCCTGGGCATCAAGTGCAGAATACCAAGGTCCGAATTTAGCAGAATCCTCTGCTGTGCTTCCTGTTCCACTGCTACAAAGGGTTAATGAGCATTGTGGGCTCTTCACTCACAGAGTGGTGATCCAGATACAAAGAGACAATGTGGGTCTTTGTCAGAGGCACTGCCATCTCATTACTTGTTCCCCACATATTTCTAGTGACATCTCAGTAACTGGATGCATAAGCTGCCAGACACTAGTGCTCCCCCAGCTTCTTTTCAGCTTGCCATTTCCCAGTGTGTCAAGTTTTTGTTGCTCTTCGTGTTTGGAGAGGAAAAGGGAGAGGGATGGGAGGATTGTAACCATGTTTTCATGGTGTTTAATGTTACATAAAGCTTGTCCTGAAAACGTGTTACTCTTCATCACTTCCCCCACTGGAAAGATGGCAGTGAGATGCTCATGTTTCAAAGAGCCTTTACATCCAAAACAGGCATTTTCAGGCCAGTCAGTTTTGAAAAGTACTGTATTAATATGTCCCATAGTGATCATATCTGTATTACCTTTGTCCCAAATTTTTAATTTACGCACTGGAAACTTGTGCAATGTCTGCTTTGGCACAGGGATATTTTACTTCTCACTGATAATTCAAGTTTCAAAGAGAAGAGGATAGCCAAAAACCCTCAGTTTCTCTTCCTGCAAATCACTCCTTCATGACTCAAGGGAATTGAGGAAGTTCAGATCAGTATTGGCATGACTGATTTGCTGCAATGTGTTTAAATTAAAGTCCACATTAAAAAAAAATCATAGGGACAAAAACATTTTTATGATTTTTCTCAAAGAACAGTTTAGTATAACAGCAAATGGACACTCCATCCAGGAGGGGAGAAAAAAAATTGGTAGAGTTTCTTAGTGCCCCTGTAGATTTTTGCTCTCTACTTCTGTTTGGGAATAATTGTTCCAGTCATTCCTTACGGCTTCTAGATCAAATCTAAACTTTGATATTTACTTCTTCACAAGCTCCCTTCCTGCCTTTCTAATCTCCTTGAACCTTACTCCCATCTTTTTACTTGGTGATCTTGCTACACTGGAGTCCTTGCTGTTCTACACAAAAGGCTACTTCATCTCCCATTTCTGTGACTTTCTACTGGCTTTTCCCAATGCTTGGAAAGCAGTCTCCTCACTTTCACCTCATGGCATCTCTGGTTTACTCTAAGACTTAGACCAAGCTCCATCTCCCACATAAGGTGGCTCCTTATAATTACAATTATAATGTACTATCCACCCCATAATGTTGTTCTAAATGAAGTGCCATACAAAGGTAGGCTGGCATCATGATCAATAGCACTAGTGTTTTGCTGTAAAGCATGTCCAATAACATTTCTTCCAAAATACTTGAGCACTCACTAAAGCTCTTAACTAATACTTTTTGGAGGGGGCAGGCAAGGCAATTAGGGTTAAGTGACTTGCCCAAGGTCACACAGCTAGTAAGTGTGTCAAACATCTGAGGTTGGATTTGAACTCAGGTCCTTCGGACTCCAAGGCCAGTGCTCTATTCACTGTGCCACCTCGCTGCCCCTCATCTAATATTTTTTAACGAGAATCTGGGTGACCATTGCTGATATAATTACCAACAGAACTGACAGCAATAATCTCAGCCCATTAGGAGTCATTTCTTGCTTGATCTCCAGAGTTCCAATACAGGTTTGAAATAAATTACATTAAAGCCTAACCAAGCACTGTTGATTTACAGTGAGTTAGGCAGTGTGGCTCCAGCAGTGTGACTTCTCATCTCAATTCCACTATAACTAAGGTCAGGGAGGCTCATTAACAGAAGGATGGTTGCAGGATAATATAAGGTAGTTATTTTCTTTAATCCTTAGCCACATAAACTCACAAAGGCATAGAGGGATTCTAAGAATACAACTGATGGCTGGAGCTGAAAAATTGAAGTTGAAGGGAATATCACAGAATCATAGAATATGATGGTTGGCAAGGACTCTGAACCATACTTTAGAAAGAACTCTCTCTACCATACAATATCCTCAGCAATAGATCATCAGGTATTTTTAAACTTCCTATTATGCCCCAGATATTGTCCTAGGTGCTGTGGATACAAAGACAAAAACAAGAGTCCCCTCACCACTCTTGCCATGAGCTTCCATTCAATTTTTACTTGAAAACTTCCAATGAGAGACAGACACAGACAGGTAGATAGATAGATAGATGGATGGATGGATGGATGGACTGACAGACAGATGAAAGAAAGAAAAAGAAAGAAAGAAAGAAAGAAAGAAAGAAAGAAAGAAAGAAAGAAAGAAAGAAAGAAAGAAAGAAAGAAAGAAAGAAAGAAAGAAAGAGAAAGAAAGGAAGGAAGGAAGGAAGGAAGGAAGGAAGGAAAGAAGGAAGGAAGGAAGAAAGAAAGAACTGAGCGTTTACTACATGCTAGGCAATGTGCTACATACTGGGAATATAAGCACAAGCAAAAAAGCAAGGTGCCCACTGCCTTCAAGAAGTTTGCATTCTAATGGGAGAAAATAGCACATAAAAGGGAGGTAGAAAGCAAGGTGGAGGGATGGTGAAATGCCAGGTTGGAAGTGAATGTGACTTGGTAGATACTTGCTCAGATTCCAGGAAAGAATTGACCAGTTGGAGGAGGCTGGGGGAGTGGAGGCATTGTCAGAAGGCTGCTGAGAAAGAGGCGGAGTAGTTGTAGAGACCAGTGGTTGCGCTGTGATGGAGAGAATCCAAGGCCTCTTTTTTAAAAGGGATTACTGTTCTAACATTCAAACATGCTAGGTTCTCCATGCCAGTATATTAATTATATCCTTATACCTTTTGTGGACTATGAGAGATTATATTCCACCAGGCATCCTAGGTTAGATAGTATTTACCTCAAAATTCAAAGGGAAATAATACATTTTCATGCTGGGTATAAAATAAAAAACAAATGAGAAGGAAGAATGTTTGAAGAGAAATAAAATAGCATAATTAAAAGTTGTTGTTGAATCGTATCTGACTCTTCATGGCCCCATACGGGGTTTTCTTAGCAAAGATACTAGGGAGGTTTGCCATTTCCTTCTCCAACTAATTTTACAGATGAGGAAACTGAGGCAAACAGGGGTGAGTGACTTGCCCAGGGTCACACAGCTGGTGTTTGAGGCCAGACCTGAACTCAGGAAACTCAGGTCTTCCTGACTCCAGGTCTGGCAGTTATCTACTGCATCTCCTACAAAGCTAAAAAAATACTGTCCTCCTCTACCCTAAGCAAAAATTTTAGAACAATTCTTTTAGAAAATGTAATTTTTTAAATGTAATTTAGAAAATTGTAATTTTTAGAAAATCTCATTTGGCAGTTTCGAGCATGTCTCTGTCTTTCTTTCCTCCCCTTAACTCATGTGCTAATTAAGTAGTGTTCATACCCATAAAAGAAAAAAAAACTTAGATGACTTGTTCTGACCCTGTCTTGTTCTCCATTGCTGCTGGCCTTTATTCCCTCGGTGAATTGAAAATTGATTATTAAGAAGATTGAATGGGTTATATGGGGGAAAGAGAGAGACAGAGAAACAGAGACAGAAAGAGAAACTAGAAAAAGATTATGCTTTTTCATTGCAATTAATTCATTTAAATGTAAGTAATTACTTAAAAAGCATAGTTGTTTCTATTGATGCTTAAAATGACTTTAAAAACAATCACCGATATTTTGTAAGTATCATCTGAAATTTTAAAGGAGTTAGCTGAAGATGGTATTATATGTGTTTTTGAAATAGTTGGCAAGACTCTGTAAATTTTCATTTTTTTAAACCATCCTAGAATAGGTACAGGGATGCTACTCCAGGCCCTGCTTTAAGTTTCAAATTTGTCTTTTATGGCTCAGCTTCAGGAACTGATTTCTTAAGTCCTGAGGAGATACTATTATGGTTGATTTTTTTAAAACACTATCTTATCATGACCCTAGTGTTCACTTTCAAAAACCAAAAAATAAAAATGGAACCTAACAGGCTATGCTATTATTGTGGAATTCCAATATCTTCACTTTAAGCTGATTCTCAATAGTTATCTGCGGCAAGTGTTGGATCTCTAAATAGTATTAATTTTTCATATTGTCTAATCCGTGCATCAAATTCATCTACATTCATGTCATTTCTTTTGTACTTGAGCACTGAGGTAGTTCTACCAAGAAAAGCATAATTCTTAAAAATCTAATAAACACTAGTCTCTCTGAAGGACATCATTTTGCTGACACAAGCCATACCCAGAAATTAGATAGTACATTATGAAGATTATATGGCAGAAATTGTGTATGAAAACTTAGCTCGGGTCCCTTTTTAAAGGGCTTGAGTGATTTTCTTTTCAGTTTCTAAAAGTTTGACAAATAAGTAAACATGTATTGGTCCCCTTAATAAAAAAAAAAACCAAAAACTAAGCATGTCTAACCTCCCTTATATCAGTTTTATTATATCTTCTTAGTTGAATACTAAGTATAACTGGCTTTTGAGGAAGAAACCAAAATTAACCAGAAGGACGAGTCCAATTATTTTGATCAGCTTTAATGACAGTTTGCATCATGGCATGGCCAATAGGATTGGCTATGAAGTGAACCAATAGCTAATTCAGACCAGACAGCAAATCAACCACTCTAGAGTTGACTCATTGTCCTCTTTTAAACATGGCCTAACTCCAGATGAGCAATTTCCTAATAATACCGGACCAAAGTATCTGAAATAGTTCAATAATGGGAAGAGAAGCTCCTTTGGCAAAAGGAAAGCACAGCAAGGAACTAGCTCAAACTTTTAGCACTATATAGATGGATGGGTCCCAAAAGGAATAATAAAAAACAAGTCTTTTGACTTCCTATAAAATAACTGGAGTTGTTGCAATAGTAAAACGTGTCATTGTTTTCTTTTAACAAGGTGACTAGCCCAGGGTCTCACAGCTATTAAGTGTCCAAGGCTGAATTTGAACTTGTCTTCCTGACTCCTGGTGCAGTGCTCTACCCACTGGTCCACCTAGCTGTGCAGTTACAGCCTAATTACTCCTCCTGATGGATTCTGTATCCCAGACAAAATGGCCTACTTGAAGTTCCCTGCATTGAGTATGTTATCTTCTGACACAGGGCCTTTTTACAAGCTGCCACCCACATATGGGACATTCACTGTCCCTCCTGATAACCACTTTTTTTGTGTTTCTATCTCCTTTCAAGACTCAGCTGGAAGGCTGCCTCGAACAAAGGGCTTTTTTTTTTCTGATTTCTCCAATTGTTCTTACCTAATCTCCTCAAAATTGAATTTATTTTGTATAGGGAAGGGGACTAAGCATATAATTCTATTTGCACAGGAAATTCCTAGATAACGAAGTTCCCTTTACCAGGGCAGGTTAATTTTTCTATGGTTTTTAGTCTTCATAAAATTGCCTAGAGCACATAAAAGCTAAGTGATTAGTACAGGGTCACACAGCCAATAAATGTTTAATGTGAGACTCGAACTCAGGTCTTCCTGGTTTCTAGCTTTCTATCCATTATACCACCCAATCTCTCTTTTTATATATACATTGTACAGGTTGTCTGAAAAGTCTTAGTGCAGTCTTAAGCTTTAACAGGTATCATTTTCATTCAGTTGAAAATAAGTTCCCCGAAGGCGGAGACTACATATTTTTGTATCCCCAGTATATGGGGGGGATATACAGTATCTGCTTAATAAATGTTTGTTAAACTGAATTTATTTGAACTGAATTAATTGCCCCATACTTTTCCAGGGTAATCTTGACCCCATAGGCATAAGATAACATTCTTAGGAATTTTCTTTCAAAGGAAACATATTTTTTTTGGAGGGGTAAAGGCAAAGCAATTGGGGATAAATGACTTGTCCAAGGTCACATAGCTAGTTAAGTGTCAAGTGCCTGAGGCCGGATTTGAACTCAGGTCCTCCTGACTCCAAGGCAGGTGCTCTATTCACTGTACCACCTAGCTGGCCCAGAAAAGCAAACATATTGTAACAGAGAGCTAGTCAAGGAAAATTACAGCCAATCTATAGACTCACAAAACTTTTAGAGACAAAGGGGACATTAAAGGTCATCTTGTCACATCCACTTATTTCATAGATGAAGAAACTAAGCCCAGAGAGGTTAACCAAGGTCAACATTAGACTACTAAAATTACTGGCAGAGCTGGGCCTGATACAAATTTCCTGATTTCTAGTACCTTGATTTTTTTTTCATAATCGCACTTTTTTTCACGAAACTTGATGCTCAAAAAATTTCTTTAATCAAAATGGAAGCGACAGTATGCTACAATGATGAGATTGTTTTAGTGATTCTTGGTTGTTATTGGTTATTTTCTCTTAACAGATCCATTTGAATCAGTGTTGGTGTCTCTTTGTTCCCTGGCTGCACATCACTGATCTTCATACTTCATCATTTTCTTTTATATCAGAAAAGAATAAATGACTGGTTTCTGTATGTGTAGTGCTCCAATATATGAAAACACCACTTTTCTCTTGCTGTTATTTTGAAAGCTTGTGGTATGCCAAGCAATTATCAACTTAGCATCCACATCTTTGTTATTTTCAAAATATTCTGATGGCCCTGTCCTACTTTCCCTAAATTGGTTACTAATAAAGATGAAAATGTCAAAATAGGAACATGCACATAATGTTCTTAATTGTAATGAGCCAAGAAAGATTGAAATATTTGACCTGTCAGATACAGGGTTCTCAATGTGTGTGAGTTAAGTTCATTCAGTTCCCATAAAATAGGCTTGGGGGGGGGGGGGGGTTAAGCAAGTGCTGTGTCATCACAATTCAGCTTTATTGGCTCATGAGAAAAGGAGGAAAAGGTACAAAATATAAAAGGGAAGAATCTACAAGCAAATTGGTGGCTTTGTTAAAAGGGTTCCTAAGTACATTAGTGATGATAGGATGATTAAGAAGAGACCATCCTTGGAAGGGAGAGGGGTTAGGCACCTGTCCTGGAGTCAAGAGGACCTGAGTTCAAATCCAGCCTCAGATACTTAACACTTATTAGTCATGTGACATTGGGCAAGTCACTTAACCCCAATTGCCCTCCAGAAAAAAAAAAAGAATAGACCATCCTTAGGGAAGCTCACATTGGGAAGAAGAATAGTATACTCAGAGAGGAATATAACTGTCAGTTATATTATATAACTGTCTCAACCCATTTCTAGCCAGCAAGATAAATAGAACTTCCATACTAACTATGACACAATAGGTTACAGTGCCTTAACCAGAGTAAGGCCTATGTTAGCCAGTAGGTCCTACATCCCAGAGTATTAGACGCAGATGGGACCTCAGAGACTAACCAGATCTTTAATAATATTGCTGACCTGCCATTCACAGGGATAAGGGGACACTTTTGTTTTTGTTTTGCTTTATTTTGTTTTTAATTCTGAACCCAAACACCAAATAAAATGAGTACTTAATAAGAAAAGTAGAACAGGCAAAAGAGAATTTTACATGCAACCATTAATCTCTATTAGGTACAACTTGTTTTCCTTTTTAAGTAAGATAAATTCAACAAGTGATTGAAATAATGGACTATCTACAGTGCCTTCTGGTCTTGTTCAATATGTGGCATTTTTGAAAATGCTTTAATAATTAAAGGGTATATTTTGAGTTTTTTTCCCCAAGAAATATTGACAGATTTGTGCTGTTCCATGTAGTTTTTTTTTTTACCTTTGTCTTCCAGTGATTTTAAAATGTGATTATTTGGGATTTAATGGTTCCACCAATGGAAAAGTAACACTGACACACAGTGGAATTAAATTGAGTACCATTCTCTTTAGTGCCATGCTCTAACCACTACAATATTTAATTCGTATTTTTATAATTCTACATTTTGGTGGCTACAAACAAATTTGTTGTCTTTTCAGTTGAGTCCAATATATAAGATCCTATTTGGGGTTCTCTGGGCAAAAATAATGAAGTGGTTTACCGTTTCTTTCTCCAGCTCATTTTACAGATGAGGAAAATGAGACAAACAAGGTTAAGTGACTTACCCAAGGTCACATAGCTAGTCAGTGTCTGAGCCCAAATTCCATCTCAATAAGATGAGTTTTTCTGGCTTTATGCCCAGCACTCTATCCACTGTACCACCTAGCTCCGCCAACAGATAAGCAACATATAACTGACTATCAAATATCTATTGTCAAGGACGACAGTAGTATTATCAACAAATGCAATCCACAGATAAGCCTTTAGGCAGTTATTAGGCAATTATTTCATTAGGCAATAATTTCATTAGGCAATAATTTCATTCCCCTTTTCCATGGACCCATCATCATAGCTGAATTTCATGTCTTTGTCTCTGTCCATCATTTGATTAAGTATAAGTAATTGTTTTAAATACAAGGAGCAAATGACTCAAGTCTATATAGTAGATAATTTAATAGTCTATAAATTAAAAATTACTTCTTGGTCATCCCAGGGGCAGAGCCAAGATGGCAGCATAGAAGCAGGAAAACTCCACAGCTTCCATATAATCACTTCAAATGCTGATAAAATATGACTCTAAACAATTTTTAGGCCTCCAGAACTCACAAAATTAAAGAAAAACACATCTCCTACTGAAGTCAGCTTGGCAGGTGGGACAGGAAGGGCTCATCACAGCCTGCTGGGAGCCAAAACAAGCCAGGCCTGAAACCATAGCTTGGCCCTGGGGTGGCCAGAACAAGCTGCAGCTGGAGCCTTCAGGAGAGTGGGTCAACAGCAGCAGTGGCCAATTCCAGAATTATCAAGCCATAAGAAATAAGGACTAAGTGAAAGGTTAGTGGAATTCAGCTAAATTTGGGGGAGAGGATCTGGCCAAACTGCCTCCAGAGCAAGGAAGTAGCAGAAGCAGCACCCCTGCAGCCACTTCCACATGGCTGCTTCAGAAGCTCCTGGCCTGCAGACTGTAGGGGAGACAATCAATCATTCAGAGGCTAAGTGCTCTTGCCTTGAGCTGCCTGGATCAGGATTGCAGTCTTGGGTGGTGGTCCTGGGGTGCATTTTCAGTGAGCCAAAGCTGGTGGAGGCTGCAGCAGCCTCCTAATAGCTCCAAGAGCTGTCAAAACCCCAGCAATTTGGGACAAAGCACTCCCCTCTGGAAGCAGAGTTCCACAGAGCTAAAAAGTCAAGGAATTGACTGGCAACATGAGGAGGCAAAGGAAGCAAAGTAAGATTAGATTTTTATTAGATTTAGATTCCTTCTTGGGGGACAAAAAGGATGAAAGCATGGAATGGGAAGAAGACAACACAGTCAGAACTCCCACACTAAAAGCTTCCAAGAAAAATGTAGACTGGTTACAAGCCATAGAACAGCTTAAGAAGGATTTTGAAAACCAAATAAGAGAAGTGGAGGAAAAATTGGGAAGAGAAATGAGAATGATGCAAGAAAATCATGAAAAGAGAGTCAACAACCTGACAGAAGAAAACAACACCTTGAAAAATAGATTAACTCAAATGGCAAACGAGGTCCAAAAAGCCAATGAGGAGAAGAATGCCTTAAAAAGTCAAATT
>CM053581.1:486565829-486592900 GCA_028627135.1 Pseudochirops cupreus
GATGACTGACCTATGCATACTCTCTGAATGGAGGCTCAGGGAGGAGCCATCCAATCTTAGAGAAGGGCTACAAGGCCTGAGACCACTTTCAATGTGTGAATTCCAGGGCTGAAGTGAAGTTTTTGGGGTGTGATTTTTTAAAATATCACTTTCACTTTTGCATGATCCTCCTTCCACTATTCCCCAGTAGAACCCTCCCTTGAAGCAAAGAAGTGCAGTTAAGCAAAGGATGTTGATACATTGGATGAGTCTGACAACACAGAACTCATTTCACATCAGTAGTTTCTATTTCTACTAAGAGAAGGGAAATATGCTTCACCAGTGGTTCACTGAAGTCACAATCAGTCACTGAAATTTTTCGGGGTTTTAAAATTTTCTTAGGATTATATAGATCCCCTCAGCAGAGCTTCAGATTGGTACCTTTAAGATTATTTCTAGACTGCACAATTGTTCGTGACTAGGCTTCTTCTTTGCAGTCATGGTCTAACATCTCTGAATTGGAGTTATAAGGAACCTTATAGGCTGTCTTGTTCAACCCCTCATTTTTGAGATGAGAAACTGAAGCCAAGTGATTTTGAATGACTTGTCCAAGGTTACGGAGGTACCAAAGAATAGAATTGAGATAAAAACCTAGCTCCTTTGACTTCCAATCTAGAACATTCCACTCCTCTAAAAAACCTTATCAGCCATCATATATTTGGAGCTAGAAAGATTCTTAGAGGCCATTGGGTCCAACATTTTATTTTACCGATGAGGAAAATGAGACTAGAGGTGTTGAGAGACTTGCTTGGGGTCACAGAGCTGTTGTGTCTAAGGCAGAATACTGATTGAGGTCTTCCTATGTCCAACATTCTACCACTTAGCAATCTAGGTAAAATTACAGGAGCATAAAGAGAAATGAGAAAGGGAATTTCCTTCACTGATCACCTACCTTACAGAGTTATGGTGGAGATCAAATGAGATAACATTTGCAAAAACACTATGTAAACCTTGAAACACCATACATACAATTACTGATGATTAATAAGTGTGGCAGCTAGGTGGCACAGTAGATAGAAAGCTGGACTCTAATCAGGAAGAGCTGAGTTCAAATCTGATCTCAGACACTTACTAGATCTGTATCTTTTGGCAGGTCCCTTGATCTTGTTTGCCTCAGTTTCCTTATTTGTAAAATGAGCTGGAGAAAGAAATGGCAAAATCACTCCAGTATCTTTGCCTAGAAAATCCTGAATGGGGGCACAGAGAGTTAGAAATACTACAAAATGACTTAAAAACAATAATATCCTTACTAATTATCATTAATATATTGATTAATAACAAGTTAATCAATATCTGTAAGAAAACAGTAGTCACTCATAACAAATTTCACTTATTTAAAGTTTTCTGTCAAAACTTTTGTTTGTTTGCATTCAGGTACATTTTATATTTTCAAAAAACGTGTTGAAAATACCTAATTATTTCCAAGGCATGTGGAAAACTAATACAACTACATATTCAAACATCAACTTTCTCTTTAGTTTATAATTTTGTTTTTTTCTGTTGTTGCCAAGTCATTCAAAGCCAAATTGTCACAGAGTGCCCTCTCATTGTGTAAGCAATTCTGTTCTTCCAAAAATTGTAGGGACCAAGGCTACTCGCCCTTTTTTGGGGGGAGGGGGTAAAGATACAACTAATCAGACATCCCCATAATTAGCTAGGTACAATCATAGCCTGTGGCATAGCAGGTGCAAAAACAAAAATATAGGGCCTAATGAAGAGCCTTTGAAAATGTTGGCCCCAGTTATCTCGCTGGCTTTTAAAAATCAATTTCTAAAAAACCTGGTTTAAATGAGGAACCTTATGAATAAAAGAACTCTTGGACACTTTCACACAGCAGATGGGGAGAAAACTACTGGTGTTCATAATTAGAAGAACAGAACTACTTGAAGTGAATATAACTCTCTATTTACCCAAACCACTGAGCAATGCTGACTTTCAAAACTACCCGTAGAGTTCTTTAATAATTTAAATAATACTTCCCTGGCTTTATTTGTTAGAGAAAAACATCTTCAATTCTCCATCAGGAAATAACATGCCATCAGTAAAGAGGTAGGGCATGTCTAAAGCTAATTTTGTCCCTTTAGCATCGTGTATATGAGTAATAAGGAAAGTACCTTGCCATCTCTTAAGATAGTCGGACTCAAAAGAAATGACTAGGAAAAAAAGAGATCAGCTCTTCAAGACCATCAATAGTTATCCCTCTCTTTCTTAGCCCAGTTTAAAGGCCAGGCCCTTGATGAAAACATTCTAGATCCTCCCAGTCAGGAATGTCTTCCTCCCCTTTCAAATTTAACAAATTACCTTGTTTTGCACATACATATATATTTTATATATATATATGTATATATATGTATATTATATATATGTATATATATGCATATTATATATATATATATATATATATATACATATATATATATATATATATTTATCAAATGCCTTCATTGTGCTAGATTCCATGCTAGGCATTGGGGATAGAGATGAGAATGAAACCAGCCCTGCCTTCAGGAAGCTGCCATTTTATCTAAGGTATCTGCAATCTCATGGGCATTGTAATAAACCTTATCAAACTAAACACTTCATGAGAGCATGAACTTATGTCATCCAAATGATACAGTGTCTTATACAGAGCAGAGTCTTAATTTAGATTGAATTGAATTTTATCTAATCCAGCACTTAGCACAATGCTTTGCCCCTAGTATCAGTAGGCTTTTAATGTTTGTTGAATTTAGTTCAAATTCTTAATGCTTAACTGATCTAAAATGACTGCTACAATAGGGAAAAATCAAAAGAAGTAGAACTTCTGTACTAAGAAAACATTTTTTTCCCCTGCCAACTCAAGAGAAATGGTAGCCAAGGTCAGTGCTAATTTAAAATAGAAACTTATTTTTAAATACTCTTGGAGAAGGCTGATGGAAGATTTCAAGGAAAAAAAATCAAAAGCACCTAGAAAAAACTTTATGTGACGTTTGGTGGGAAATTAACCACAACATTATTCCAAGAATATTCAAAGATGATGCGTGCAGGAAGACAAGTAGATGGAAAATAGGACAGATCAGTTAATCTTTCTATTATGCTCCATTCTCATCTTCTGTGGACTTTAGCAATTTAGGCCACCATATATTATATGTGAAAGAAATGGCATTTCAGAAGACAGAAGCAGGAGGAGGAGCAGGACCAAACAAACACACCTTAAGGAAATATATGTGAAGTAACACTCTTGAACACATTGAGAAATGGTGAGAGATTGCTTCTGTTTTCAATATACATTACGCTCACTGCATCAGTTTCAAGATGTTCATAATAAGATTTATGCCTTATCACAAGAGACTTTCTTAGCAATTTATACTAGAAAAAATGAATAAAAAATCCTTATTATCCAAAAATGAACTATAAGTGAATATCATCCCAATGAATTAGTATGATTATCCATATATTCCATATATTCATATTATATATTATATATATTCATAATCACACTAATTTGGTGGGAGTGATATTCCAACTGAATTTTGTATTTTAGATAATAGGAATTTTTTGTTCATTGTTTTCATAGATAGAAAATGTGTGCATGTGTTAGTTAAGAAGCAACTAGGGATAATTAAAATCACTATGCGATTTCCCAAATGTAATCCAACCTGTTCTCTTTTTCTTCTTCTATTCTAGGCCCTGCTCATTGTCTATGTACAATGAGGAAGGGACCTTCTTTCTTGATAGAATTAAAAACAACAACCATATGTCACTTGATGGTAATTCCATTGTTGAGAAGCTATTTCATAGAAATGCATCCAGTTCTTCCTGTTATATACATGAGATAGAAAATGCTTCCCTGGAAAAATAAGCAGTAAAAGCCTAGGAGAATAGATAGGAGGGAAGCTTATGCTACACAACCTTTGTGGATCAGTTAGCTCAAGTGGAAAAAATAGCTTGTTAAGGAAAACAAAATTATGTTTAATACTAGTATGGAGCAGATAGTTTCATGTTGTTGCTGTCACAGATTATACCTCTGATTCCCAGCCAGATGTCTTATAATAGGCTGCTATTTACTGCAAGGTGGGGGGGATGGGGTAGGTTGGGTAAGACAGTCCATGCAAATGGACTGGAGCAAATTATTTACCTTTACAAGTTAAGGACTCTAAGTACATGTTCTCTTAATAATGATCTGGCACCATTATTGTTGAATATTAAAGACAGCACCTTTTATTGTGTCTCTCCTTTAAATTTGCTCAAAGGGCAGGTTGGTCTTCCTAGAATGGAGGGTAAAAGGACAAGAGTAATGCTTCTCTATTCTCTAAGTTTTCAAGGGGAACAAAATGTTCCTTGGAAAAATGGAAAAGGGCTTTGAGATAAAAAACAAGAAAGATCAGTGGAGACAGAAAAATCTAGTTTGTGTTAGCCAATTACAGAGCTGATGAAGATAAGGCATAGAGAGGGAAGGAAAAAAACCACTGAACACTTGAAGCTAAGTGATTGGTTGTAGGCTCCTGCCATGAAGGCTGGTACTGGATTTTCTGAGGACAAGGTATCTACTTTCACACCAAAGAAAGATGACTTGTTTCCACAGGGGCCATCAGGAAAGATATCATTGAATAAGAGTTATGAGAAGAGATAAGGAATGGTATTGGTGAATTCCTGTGGAGGGGTTCCAAAGCAGTTATTGTCATTAACAATTAAGAGATCTGCTCTGTCCAGGGCATGCATTGGAATGTAATTGAGAGCTCAAGACTTGTCAAACCTGATGATTACTTCTAACTTCTCGGTGATTCATTTGAGAACAAGTGATACCATCAGAAGGAACCAAAAAAGGCTTAGGGAAGGATTATGATATTCTAGGCAAAAAAACTGAAGACTTTGTGTATGCAGATTCTATAAAAATCATTTACCTAGACCTCGTTAAGGCTTTTGACAGACTCCTGGACTCTTCTTGTAGACATATTGAAAAGATATGGATTAGATGGTAGTACAGTTAGGAAGATTTGGAATAGGTTGAATGGTCAGACCCAGATAATAATCATAAATTATTCCTAGTCGATTGGGAAGGAGATCTCCGATAGAATGCCACAAGGATCTGTAATTGGTCTTGTGTTGTTCACTGTTTTTAACCAATTATCTAGATGAAGTCATAGATGGTATGCTTATTAAATTTGCATTGATACACAGATTTGAGGAATAATAAAAATAATCCAGAAATATCTTGACAGGTTAGAATGATCTGCTGAAAATAAAAGTGATGAAATTTAATAGAAATAAATGTAAATTTCTATACTTGGCTCCAAAAAACCCCACATTCACAAGTCCAAAAGAGGGGAGTCATACCTAGACAGCCATTTGTAGAAGAGGATTTGGGAGTTTAGTGGTGTCTAAATATACTGTGAGTCAATCACACAATGTAGCAGTCAAAAAGTTAATATGATCTTTTTCTATGTTAAAAGTTGCATTGTGTCCTAGACTGGGAAGGTTAGTTTCCCACTGTACTGTGTCAGATAATATCCAAGGTATTGTGTTAATGCTTTGTCTTTTAGGAAAGAGACTGACAATTGGGATAATATCCAGAGGGACGTAGAAAGGATGGTGAATGGTCTTGAGACTATGACATGTAAGAATAAATTGAAGGAATTGGAGATATTTAGTCCAGAGAAGAGAAAACTTGAAGAGAGTCATGACAGTGTAGGGTTGGAGGGCATGATAGTTGTCTTCAAGTATTTGAAGGGCATTCATATAAACCAACTTATTCATATAAACTAGGCTTATTCTGCTTGGCCCAGAGGTCAATATATACAGAACAATGGGTGGAAATCACAGAAAGGAACACTTTCACTAGAGTCAATGAAAAATTTCCTAACATTTGGAGTTGTTCCAAAGTGGAGTGGACTGTTTGGGAATTAAGTGGTTTCCCTTCCATTCGATATTCTAAAATGAAGGCTGGATGGTAATTAGTTGGGATGCTGTCAAGGGGACATTCAAAGAGGTAAAGACTTCGGAGATTCCTTGGAATGCTGGGATTCTGTGAGAGTCAGGAATCTATCATAATACCTTAGGGAGGCAGAACCTTGAGTTAGAACAGTTACAGATCAAACAGTGTCCTGAGTGTGGGAAGAGAGAGATTCATATCTTGGGTACTCACTGCAGGGGATCTAATGGGGCAGCAAGTAAGAGAAAGATATTTCCTAAAACAAGGTACAAGTGGCAAAGAAATGTGCACAATCAGAAGGTAGTCATTATGATATCATAGAATTCACAAAAGAGATGGAAAGAATTTACAATCCCCTCATTTTGCAGATGGAGAAACTGAGGAATGTAAGTGACTAATCCAAGATTATACAGGTAGCACGTGGCAGGGCTGTGATGTGTACTGAGGTCCTCTGACTCCAGTTCCAATGCACCATACTTTTATTGTTGTTGACTTTATTTTTCAGTCATGTCCAAGTCTGCATGATCCCATTTGGCCTTTTCTTGACAAACACACTAGAGTAATTTGCCATTTCCTTCTCTGCCTCATTTTATAGAGGAAGACACCGACAGAAACAGGGTAAAGGAACTTGCCAAGAATCACACAACTAGAAAGCATCTGAAGCCAGATTTGAATTAAGGAAGATGATTCTTCCCAACTACAGGCACAGCACTCTATCCATTGCACCACTTAGCTGCCCCAGGTATGTCACTATGCCATGGAACTGCCTGGTATACCACACCTCTTGACTTCAATTTGTTCCTCACACTAACAAAGTCCTTTTTTTGAGTAACCAGTTGCTACATTTCCCTAAATCACCTTGATGAACTGTACCTGTTATTAAACAAAGGCATGGACACCACTACCCCTACTCCCAGCACACTCTGCATCTTTTCAAAGTGATAGAAGGAAAGACAACAAATGCCTGCACACCTTGTACTAGGTGCAAGTGTGTCTCTTTGCACAGCAAGATTTTTAAAGAAATATTTATTGTTAGATTTTGGTTTTACATCACCTACATTCCCCCCATTCCCTTGCACTCCTTCCCCCAGAGAGTTGTATCTTGTTAAAAGGGGACATAGAAAAAGAAAAAAAATAGGAAAAATCAATGAACACATCAAAAAATGATTTTATATGTGATATTTTACAACAGTAGCCCCTTACCTCTTCAAAGGGTGAGAAAGATGTCATCCCACATGCTTTCTTTGGTTTGCCCTTTGATGTTAGCATGAACTGGCCATTTCAGTGTAGGTTTATTAGACTTGAAACTCTCCGTGCTTCATGAAATGGGAAGATGTGAGCTAAGTTTACTTTCCCTGATGGAATTTTCCTGTAAAATCATATTAGCCTCACTAAGAAGGATAACTCTTCTCAGACAATTTTTCTTCAAATAAAGAATTTATGCTCAATTGTTTTTTTCCCCAGTGTTTTAGTAGCCTGCCTTTTAGGCTTTACTCTTGAGTCTATCACTGCAGAATAAAGAATTCTGGTGAGCTCCTTCCCTGTTTTCTGGTGCATTAGGGAGAGGTACTATGAATGAGCGTTTAACTAATTAGATTCATGAGGTAGCAATGCCCTTATTCTCATTTTCTTTGGACCAAAATACTGATTCATGGGAGAAAATGATTAGTAGTTTGTGGCAAATCATTCACATTTCTGTCCCTCAGTGGTTCTTTGACTAGCTGGAGACCAGTGAGTCCTGGACTTGAAGATGTGTTCATGTAGTTTAACCATTGTCTATTTCAGCTCTATATCTTGCTTCCAAGATGGATCTCTAGCTGGGGAGTGATGGGCTTCCTGTAATTACAGTTTCTGTTTCCCTATCAAGAATATCACTCATCCAGCCACAATAGGTGTTTAGGCAATGAGTACTTGACCAGCAAAATCTTGCATATGTGTATGTATATATGCATATTTACGGGCATGTATATACATAATCTCTCTCTCTCTATGAAATATCTATAGATATTTCTATGCATACGTGGAGATATTTTGTACCCACATATATTTCACACATGTGTACATGTGTGTATATACATACTGTGTGTATATATGTATGTGTATGTGTGAATATATGTGTGTATATATGCATATATACATATGTACATATACATACACACACACACACACACACACACACACACACACATATATATATATATATATATATATATCTTCACACACATATACTCCCCAAAACCTTGATACAATTTTAAGAATTAATAGCTTAAAATTTCACTAAGACTTTTGGAACACACTGTATAAAACATTCAAGGCACATTTAATGTTCACAAAAAGTGCTCAGGATATCGTTTATACAGTTATAATTTTATTCTTTTAAAGCAGAGGTAATAGCAAAAACAGTTTTCTTGTATTAGTCTCAAGCATGACCTAGGTGATTTATATTTTCATAGAAAAGTTTGCCTAGAGGCATCAGTGGCATAGTGGAAAGAGTATTGGATAGAGTGTCATAAGACTTGGGTTCCAATGACACCTCTGATATTTGCTACCACCATGCAGCCCAGGCACGTTGGTTAACTATAAGGGACTCCATATCTTTTTCTGTAAAATGAAGATTATCTCTAAGCTCATTTCTAGGTCCTGTGAGATGAAAATCGGTATGATACCAGGCCCATTGGACTTTGGGTTCCTTCTGTTGAGATGGTCCTCTAGGGCAGCATTTTTGTTATTGCTGTTGTTGATTATTATGATGGCCTGGTCATCCCTTTCCTAAGACAAACTGGTAATATTTCATTTCACACAGATAGGTGAAATCTTTAAAAGAGGATCTATTGCTCTGGACAGCTAGAGGAAACCAACTGCAGCACCATCACTATACTTCATTAAAAAAAAATATTAACCCAATGATACCAGACCCCAGAGAGATTATTTTAATCCAAATTATCTTACTTTCCCAGCTGTCAGAGACGTCAGGATTGTTCTGTAAACATCTCTGACATCCTTTCGGCAGACTCCCCATCGGAGAGGTATCTGAAATTGTGTTGTTAGGATGCAAATTGATCCAGTAAGGTGTCAGAGTGGATAATTAATCCTTCCTGCCTTATGACTATTGTGAATTTGTGCAAAGGGCTTTTGCCATGGTGGGGGGAAAAGCACTAAGAGAATGGGAAAAAAGCCCAAACACCTGCATTTTGAGTAGGCTTAAAATGCCCCATTTGGGAAACTTTATGGAGATTTATTGTACCCCCTCTATAGGATTATTCAAAGACAAAATAAGGGTTGCAGGCATATGTCTCCATAGGAAGCCTCTTATGATGAATGGCTTTTTTTAAATAGGAAATTTGCCTTGGATAGAATCAGATTAGCTGAAACCACAATTTGCACATCATAAGACAGTTAAAGAAAATAAAGACTTTCTAACTCCCTAGAAATGGAAGTTTAGTATTCGTTGTTTAGAAATTGAATGTTCCTGATGCAGGCTTCCTTTTAGGAAGTATTTCTTTATCTATATTTGTTCATCATCCATTTTCATCATCATCATCATCATCATCATCATCACCATCACCATCATCATCATCATCATCAATCATCATCATCATCATCTCCCATAACTCTACGCCTTTCCAATTTCCCTTCTCAGTTCTGAAAACATAATCAAATGAATCTTACCATTGTTCTTATAAATATTTTGTCAAATAATTCCTCTATAATTCTGCTTACCATCCCTGAAACTTTCCAAACCAAATAACCTTCCCTGGTCATCACTCCTCTATATGGTATCTTATCCCCATTAGAAAGTAGGCTTCTTGAAGACAAGGACTGTCTTTGCTCTTGTATTCGTATCCCCAGTGCTTGGAACAAAGTCAACATTTAAATGCTTTTCCATTCATCTATCCATCCATTCCTTATATTCTTTATATTTGGCATGACTTGTTTTTGGTTTTGTCTTTTAAAAGGTAACAAAAGTAGCATTGACGACAAGTTGTGTGTATCTATCTATCTATCCATCTATCTACCATCTATCTGTCTATCTACTTATCTATCTATCTATCTACCTACTTATCTATCTATCTATCTATCTATCTATCTATCTATCTATCTATCTATGTATGTCTATGTATTTGTGGGATTTGATTTCTCTCTCCTCAGGGGAACAAATTAACTGTACAGTCAAGGAGAAAGCTCCTTTCCCTCCTCTTTTTCCCCCTTCCTTATCTAATGTTACTAACAAAGCAGACATTTCCACTGCTAATTCCTTTGGAAGATGTTTGCTCTTGCCTTTCTCTCAGCGAAAAAGCTTGAGAGAATGCAGGTAGTACTAGAGAAGGAAATAGCCAGCATATGTGAAGCTATATGAATAAAGATGGATTGCTGACTAGGTACATGGAAATAATAATAGGGGAAAGTGGGTATTTCTAGCCAAGGGCTCTTAACCTAGAGTTCATGAACTTGTTCTAAATACACACACACACATATACACATACACATACACATGCACATACACATACGCATACGCATACACATATACATATACACAAATGTATATACTCACATATACATATATAATAGTTATAAATATATTTCATATATGTACACATATCAACTACTGTATTTCAATAAAAATCTGTATCCTTTATAAACTCGTACTTTTTGTGTACTTAAAAGCATTATTTTAAGAAGGGGTCTGTAGAATTCACTAGCCTGCCAAAGAGTTCTACATCACAGAAAAGACTAAGAACCCCTGTTCTAGACATGCATCAAACTGTGTCTTCATAGCCTTCATTGAGGTTTTCAAACCTGTCCAGGAAGATCTTCCAGTTAAAAAGAGGGAATGAATCAATAGTTTCACTACGGGAAGTATAAGGCTCAGAGATCCTGTTTCTTCCTTAACTATTCAGGATATTATCTAGGATGCCAGTGCATTTATTCAGAAATAAGTGCTGAGATAGATTTTTTTTTCTATTTGCTTTGAAATGCTATCTCAATTAAATACTATATTATTGTGTACTTCCTGCCTAATCTTTTAGTCAGGCAAACTGGCTATTCAAACTTGAGTTTGACTTTAAAGGATTCTAGTTTCAAAATATGATGGGGATGTCTAAGATAATTACAGTCACAAAAAATATCCCTTCATTGGATCCTAGTAAGAGGGAAATTAAGGATTGGGAGATACATGGGCTGCATTTGGCTCTGAAATAATTTAAATATGTAGTTTATGGCTACAGATTAAGCTACTATGAATTCAGACAAGTGCATTCTTAAGTACCAACTATGTATAAAGCAAAGAAACACAAGCAAAATGGCAGAATGGATAAGAAAGCTGACCTTGAAGTCAGGAAGAGCTGGGTTCAAGTTTTTCTTTGATATGTGCTGACTATATGACCTTAGATAAGTCAATTAACTTCTCAGTGCCCCAGGCAACCATCTACAACTATAAAGCTGTTGATCTGTATTAGTACAGGACATCTTCTCATTGAGACCAATGAAATAGCAAATGTATAAGATGTTACAAAACCTTAGGAAGCAGTAGGATACAGTTGAAAGAGTGTTGTGTTTGGAAATCCTAGGTTTAGAGCTGGAAAGGACTTCATAGGCTATTGAGTCCAACTCCTTCATTTTGGGACACGAACATGTGAACTGACTTATCTAGAGTCATATAGCTTGCAGGTGTTGAAAGCAAGACTTGAGTCTAGTTCTTCCTCTATCCCAGAACAAAGAGTCTGGATTCTAATCTGCATGCTTCTTCTTACTATTATGTGACATAGGGCAAATCTTTCAATTTCTCTGGGCCTAATTTTTTTCATCTGTAAAATCAAGAGTTTGAACTTGGTGACCCCAAAGGTTCCTCCTAGCTGTAAGGCTGTAATCCTATTATCCTATTCAAAGGGTATGATTTTAAAATATATATGTGTATATACATATATGTATATATATATATATACATATACACACATATTATATTTACATAAATTTTATTATTTATTTTAATATTCATTATAATATTTATATTTTATAAAAATAAAATGCAAACAAGTTTCTTCCATCAAAGAACTCACATTCTAAAGATGGTATGGTATTTACATAGAAGAAGAAAGTAAAGAAATCTTCTCCTAAGCCCAACAACAATGATATAATTCTTGGTTTACCTAGTCCACTCCTAAGATACACAGTTCATGCCAAGTACATGGGTTATGTGCTTCCCCAACCATATTTGTTGAATCACAGTGATACGTTTTCAGAAGTCATTCTGACACTTTCTTATCCATCTCTTAAAGCAAGTGTCTGAAGTGACAACCATATGGTGGCCATTTTATAGAGCTCAGAAGTTTTCCAGGTAAATTGGATTATGATGTCTAAACCTCAAGATATCCATAATTTTATGATATGCATGCCATTACTAATCAATTAATTAACAAAACATTTTTTAAGTGCATACTATACTTCAGACATTGTGCTAAATACTAGGGATATGAGCATAAGTGAAACAATCCCTTCCCTCAAGGAGCTTATATTCTAAGGAGGGAACCACTTTTGTATGTATAAGTAAGTACAAAATAAAGACAAAATGAAGACAAGCTAGATTGGTGATAAAGAACACTGGAAGGTGAAGTGAGGGGAGGATCTGGAAAGATTTCTGTGAGAGGAAAGTTCTTGCAATATGATTGGAAGAAAGCTAAGGACTCCAAAAGGAGATGAATAGAGGCTGAATTAAAGAGAAGAGGGACAGATAATGAAAAGGCACAGAAAGTAGGTCAATATTACTAGATTGAAAGAGTTTATGGAGGAGAATAATGTACAGGAAAAATTGAAGGGCATGACAAGCCAGGCTGTGGAATTCCCTAAATGCCTGATTAAAAAATCTTGTATTTGATCCTAGAGGTAATATGGAGCCACTTTATCCCTGAATAAATGACCTTCAAGAGCTGATAACTTTGAGAAACATTATCACTTAACTTAGCCAACCTTCTAGTGACTAGTCACCCCAATCTGGTTTAGGCTGGTTCTTGGGCAGCTGAAAGTACTAGGCCCAAGTCAGTCCTTCTAGTTTGGTTAAACCTACAAAGGGCAGCTAGGTGGCACAGTGTATAGCCTCCCGGGCCTGGAGTGAAGAAGACTAATTTTTGTGAGTTCAAATCTGGCCTCATACACTTACTAGCTGTATGATCCTGGGCAAGTCACTTAACCCGGTTTGCCTCAATGTCTTCATCTGCAAAATGAGCTGAAGAAGGAAGGGACAAACCACTCCATGATAACCTCAAAGGGGGTCATGAAGAGTAGGATGTGACTGAAAAATGACAACAGCAACAACAACAAAGGGTCTACAAAGAGTTTGTACTGCTGTGGCATACATAGCCTTTTAGAACTTAAGGTTTTATTTGTGCACTGAGGAGGCATGAGAGTAGGCCTTGTGCAGGAAGTATTTATTTAAACAGAAGAAAAAAAAGCATTAGGGAAATTTTTTTCACTTCCAAATCTCTTATTAATTATTGATCTTTGAGTACTGATGCACCTCTAAGAGCTAGTCAGAGAGAATTGGAAATGTTACATAGTTTAAATTATCCAATATACTTTATTTTGAAGAATTCCAAAGTCATCCTTTGATTATTGTGTATGTCATTTCAAGTGGTCACTAAGCATAAATTAAACACCTACTGTAAGCCAGGCACTTTGCTAATAAGCAAAGGAGTTTCTAAAAAAGACAAAAACAGTTTCTGCCCTCAAGGAGTTTACAATCTAATGGGGGAGGGAAACATACAAACAATTATGTACGAAGTACGTACGAAATCAACATGAAATAATCTCAGCGCTAGTGTAGAGTGAACTTCTTGTGAAAGGTGGAATTTGAGCCACATATATCATCTACCTATATCATGGCCAAAGACGATCATGGAGACTATGAATTAGAAAAGTGATTATCGTTCTATTCACATTTCTATTTTAAAGGCTAACTATTGGTTTGTAATCGGTAATTATTTATAGTCTGCAACTAGATCTTTTCAGATAAAAAGTGTTGGCTGAGCTTGATTCACAAAATGTGCTATAAAATCATGCTTATGAGACATAGACACAATTTAATTTATCAAAGGCCACTAACGACCTGAATTGAAGGCACAGCCTCTTGTCTAATTATCTAATTAACTTGACTGTTTGGAAAGTGGACATGATACTGTTGAAGAATTTGTTCTCTGGTCTTTCTACAAAGAGCACAGAATCTTAGCTGAGATGAGAGTAGCTGCTGTAAAGGATGTTACCAAAATGGAGCACTCCCAGAGTTAAGAATGTCTTAATTATTTTCTGTGAATAGCTGGGGGAAGGAAAGAAGACTTTGGAAAGGCACTGTCTTCAAATAGTATAAAGGTTATTATGTGAAAGAAGGATTAAACTTACTTTGTCCTTGGAAGGCAAAGTAGGACAGGGGTGGTAGAAATTACAGGGAGGCATGATTTTGCCTAAATATTATTTAAAATTCTAATAATTGCAACTATCTGAAAATGGAAATGGACTGCTTTTGGAGGTAGTGAGCACTCTGTTGTGAGATGACGCCCAGCAGAGCCCGGGTAACTACTTTTAAGCGATGTTGATGCAGACAGTATTTTATGAAGGCAGAAATGGGATTACTTGGCTTTTGAAATATTTTCTGAATCTCTGATTCCTTGAATTCAGTATTTTCATTAGAAAAAAGGAAAAAAGGTATACTTGACAACCAAGAAAAGTGCCATAGTATCTATTAAGTACACCTCAATAAAAAGAATCCTTGAAGGAAATTTTATATGCTGAATGCTCTGAAAGTTAGCTTACAAGACACTCCCAGAGTAGAGATCTTTCTTCTTTTATGTTTTCTATACTGCCAAACATATCTTCAATGCCCAACAAAAAGGAAATAACAACATTAATTAATTATAAATTTTCAAAATGAAAAAAACCTGGAAAATGAAAGGCCATCAGGAGTTTGTTTCTTTGAAGCTACCCTTTTGAAGAAAGCTTGTTCACGTAGTGAGAGGCTCTTACCCAACTGTAATTTTTGAAATCAAAGAGGACATAAATAGCACAGCCCTATTTTAACTCTAGGATCTGGTGTGTATGTGTTTTTTCACCTGTATTCCTTGAGACTGACAGTAATAGAAATGGACTTCTTTTTTTAACCTTTTGTATCCCGCATACTGACAGATGCAGCCTTCTGGTCATTCTGAAGGGCACATCAGAGCTATGCCATGTTAAAGTGAGAGTATTACACTGATTTATATTGAGCTGGAAGAATTCTAGAGGAAAGTAGGGTTGTATTTGATATTTCACCTGAGAACAATAATATAAATAACTCATTTATATAGTGCTTTTTAAGAATTTAAAATACATATATTTCTTCATTCCACCCTCATGACAATAATATAAAGCTTTTGCTATTATTAATCCCATTTGAAGGACTACTACAAGACATTGAAGAGAAGAGGAAGGGTACAAGTGGAAGTGCGTGAAAGTAGGAGTGAGCCAATTGAGGTTGGGGAAGTGAGTAGACCAGATAGGCTACAATAGAAAGAGTTTCTGTTGGGGAAAGTTATCCATACAGTTATTAGCTAGTTATTGGCACTCTTTCCCTCTTAAAATAAATTTGTATATGCTTTGTACTTACTTGTATGTTTTATCTTTCTTTTCCCTCTCTCTCCCCCAGTAAAAGCTTCTTTAAAGGGGGAACTACTGTTAATTTTTTTTGGGAGGAAGTCCTTATATCCCTAGTGGTTAGCAAATTGTCTTGCATAGCACAGACACTTGATAAATGTTTGTTAAAATGAATTCGTTGAATTAGGTACCTTATTTCTTGTAAGAAAGAATCATTTAGAACACTAGCGGTCTAGAGTTCCACCTGGGAAGAGGTAGCACAGATGGAAACAATTAAGCCTAATGGGCTGAACCAGCAAAATGTCTGATTGTCAGAGAAGGCAGCGATTTTTGTATTAGTCTCATAGAGAACAACCATTTCAGGGGCTGATTCTTGAGGAAATTCAATGGTATTTGAAAACCTGCTATAAAGTTTTAATAGCATCAAAATATCAGTTAACTCTTGATCATCAGTGGCATCAGTGAATTACTGCTACAAATTTTTCGGCTCAAGTCACTACACACTCTTACTCTACCTATCTTTCATTACTCATAATTTAGAATTGAAATCGTCTACAACTCCCTCAATACTGAGGGGGGGGAGGGGGGAAGGGAGGAGAGGAGGGTGAACTGACTTGCCCCAGATCAAATAGGTAATTAGTATCAGAGGGTGTATTTGAACTAATAACCTCTGACTCCAGGCCTAATGTGTTTGTGAGGGAAGTGTTTTGTAAGTTGCAAAGGATTATATGACTATGAGTGGAAATATGAGTGGTGGAAAGATTTGGATCATACTGGATCACAGGTCTAGAGGACTTAGGTTCAAATCCTGGTTCTGCTACCTATGTGACCTAGGACAAGTCAATTAACCTCCTTTGGGCTCAGTTTCCTCATCTATGTAGTGAGAGGGTTTGACAAGGTGGACTTTAACATTCCTTCCAGTTCTAAATTTGTCATCCCAAGATCCTATCAATAGGTGACTTCTAAGGTCCATCCTGGTCTAAATATGCAATCCTGTTGTTTTTATTATTGGAAGTGATTTTCCTACTGAGCTGGTCAGTACCTGTCTTGTGTATATTTTGGTAATTGACAATGAACTTGGGCTGCAACTGAGCAGAAGAAAAAGATGAATCAGGGGTGTGATGGTAAATGTTTAACACCTGACTCTCAAAAAAAAAAAGCGTATACATGACACACTTTAAAGTTAAATCTGCATTGTTAACATTTTATCCATCTCTTTATTAAATCTAGATGAGCATCAAAACTATAAACTAAGCTCTGATTTTTGGCTTTTGATGATTTCTGAGGCATACATGGTTACACTGAAAATTTGACAAGTGGATTTCACCTGAGGTTAGAGCTGGATCCAGCACACTGTAATGGAAACTGCTCAGTACTCTCGATGCTCCTAAACTGCTCCTTGCTTCATTTTCCCAGAGACCTAGTGAATAACTGAACACCATCATTACAGAATTAAAATCTCAGGTGACTAAAAGGTCAATGGGAAAGAACATGGTGGTTGTAAATACATTGTGACATATAACTCATGAAAGCAATAAAACAAATATAGAGGAAGTGTGTAAAGAAGCATTCTCAACTGAAAGGGCTATTGGAGCAGAAAATATCTTTTTGTTACGTTGATTTTTTTTTTTTAATTTTTTGAGGGGGAGTGTGAAGT
The DNA here is from genome assembly GCA_028627135.1 of Pseudochirops cupreus. Classification (NCBI taxonomy): domain Eukaryota; kingdom Metazoa; phylum Chordata; class Mammalia; order Diprotodontia; family Pseudocheiridae; genus Pseudochirops; species Pseudochirops cupreus. The sequence continues at coordinate 486,583,052 of CM053581.1, forward strand.
ACCTCTCTTATATACACGTGCTCTCAGATATGTAGATATTTGACGAAAGCATGCTCAGACCCTCCAGAGGTACACCTGGGTCTTCAGACACATGTGCGACGTTGTCCTTGCCTCCTCTGAGGAACTCTCCCCTCCCCCCACTATGTTCTGAAACTAGTTTTGGAAAGGAAAAGCCATTCATTCCTGCTACCTCAAAGCTTCCTCTTGACAGAAACCTTTAATGTATTTGGTTGAGCTATTCCATTGATTCCTTAAACTGAGCCTGATAGGAAGACAGGAAGCTGTAGTTCCTGGCCACAGCAGCTTCAGTGCTGCCAAGCGAATAATAGTACATGCCAGAAACCGCCATACGTCATCTGGGGTCCCGGCCATGGCCTCTTCTTGGGCAAATGTTTGAATCCTTAGTTCTGATGGCATTGGAGCTCTGGAAAGAAGATAAATACTTAGTGGACATAGGAACTATACATGATGAGACGTGAATGGGTTCCATATACATCAGCGAGAGAAGTCCCATATCCGAGAGATCACAGATGCATTGCAGTCTAAGTCAACTTTCCAAGGCGACATAATGGCAGATACAAGGCTAGGTCTTCTGCCTCCCAATTCATGATTTTCAAGTCCACTATACTGTGCAGCCTAATAAGGAAGAAATGTTGGTAACACACCGGTTGAAATTAGGATCTTGTTTTCCTTGGGAAGGTAAACACGTTACCATTTCTTAGTTTGTTTTTATTTATCTGGCATTCTATGTAAATTTGACAAATAAGAATTAATTGGGTAAAAAGTGGTAGCTAACAAATAAGGCTTTAAGGTTTGGAAAACTCCATGTACATCATCTCATTTGATCCTAACAACAGTCTTGTGGAGTAGGGAGTATTATTATCTCTGTTTTACAGATGGAAAATTTGGGGCTAAGAAAAATTAAGTGACTTGCCCAAGGTCACATAGCTAGAATGTATCTGAGGTGGACTTTAGACCCAAGCCTTCCTGACTCCATGCCCAGTGCTGTATTCCTCGATTTATATTCTTTCCAACAATGGACATGGCTATCTGCTTTGACTTCTCCTGCCCCACTCCCCCTGATAATTTTGAGATAAGTTTTGCAATTTCTTTGGGGTTAAAAAAAACCCCACAGTATCAATAATGGAGAACAAGAAAGCTGATTGCCTTCTTTCTGGTCATTTTGCTCATTCAGGATAAGTAATTAAAGTAACATTTTCTTGTTTATTTATGTTGGATCAAAAGCAAACACATCATATATAGCTATACCAAAGCTAGCCCCAGGCAAAACTGTAAAGTCTAAGTTGAGAGACAGTGATATATAGTGTGCTGAACTCTAGATTGGAAATCAAGAGGCATGGTTTTGGGTCCTTGCTCTGCCATAAATGAGGCAAGTCATTTGGGCCAATAAATTTTATATATATATGTATATATATATATATATATATATGTGTATATATATATATATATATATATATATATGTAATTATAATGTTTCTGGGCCTCAGTTTTCTTATTATCTACTATTGGAATATAAATGTCATGAGAATAAGGACTGTCCTTTCCTTCATGTACCCAATTCAACACTTAACAGGATGTCTGACACACAGTTTGAGTAAATAGCTTTTGAAATTGTTGAATTAAATGTTGAAAATGAGGGACTTTGGCTGAAAGATCTCTAATGTCTCTTTCAGATAAAAATTCCTGTCTTTGTCCTGCCTTCATTTCCTTTCTGGCCCCCTTCTCCGCCATCCTTTTTTCCTTTCCCCTGGCATCTAGGTCCCCCATGATGTCCTCTGGCTGCCCAGAGTTGTCCAGTACTTTGGTTTATTGGGCACATACTTTAGAACTTTTTTCTTTCCCCATCAGTATTATGTCCCCTCCTTACAGAAGTCTATGAAATCTGATGATATTCATATATATTGTCTCCCATCAGAGACAATGAACTAGTAATATAGCTATGATGATGGTGAGTATATTACTTTGGTGACATTTTTGCATTTTAATAGGTGCTTTCCGAAGACAAGGCTCTCATCTAAAGGCCCTGTAGCAGATCACTAATGGACCCAGATATTTTAATGGAAGCAGAACTTTTGGCATTCCTTGAATCACACCATGTAAGTAAACTTCAGTCAGTCATTATTTCAGTCGTGTCTGACATTTTGTGACTCTATTTGGAGTTTTCTTAGCAAGGATACTGGAATGGTTTGCCATTTCCTTCTCCATCTCATTTCATGGATGAGGAAACTGAGGCAAATAGGGTTAAGTAGCTTACTCAGAGTCACACAGCTAGTAAGTATCTGAGGTACTCTATCCGTTGCATCACCTAGTTGCCCCACTTAAGTAGAGCTTCCTTGTAATTTTCTTATTCATGATTCACTACACTGAGATGCATAAGGGAAAGATTTAGAAGGAGCATGACTCAGTGAAAAGAACTCCATATCTGGAGACAGAGGATCTGGGCTCAGCCTCCATGCTTCTGATACTACCTGTGTGACCATAGGCAAATCGGTTAACTTCCCCAGGTCTAAGTTTCCTCATCTGAACAATAAAATACATCAGATGGCCTCTGAGATCTAGATCTATTGTCCTATGATTCAGGAGATCGGGGTTCTAGCTCTGCCCCTCTCCCTACCTATGGACCTTGGAGATATCCCTTAATATATCTCACTTTCAATTATCTCATCCCTAAAATGAAGGGCTGGATTCTTTGAATTTTAAGGTCTCTCTAAAGATCGAATGAGATAATATTTGTAACACAGTTACTCGGCACAGTCCTATAACATGGAAGGTGCTATATAAATGCTTATTCCTCCCTCTTTTCCTCTCTTCCAGTTCAATTATTCCATGATTTAGAAAATGCCAGAGGCATAATTTCTGGAAGGATGCTGTCTAATAATCACCAAGAAATTAAAAACAAAAGTAATGTATGATAGGATTATTGCTACCTTTCAAAATACTGTTATTTACAAGCAATATAATCAGGTGTCTCATTGAGCTGAACTCTTGGGATGCCAAACTTTCAGCTCAGTCAACTGATTATACTAATGGTGATGAGTCTCGATATAGAAGTGTTTTGATAACAGTTTGTGAGGGTATTAGAGCAGCTGTCAGGGTGAAATGTGTTTCCACACTGCCAAGGAATTCTAAAAGCCAATTCATGTAAAACCAAGGCCAAACCAAGCTCTTAAAAGTCTCAAACTCCAAAAGTAGATGTATGTACATTAACACAAATATCTGTTTATATTACTGATCCAATGCCAGTATGAATTCTCTCCCAAAGGGGATTACCATTATCCAATGGTTTGCACTTTAAGCATTTCTGTCTCCTTAACATAGCTTTGTGTTTTATTTTTTTTTAATTTGCTTTCTGTAGTGAGAAATGGATGAAAGTAAAATCTTCTGGATAAGTAGTGTCAAACTTGAATAGAAATGAAAGCTAGTAACTGTACATGAGGATCCTCACTGACTTAGAAAAATTACGTATTAATATTATTTCTAATTTATATATGTATGTGTGTGTGTTCTTGAATATTTCCCAATTATATTTTAATCTAATTCAGGCTGTGTTGTGGGTCCTATGCAGCTTGCCAGCCTCCAGTGGGATCAAGAAAACTCTACTCTGGATGTGACATAGTTTAACAGGCAGTAATGGAGTGTTTGTCAGGTAGACAGTTAAAAGGAATGTGTTTGCCTAATGTCAGGTCTATATCTGTCCAAACATGCTGTTTGAGTGCTGATTCTGTTTTAGGGAGATCATGATTGCCATTTGCCAAACAATTGATTGCATATTACCAATATCTAATTCAAGGAGAAGATTTTTGTCATTTTCGTAAAAAATCATGTGATAAACCATTTGGCATCTGATTGGTCACTTTTGATTATAACACAATCATTTATGGACAATTTGACCACGTTTCCTGGAAACCTTTTAAAATATACTTGCATTTTAAAGACCAGCTTGGTTTTAAAGTGTCCCTCCTCTCTTTTTCTCCATAGCAAAGCTCTTGGTTGCTGGGAGATCAGGAACAGGTGTGAATCATGCATTACTTTAAGGTAGCTACCAAACAGATTGATTTTTTGTTTGAAGAAATTTAGGCCAATGTATAGTAGACTCTGTATTTATGGTTTCCTTTCTCTGTCTATATATGTCTTGGGGACTAAGAGCATAGAGGGAGAGTGTTATAATGACCTAGTCTACTAAAAGATGGAGTCTGATGGAAGAAAATGATTCAAAATATATATTCAGCAGCTCTACATAGAAAATTTTTTGAGTCAAATATATATTAATACATTGACGTGTTGTCTTTACTCTCATTTGCAAATGTCTCATCTTCTCAAAGGACAAGGCAATATCTGACTTATCCTAAGGCATAGGACCTATGCATTTAATTATTTTCCAACTTGAATTATAGTTATTTGTGTATTGGTCTCACCCTTCATCCCTCTTCATTAGAGAAAGGACATGGACTTAGCTCTTTTTCATTTTTATATGCCCAGCACCAAGTACAGCACTTTGCCCTTAGTAGTCACTTTGTAAATGTCTGTTGAATTTACCACATGGTTGGCAGGGGTTGCTGTAGTTCAATGCTAGATTTCCTAGCATTGTAATCTTTTTGAGTTCCTTTAGTTTGTATGCTGCAGAGATTGACTGGAATTGATTAATGAAGCAATGACTCACTATTGTGTTGAAGACGTGCTTGTCCTTTGCCTGTTTTTACCATTACCAATTACAACATATTTTCTAGATCTCTAGATAAGATTACGTTCAAATTGGACAAGACTAAAGTATAACTCCAAATTCAAGTAATCAATTGTGATTTTGACTTTCTACCTTGAACTCTTACTTTTATCAGATATTTGAGAGAATATTGAAGGCTCTGACATTTATGAACCTTCTTCCAGGATTCACATAGTAAGAGACTGCTCATCTGTCTTGAAGGAAACAAAATGGAACACCCTGACTAGAATCATGCTGAGATCCTGGCAGTCTACAAGAACCAAAAATATGCCACAATAAGGTCTTAAAGACAAATTATTCATCTCTCATTCCTGTGTGTTTGGACAGGCCTAGCATGCTCTTCCTCCTCACATTTGCCTCTTGCTAGAATCTCTAGCTTTCTTTAAGGTTGTCATAAATGAAAAATTCAAAAGACATAATTTCTGGGTAATTAATCATCAATTTATTAATTATGACTAGCAAATAATCAGTAAAATGAGGTCAGTGGTACTCTCAGAAGCCAAAGATGAACCATGAGGGTGGTTGGATATTCATCTACCCTTGGAAGAGTGTGTATTCTTGTCAGGTGGAAGTCAACTCTGATTTGTTAACAATTAATGAAAGAATGAATATTAAAATGAGAAGTGGGCCTATTCTCATGAGGGGCTGGGTATGTGACTCTGATTTTGTCACTCTTGGACAAAGAGACTCATCTTTACCCAAACTACCCTCACCTTAGGCAATCTAGACAAAAGGCTCTATTCTCTACCCACTTACCTGAGTAGAACAATGGTGGGGTTATGGGAAGAATTCTACCCAGATAATATGATCTTTACCTTTTAATCAAAACTAAGTTTTCCCCATTGCATGGGGTCCTGCCCAAGACTGATTCTCATCATCAGCCCTGTTGGTCAGAGGTTACCTTGACCTAGTAACTAAATGAGGAAATAGAAAGGGAAAAAAAAAACTAGATCTCCCATATTAGTAACTAGTTATTAATAATTATTTCTCTCAAGATTCAGTGAAATAGCTACCTTCAATCTGAAACTTTCTCTAATGTCCTTAGCTGTTAACACTTCCCTTCATGGGAAATTACCTGGTGTGTGTATGAACACACATACTCACACACACACTCACACACATATATACAACATATATGTATATATACATATATGTGTTAAAATAGCTTTGACATGACAACAGCTTGGTTGCAGAATGAAAAAAAAGACAAGCTGGTCTGGAATCAACTTCAGTCACCTCAACCCAATGAAGAAGTATTCAATAGGGCCAGAGCAGGGATAATCAATGCCATATAATCGCCTATGGTAATCCATTCATTGAAGCACAGTATAGAAGAGTATAGTCACTGATAACACAATGGAAAAAAATGATTTTATGTGTTTCCTATGGAATCACACAAAACAGGATGGTATTTGCATAAAGTTGGAAAGGAAGCTAGATTGGTAACAGTTTATTTTGCCAACTGATGGGGGGAAGGTTATGTAGCAAGATGCTGGACAATATACAGACTGTTCAGCTTGTAGACTACATCACACATGACTACAAATAGCAGACCGGGAGGCCTATAAATCAGTAGAATAAGTAGAATTATAACCAGAAAGAAAAGTGAAATCAAAACTTTCAGTGTCATCTTCTTAATATTCACTTTATCCAGAATAAGACATTTACAATTTAAGAGGCAGATACTCCACAGACTAAAGAAGAGATGTATGTGTTATCCATTTAGGTTCTGTGTGTCCATGTGAGTTTGTCTAAACATGTCTGCAAGGAGGCATACATGAATATATCTAGGGTATCCTCTATTTAACCTTCTATAAAAGACACTTTGATTATTGCTGGGAGGAAGCAGGAAATTTATACCATGAAGTTGGCTACCTGCTCTTCTTAGAGAGAGGGTATTGGGCTACAGTTATATCTATCTGCTTCCCTAAATATTATTTGTCTAGAAGAAATAAATTTTAGGGTCCGATTATACACTTGATCACTGTCCTTTAGTTGGGAAAAAGTTCTCCAAGGTATATATCCAAGGCTAGATTTCTTTTTCATCAAATTCCTCTTATACAAAGACCACAGGTGGTCAATATCCAATAAACACATTTATGTAAGCAAACGGAAATTAGAAAAGTTATACAGATGAGTATATATTAGATAATACACAGAGTGAATGAACTCTCCTGCTGGGATTGAGATATCTCAGTTTAACCAAAATAGAGTCCCTAATCTCACCCAAGGAGAAATTCACGAAATGCCTCTAATGTAGTAAGTTGCGACTAGGGACATGATCAAGTTGCTTATTCCTTTACATATTGGCTTCTTTTGAGAGCCTTTCCCTTCAGGGACCCCTCCCCAAAGAGAATTTTAAACCATATGTTTTCTCTCTTGAAGCTGGGAACCAGAAGACAAAGGATCTGTTTTCCCAAGCTTTTGGAAATTTTGCCCGTCATGGAAACGTGAAGCATCAAGTAATATATCTTAACTACTAAGGAGCGTCATGCAAATTGCCTTGAGCAATAGGTTAAGCATGTGTTGGTTTTTTTTTTCCCATTGATAAACCATTTCAACACCTATATGAGAAAAGCAAGGTATTCTATGGTGTTCAATACTTTAGAATGTGATCTCTGAGTATGTTAGTACCACAAAATCAGTCAATCATCAAGCATTTATTGAACACTTATTATGTGTCACACATAGTGTGCTAAGGATACAAAGGAAAAAAAACTTGACCTCAGGGAGATTACATTATTTTAGGGGGAGACAATGTATATAAACTAATACATACAAATACAGAATAAAGAAATCAAAGTTAGATCTATAGTCATATGAGAAAATTCATTAAATCACCATTGATTAGAGTAATGCAAAGTATACAACTATGAGGTACCACTTCATACCTATCACATTTACTGACATGGTTAAAAAGGAAAATTACAAATGATTGAAAGTATGTGGGAAAATTGGAACATTAATGCACTCTTAGTGGAGTTGTGAACTGGTTCAACCATTCTGGAGAACTGTTTGGAACTATACCCAAAGAGCTATAAAACTGTGCATACCCTTTCACTCAGCATTACCACTATTAGGTCTGTATTCCAAAGAGGTCAAGGGAAAAAGAAAAGGACCCATATGCACAAAAATATTTATAGCAACTCTTTTTTGAGGTGATACCCATCAACTAGGGAATGACTGAACAAGTTGTGGTTTATGATTGTGATAGAGGACTATCGTACTTACTGTAAGAAATGATAATCAGGATGAACTGATGCAAAGTGAAATGGGTAGAACCAGGAGGATGTTGTACACAGTAACAGCAAGATTGCAAGGATGATCAACTGTGAAAGACTTAGCTACTCTGATCAAGACAATGATCTAAGACAATTTCAAAGGATTTATATTTGTCTACAAACCTGGAAAAACAATATCAAATGCTTCTGAATGTCCTACACTACCTGCTCATGGAGACCCCCCAAATAATATTATAACGTTTACACAGGAAGTTTTGATGGTCTAAATCTTCCTTGATCCACATTTTCCAGTTGCTCAAATACCATCAGGAACTGTACAGAAATATAGGTTTACCTGTGACTTAAATTGAATAGTGAAGATATGGCCAATAGAGAACCCTCAAGTTCCACTCCCCCAAGCTTGTGACTTGAATTAGAACGATATATTTTCGTGGGAAATTATTACAAAAGACAGTCATCACATCTACCTGATTAAAAAAATAATATGTATCTCCTCATAAAACCATGAATACTTAAGTTTGATGAAGATTATATGTTTTATTTATTTGAAAACTGATCCAACATATCTTTGGGTTGACCTTTCGGATGAGGGAACTATGATTATTCATAAGGATGCTGTCAGGTCTTCAGCTAAGGACCAGAAAATAAAGTATTGAGCAGGAAAATTTTTTCTTTCCTACATTTGAATAATAAATACAAACATTTTTCCCAGTCATTTTTCAGTCATGCCCAATTCTTCATCTCCCCATTTGTAGTTTTTTTTGACAAAGATAATTTAGTGGCCAGCCATTTCTTTCTACAGCTCATTTTACAGATGAGGAAACTGAGGCAAACATGGGTAATGATTTGCCCAGGATAAAAACTAATAAGTGTCTGAGGCTAGATTTTTACTCAGGAAGATGAGTCTTCTTGACTCCAGACCTCGCACTCTAACCACTGCACCACCTAGCTGCCTAAGTACACACATAATATTGATCAAATTAATAATATCTAAAAATATTAATCAAGCATATGTCTATGATATCTCTCTCCTTCCTCTCTTCCTTTCTCCCTCTTTCCTATCTTTTTCTTCCTTTTTCTTTCTTTCTCTTTTCTTCCTTGCTTCTTTGCTTCTTTCTTTTCTTCCTTCCTTCCTTCCTTCCTTCCTTCCTTCCTTCCTTCCTTCCTTCCTTCCCTCCTTCCTTCCTTTCCTCAATGTGAAATGTACTATTATTGAGTTTTTACATTGATTTGCTATATATTGCTTGATTGGTTAAATTTGATAGACATAACTTGGAAGGAAATTATTTTTTTAGCTTACAGCCATAAGAGTTCCTTCATAAGTGTAATTTCCAATGAGAACTAAAAATAAAGGTATTGCCATTAATAATAATAGTAGTAGGCATCTGAATGTTTATTGATTTTTTTATTTTTATTTTTTTAATTTTATTTTTATTTTATTTTAGTTTACATCATTCATTTCCATGAAATTTTGAGTTACAAATTTTCTCCCCATCTTTCCCCTACCCCCCTCCCCAAAACAGCCATCCCAATGTATGCCCCCTCCCACAATCTATTCTCTCCTATGTCTTCCCCCCTCACCCCTCTGACTTTCTGGTAGGGCAGGATGGATCTCCCAACCACAGTGCCTGTGTATCTCAAGTTCCAGTAGTTAATAATAACAATAATTGTATATATTTTTAACATTTGATTATAGAACTTTAAATTCTAGATTCTTTTTCTTCCTCCTTCATCACCCACCCCCACTGGAAGGACAAGCAATAATATACAGGCTGAACATGTGTAATTACGCAGAACCTCTCCACAATGAGCATATTGTAAGAGTCTGATTACATGTCCCTTCTTCCTATCCTGCCCCCCCATCCA
>CM053581.1:486593400-486615065 GCA_028627135.1 Pseudochirops cupreus
GTTTGAAAGTCCTCCACCTCACTGAATGACCATATTTTCCCCTGGAACACTGTACTCACTTTTGCTGGGTAGGTGATTCTTGGTTTTAATCCTAGCTCCCTTGATCTCCAGAATATCATATTCCAGGCCCTTCGATCCCTTAATGTAGAAGCTGCTAGATCCTGGGTTTGAATGTTTATTGATGATGTTGGTCATAATAATAATTCAACTTTTAGCTTCCAGTCTGATTGTCTTTAACTTTTATCTAAGATATATTGGCACTCAATTCAATTAAATACATATTTATTGGGAACCTGTGAAGTGGAAGGCATTATGCTAGGCTAAATCATCTGTGTAATACAAAAGTGTGTAAGAGATAATCCCTGCCTTCAAGCACCTTGCGTTCTGATAGGGGAAAGAAAATTAGTGTAAAAGTAAATGGGAAGCTATATTTGCCAAGTGTCACATAGGTAGTTGTTATAGGCAATGTGTTACAAGGCATTCATGGGAGATATGTTCATTAGTATAGTGGTTTGGAAAAATGAGGTAAAACAGCTGCTGGTAGCTGTGATTTGTACTACAAGCATTTATATTGATCACACTGCCAACTGCCAGGTCATAGGGACTTGGCAGGACTAGAGAAATGCTCAGATTTGTTGCTCTCTTAACTAGGTTGGTGCCTACAATAATGTTCTACCTCAGTCAAATTTTCCTATGATGTCATGAAAGAAATTTTCCTGACTTAATTTCCCAGTGTTCTTATTGAGAAAGGATACTTGTGCTAGTGGAAAAAATAAAAATATAACAATAATGTATTGTTCAGTTTGTGTAAAGCACTCTCCATTTTAACGCCTCTTTTGCTTCAATATGTAATTAGGACCTTAGACTGAAAAGGTGACTTTGGAGGTTATAAATGCATAGTACTAACTTCTCATAGTTGCCAACAGGAAGTCCTTGGGTCTAAAGCTTTTAAAGGATAAATGAAGGTTATGTGGCATGTGATAATCATCATCCTTGTTATCAACAAACCTTACCAAGTGCCTACTACATAGAAGATGCTCCTTGACTTCAAGAAGCTTGCAATCTAGTTGGAGGTTATGGGACAAAAGACAAATAACAATAAAATATAACATATATTAAATACTATATTAAATTAGTGTTGAGTAGCATAGACAGTAAGTCCTATGGAAATAGGAAGCAGTAAATTGTAGACCAAAGAGAAGTCACTGTCTTTCTTTGGCTCATTGTTCCATGACCAGGAGTTTGTTTCAGGAAATCCACAAATATAGCTTAGCTATGGCACATGTCTAATTTTTCCTATATATTGGCTAAAATGTTCCCAGTTCCATATAAGTGCTCAAGAAAATAAATTCTCATTTAGTAGAACAGTCTAATTTTACTCTACAGAATACGAAGAAGGTACAAAAGATTCAAAGGAATCCATTAACAGATATAGAAAACATATTAAATGCTCAAATCACTAATGCAATTCCTCTTCCAGAAGGCAATCATCTTTTTGTCTTCTTCTAAACACCTCTTTCTATTGGATCTTCACTATCTGAATTATTTATAGTGGGAGGTAGGAATGATGACAAAATCCATGTCCCTTGAGTTCTAAATCATTGCTCCTCTAGCCTCAGGACTGTGTGGGAGATCTTCTCTCCCCAGGAAACATACTAGTCAAGAAATTTCTCTTCTTTGCTAGGAAGGCTGAATTTTCAGATCATTCTATGTAAGAGGCTGAAATCTTCCTCTTCTAAATATGGGGTTGAAGTTCAGAAATGTTGTTCGTTAGGTCTTTTGGGTTGAGTGGGCATACAGTCTGCTTTTACCATATGCTTCTGCAGGAAATGTATCAGTACCCTGGGTACTGCCTTCTCTTGGGCTGGGAAAAAATTCACTTTAAGATTTCTTATCTGTACTCAGTTGTTGTGGGTAAAAAAAAAAGTCTAACTCCTGTGTGGGATAGAAACCACTGCCAGATCTTCAAAATTGGAGTCTGAATCAGAGATCAGAAAAGGTCTTTATTCTTTATTCTTTCTCATGAGAAAGGGCACAGCCCTCATCATTCAAGGGGTGTTAGCCAGGGAGTGCAAATTGGGGAAGCTCAAAGGCTTCTGTTATCCTAATCCTAATACGGCCCACTCTCCTGTCCAGTCTCACCATTGGTTGGTGAGGGTGCAGTGGGCTCACAATCTCAAACTAATTGATGCAAAGCAATCTCAGTCCTTCATTACCATAATTATTCATGAATTAGTATCCTATCAGAGGACAGTGTTTCCCAATCCCTCATTATGTACCAAATCTGGAGAAAGCCAATGAGAGTTATAGCTGACAATCCTTTACCAGAAGGAAACATCCTTCAATCCCTTACTTGTGCATATCTACACACCAAATTTGGCGGGGGGGGGGGCAGGGGGCAAGGTGGGGGGAAGAGCAACCAATGAGATGAAGGCTAATGTTGTTTCCTTTAAGTTTTGTTACCTCATTCAGGGGCCTGTGGAAACTTAACCCTTTGTTATCTCTCACACTCCCATATACTTATCCACCAAGGTAACCATTGCCAGCTTCTGGTGTGAAGAAACTAGGAAGTGAGAGTCTCTTCCAACCCTCACCCAGAACACAAGTCTGCTCCTCTGTCCTCTGAACAACAAAGCAAAACAAAACAAAAAGACAAAGAAGATTTTAAAATTGGGTGTAGAGGCAGCTGAGAGCCATCTTTTACTATTTAGACAAAGCTCTGGTTCCTGCAACAATTGTTTATTTTCCTGAGTCTCAACAGCCAAACATCTTGGAGTAGTCCCTAATGTTTGTAAAACAATGAGCAGCTATCAAATGTCCTGTTTAAAAAGTGCCAATGTTTATGCCCCTACTCTATAGGGGAGTGAGTTGCTCAGATTGATGGGAAGACTCTCCCTGATTAACTGCCTCCTTTACATGAGAACAGCACCCCTTCTAGTAGAATGTAAGCTCTTTGAAGACAGGATCTATTTTCATTATTGTCTTTGTATCTCTAAAATCTAGTATAGCATTGCCCCATAAATCTTTGTTGAATTGCTAATAAACTCTTGTTGAATTGAATCACATTGAATTGGCAAAATCTTAATTTCTAAAGTAAATGCTTTCTGATATTAAGATTTTTGGTTTCCTTTGAAATGTACCTTAGGGAAACTTGTTATCAATAATTTGTAACTTATTTTGCTACTTCTTAATTATAGCACTTATCACATTATTAGTTCAAAAGGTTAAAATAGATTACTCTTCATCTGGTATTTCAATTTTTGTTGATGTATTCTCCTGAAAACAGCAAAGGATTTTCATTAAGTAATATGCAGGAGGAAATAAGCCGTTGTTGTTCATTTGTTCAGTTATGTCTGATTCTACCAGGCCCTTCTCTCTTTTACTATCTCCTGAAGTCTGTCCGAAGTCATGTTCATTGCTCACATGATACTATCTTTCCATTCACCCTCTGCTGTTCCCTTTTCCTTTTGCCTCCCTAATATCAGGATCTTTTCCAGTAAGTCCCATCTTCTCATGATGTGGTCAAAGTATTTAAGCTTTGGCATCAGTATTTGACATTCCAGTGAATAGTCTGAATTAATTTCTTAAAGTATTGACTGATCTGTTGTCCTTGCTATACAAGAGAATCTCAAAAGTCTTCTCCAGCACCATAATTTGAAGGTATTACTTCTGCAGCACTCAACTTCTTATTGTCCAACTCTCACAGCCATATATTACTACTGGAAAAACAATACCTTTGACTATATAAGGTGATGTCTTTACCTTTTAGTATGCTGTCCAAATTTGCTATAACTTTCCTTCCTAGGGGCAAACATTTTTAATTTCATAGTTGTAGTCAAATGTTCAGTGATCTTTGAACCCAAGAATATAAAATCTGACACTACTTCCATTTCCTCTCTCTATTCACCAGAAAGTTACTATGAGCTACCAGTAACAGTAAAATTCCTAGTTGCAGAACTGTCACAATCCAACTTCTCTCTTCAAAGTCTATCTTGACCAGGTTGCTGGTTATCTGTTCCTGTGGAACAGTGGTTCTCAACCTTCCTAATGCCACGACCCTTTAATACAGTTCCCCATGTTGTGGTGACCCCCCAACCATAAAATTATTTTTGTTGCTACTTCATAACTGTAATTTTGCTACTGTTATGAATCGTAATGTAAATATCTGATATGCAGGATGTGTTTTCATTGTTACAAATTGAACAAAACCCACAGGTTGAGAACTGCTGCTGTAGAATGAATCCAATGAGATGGGCTTTATTTTTTGTAGTGAAAGTTTAGCTTGTTGTAAAGCCTTGATTAATAAAATTGTGCTACAAGCATACATAGTTGGGGTTTCTCATGATACTAGAATGGTTCACTTATATTATCTTAAAATGTTTTTGCCTTGTGTATAATAGATGAGAAAAATGTAATGAATAGAAGATGGCTCTCAATGGGTAAAATGATTTACCCAATATCATATATCCAAAAGTAGGACTGGGAACCAAACCTCAGTTTGCTACTCCTTTAAATAGATTTTGAGCTCTACTTCTTTCCTAACAGGTGGCAAGTTGTTTTGTTTTTTTTTTAATAAGAAAGTAATAAGGTAAAGAGCATGTAATTTGTGTAGCAAAGCTAACGACAGATCCCTATGTGACCTTGGACAAATCTTTTCATCTCTTTGCCTGTTTCCCTCATCTATAAAATGGGAATAATAATAATTCCCATAGTCTCTGCATCATAGGTTTGTCATGAGGATAAAATAAGACACTGTGTGTAAAGGATTTTGCAAACTTTAAATTACTACATAAATGTAGATTATTATTGTTTTATTCTTTTCATCTTTGTGCTTGATGTAATTCAGTCAGAAACGGTTCTAAGATGTCACTATTGTACCATTGTTGTTTTATGTTTCCTATTCAGCAGACTACTTCAAAGATTAATAAAATGACTGATTTTTTTGTTTGTTTGTAATTGAATGGAAGTCTTGGGATGGGAATTTTTCATCTGTAGACTTGCTGAAAGCATCCTTCAGACAGCTCCAATGGCAGACAGGGTGACTGAGGTGATATTTAACTTATGCTGTTTCTGCATGGTTTTGATTTCTAAGACTATCTTTGAGAGATTTTCATTCCATGTACTTGGGTTTAGGAGTCCTTGGCATGGTAACATCAATTCAAAATATGGTCCCTAAATTTTTATGGGACAATGTTCAGTTTAATTGCTGGGGACAGTTTCATCTTTAATAATCTATCAACTTTAATACAATTAAGTCCTTGAATTCATAAGGAGATTTTGGAGGTTTTGATTTTCAATAAAGGGATTATTCACATTTTATTTTATGAAGAATAGCAAGTTCCCAGTGTATGATTCTGGTAATTTGATAGTATTTTTGTAGATATTCAGGAGGTGCTAGGGGTAGCTAGGTGGCACAGTGGCTAGAGTACTGGCCCTGGAATCAGAAAGACTTCAGTTCAAATCTGGTCTCAGACATTTACCAGCTGTGTGATCTTGGGCAAGTCACTTAACCTCTGTTTACCTCAGTTTCCTTACCTAAATGTGGATAGTAATAGCACCTACCTCCCAAGGTTGTTATGAAAATCAAATGAAATAATGAAGTGCTTAGATTAGTGCCTGGTACATAGTGAGTGCTTTATAAATGTTAGCAACTGCTGATTTTTCACATCCTTCAGAGACTCTGCACAGTTTTTGCCATTTCCTTATAAATTTTGAATCAGTTCATAAGTCCAGGCTACTTAGGAATGAATGAATAAATGAAAAGGCATTTATTTATCACTTATTATGTGCCAAGCACTATGCTAAGTGTCAGGGATGCAAATAGGAAAGTAAAACAATACATTCTTTCAAAGTTTTTCATGAAGGAGAGAACACTCATAGAAAATATCAGCTACATGTCCAATGGAAAGTCTCCATGGTCCTGAGGAACAGTGACAAAATAGCTGGTAACGTGCTTTATTTAATCTGATAAAATCATAGGCATTGCTGGTGTGAACATTAAACAGAGTTGAGGACTTTGGTGGCAAGAATTTCTTTGCAAGGTCTTCAATAGCTATGGTTGCTCAGGAGACAGGGATTGTAGCATCCACAGAAGAAGTCAGTTTGCTCTGTAAGAATTGCTTCCCTGGATGATGGCTACAGCAGTCTGGATTGGAAGCAAAGCTGATGATCTCTGGGACACTGCCATGCCAAGGGCTCTTGGGCTCAGGGTCCTAGGCTTTCTCTTTTGGAGTCTAAGGGGAGGTGGTGGTTGAGGTGATAGCGATGAAGTTTGACTTGCTGGGCCCAGCCTGTCTTGTGGACTTTCTGAAGTTTCTAATAGCAACAAGTTGATCTTGTATCATGATTACTGGTTTACTTGTATCATTGTTTTACCCTTCTTTGTTGACATAATTGTTGCTTGAGTTCATGTACATGCTGTTTATGAGGGGTATTTTTGTCCTAGCCTGGATTTTAGTTTTTTCCATGATGTATCTATTGTCAGTATCTGCTATCAGTTGGCCAGGGAGCATTTATTAAGCACCAACAGGTATCGAATCATCCTGTGAAGTTGTGAGTGATTTTTTTCCAGGTATTTCTGTAGATTGTAAAACCTGTTTACCACCTCAGACTTTTTCCTGCTTTTTGATAGGAAGATGTCAATATTTTTGCAATTGCCTTAGAGCGACGGTCTTTATGTTTTGTTAATATTGTTTGTGTTCTTGTAGTAAAATGGGCCATTTTACTATACCTACATAACATATATATTAACATGCATAGCCAGTAGGAAGGTGCTAACTGCTCTAAACATTCTTCTCTATGAAACTTGGCTTCAGGATGCCAGTAAGTCTTTTGACAAAGCCACAATTTTCTCCTTTATCATTTTGTGCTCAGTGTATCCTGCCTGGGTAAAACTATGCAAGTTTCACTTTAATCCATCAATTCTATTTGACCTCTTAAGACCCAAGGCTGCATTCTTGTTCTTGTTTTCCTCCTCTTCCTCCTCCTTCTTCTTTTTCTTCTTCTCTTTCTCCTCCTCTTTTCATTAGGAGTTAAATTAAATCTATGGTATTTAGTAAAATGTTATTGTTTGATCTTCAAAATTGTGCCATGTTGGTAAACAGTTGGATAACATGACTTTTGCTGTTTGCATCTGAAATCCCCTCTGCTATAAGTTCATCACAATTCTTGTTGTTTGAGTCATAGGTATCATGAAGAATAGCACTTTATCAAAACTTTCAAGCCCTTGAAAGCTATTGAATTCCCTCATCAGTTTCTCTTGTTCAGGATAAATGACTCCAATTCCTTTAGCTATTCTTTAAAAGCTTTCATCTTTAAGCCTTTAGTAATTGTTATTACAGTTTTCTGAGCCTTTGCCATGTTCTTTATGACCCTGAGTCATTGTAGGATCCCAAATGACTAATAAAGTCCTGACCAGTACCGAATATAGTATGCCCTCAACTTCTATGGATATATATCAATATCGTAGTTTTTAAAAATCATTTTTCCTCTGAAAACTCTTCTGGTAAGATTGTTTTTTATTTTAATGTAAGTACTGCCCAGCACACCCAGCTTTATTTATTTATTAGGAAACTTTCTAAAGTAGCTCTTTACATCCTTGGTGAGAATATAGTTTATGTGACTGATGATGCAGTTTAAGATAGCTGGCAAAGTACTCTCTAGCACAGGAGATTTGATAGTTGTAACTTTTGAGCATAAACCTTTGAACACCTCTGAAATGTTCTTTGAGCACAAATATTTTCCAGGTCTACCTAATACTAATTTGAGCCAATCTTAAGCTACAGCTTAAATTTGTTATGAACAAAGCCACATGGAAAATAATCAAAATTATTATTGAAGTCAAAAATGTTTTAACTTCCCTACCTTTGGAAATAACAACACAGAATATTGGAAAGAATACTGGATTTGTAACTTTTCCCCTCTGGGTCTCAATTTATTCATCTGTCAAGTAAAAGTTTGGGCTAGATAACCTCGGAATGAGTCTCTTTTATCTGTAAATACTTGTGCATTCCTTTAATTTAATAATATATATTCCTAAAATCCCCTGTGATCTCTTATGTTCTTAGATATTTGACGGGAGATATGGTTTCATCTGAGAGGCAGCTGTGACAGTAATGCAGGGGATCAACCTTAGCATCAAGAAGATTTGGATTTAAGTTCACCTCTGAGGTCACATATTGTCTATGTGACCCTGGACAAATATACTCACCATTTTTTCATGGCCTGGTTGATTCCCCTAGACTATATATTACAAAGAAATTGAAGATTCTACACTGAAAGTTTCCTATGCAATGAAATCCCAGGTCCAGGACTCTCCAAAAAGACTCTTTCCTCCACCTCCACTCCAGAGTTTTCCTGTGTATAAGAGGTTATACTTATTATAATATCTGGGTCTATGATGTATGGATCTGACTTTCCCCACTTGCTTCATGAAGGGGGTCATTATTATATTCATCGCTTTCAACCAATTTTAAAGTACTTTCACATGAAGCTGTCTGAGCTAGTGATTTAAACTCTTCCATCTTATTTGAAAAATCTTTAATGATTATTCATGCTTTACATTGTTTCCCTACTTCCTTAGTATCTCAGGTGCAGTCTGCTTTTTTAAACCTCAGATTTTTTTTTTCCCTTTTGGGGTTTCAAAAGTTTCATGTTTCCTATACAGAACTTTGCTTCCTGTTGCTTCTAAGGGATTTCCAAGTAAGATATTTACAAAGCGCTTATTGTCAGAATATCCTTCTTTTTCATCATACTAGAAACATTTCATTTACATCATGATTTAAGAGGTTGCACATCTCTTTCCTTGTGAGATATATATGGTACAAGTATTATTATCACCATTTCACAGAAAACAAAACGAAGATGCTGAGAAGTAATTGACTTTGCCTCGAGTAACTTCTGGTACATGGCTGGCCAGCACTGGAACCCAGATTGATTAAAGTGTCTCTCAAACCCTTATTCGTATTCTATTGGATGCAAATGCCAACAAAGACTAGTTTTCATCATTTGGGCAAAATCTTCATGGTGCCAAAATAATGGAACAACTTAGTTAATTCACTGAAGAACAAAAAGTCAGTTAGATTTAGATTTTCTTTTGGAGCCCAAATAATCATTTCACTGCTTATTCTAAACATACAGGCTATTACAATTCACAGAAAGAATACTATCTTTAGGGACAAGGTAGGAATTCTGAAATACATATTTTAATGGCTCTAAGATTTTGTATTTCAGGAAATGTTTCACTGGGGGCAAAATGTTTGCTAACACAGTTATTTTTCACATGAGATTACTTTTTTTTGAACAACTTCTTACTCAGTCAAGACACATTAAATCCTTCACTGGTAGTTAATGAAAGATCAGTTGCTAACAAATTTTGTGATGTCTTCAGTGATTTATTATAGATCCTGAATTAAAACTTTCCCTTATTTTATTAGAGGTCATGGAAGAACTATCAAATAACTTTCAATCATGCCTACCAGGTTGGTTAAATGAAATATGCAGAAATATTAACTTAAATTTCAGATGTTTTTCTCCTTCCTTAACCCTACTGGAATTTTCCTTTGGAATCACACCAGAAAAGACTGTAAATCGAGATATAAAATCAAGTAATTCCATCACTCCTCAGGTATCCTCATTAATGTGACCAGAACGCAGTTGGCTTGATTGAGTCTGTACACTATTTTCATCATCATCATCATCATTTAGGGTATGAAGTGATAATGTAGTATACATATATATATATATATATATATATATATATATATATATATATATATGAGTATGTGTGTGTGCATGTGTGCGTGTTTAAGAAAAGATAATTCAAGATTTCAAAAGGGAGAATTTTGCATTTTTAAAAAGGAAAAAAGATGTTAAAGATTTGTCCTTGAAGGAAAAACTTGCTCAGCATATTGGTAATGATAAATATATTACTTGAAAAGAGTGAAAATGTCTCAATGTACAAAGAGTAATAAAAAGCTACGAAGAGATATCTGTAACAATAAGAAGACTGCAAAATGTGCTTTTGTCTTGGTTTCACAGATAAGGGTTTGAGCTATTCAAAAGAAAAAGAGTAGATAAGGATAAAATTTTTCTGGTATCAAACCTGAAACTTGGAGAATGGTCCAAAGATGGATCAGATTATTGTTTTTCATTTTTAGGCTTAAGCAACATTTTTAATCTTTATTTTTCTGACTAGGGACTTTGTCACTAGGAATCTCCCTATGCATAAGTAACCTTTGAAGGGGATGTCCTCAGTGTTGAAGGAAGTGTCTACAGAGTACTGTCCCACAGAGTTAGGATCTCTCATCAAGTATCCCTGTCAGTGCTGAAGGTAACCTTTGACATAAGATAGAAAGGAAATGGAACAGAAATCTAGTCTTACTCCGGTTCAAAGCAACAAAGAAGGTTTGATACCTTTGACCACCTGGCTGTGTGTCTGGTGCTATTGATTTTGATATCATGACATTATTGTGATGACATAGAATTCATAACAACAATATGTATCCATTGACATTTTCTGGCTTCCCAGAAAGTATTATTAAATCATTCTTGAGGTATTAGTAGAGCCATCACCTGACCTGTGTCCCCCAGAACACTCATGTCCTTTCCTTTGGAACCATAAACACATCTTCAACCTCAGATGCCAGTCCCTAGGTCTCTGAATATATACTGGTACACTAGGAATTTTTCTATGAGATTAACCCATTTTGGACAGAACTTTCTGCAACTCAAACTGAGTGTGTTAGTGTGTAGTTTGGGTACCTTTAGGCTGTTCTTTACAAGTATGACAACTGAAGATACCACCCTTAGAGATCCAGGACTGCCTATTTTGGCTATTCTGTTTGTTCAAAGTGACTTTCATCTCACTGTCCACTGATATGTGTATGTATATAGAAGTGAGAATTACAGGTAATAAATAGAAATGCTATGCCTACTAGGTCTAAGTCATTATCATATGCAGAACAGAGGGACAATAAAGGAGAAAAGAGAACTATTTTCACCTGGAAAGAGAGTATAGGGTAGATAGAATACAAGACTGTTGACAAGTAGGTCAAGATTGAAAGTGGGCTATCTCTACTTCTTGCGTGAGAGTAAGTTAAACCAGGATAAATCTAAGAGCACATTGTGAAATAGACAAAGTATATGCTTCCTTGATGTTTTCTACCTCATCCTGGTCTCATTATTCCCCCTCTGGACCCTTCCTCCATTAGCCTAGGACAATGAGGGCAATCAAATTAATGAATCTTGAAATGTTAACAAAATTAGGTATTTGTTACAGATGTTATATGGGTAAGTTCTTTTTTCCATACCACTCAATTAGAAACATATTCACTCTCTCTCTCTCTTTGTCTCTGTCTCTCTCTTTCTCCTTTACACACACACACACACACACACACACACACACACACACACACACACACACACACACACACACACACATTGGTCTATAGTGATCTACAGCTTATTCTATAGGTATAACCATGATAGGCATTGTAAAGAAACCTCAGTGCTTTATAATTCTTTTATGCATGTGTTTAGCTCCATTATATAATGTTAGCTGACTTTTCTGGTTCAGCCATTTCAATCTTCTCACTCCTTTCCACCACCCCTTCTCCCATAAACCATCTATCTATGATTGTTCTAAGTCTGTCTGTCATAATTATTTCCTAGATGCTGATAACAGTAGCCTTTTACATTGCTTCCCAGTGTCCTTGAAAAAAGTGTCTTCTACTTACATTACTGTGATTGCTCACTTTCCATTTGCTGAACAGAACATATTTCCTGTCTTGGTATTATCGCTCCTCTTCTTATGATTGGCCCAGAATGGCTGATTCACAAGGACTGTGCTACACTGTCATTATTATCCTCTAATTTAATGGAAAGCAAAATACGTTAAGTGTTCCCAATTAATCTTAGTCTGGGAGCTGAAGAGCATTTCAGTGTTAGTTTTGGGTCTTTCCTACTATACAGTAGGCTACAAAGATCATAATCCATAAGAGGCCATTGATTTACTTTAAAGTCATACTGATGCCAGGCTCTGTCTATGTTACTGATGGAATCACAATTTGGGTTCTGATTGAGGGGGGGAAAGTAGTTACAGATCAAGGATTACTATGGGGAAAGTTAGGTAGTCAAAAATATATACTGAGCACTTATTGTTCACAGAGATCTCATACTAGAGATCGCGTAGAGTGGGAAGAAGCAAAACAAATGGACATGGTTTTCTTAGTGAAGCCCTTGGGAGCTTACAGAGGTAGAAGTAATACTGTGTGTTTATATAGCACCTTTCTAACAAGAAACTCAAGATTTTATGAGTAATATAGGTGGGTGGTATCGGTACATAAGAAATTTTATATCAAATTTATTTCCAGGTCCTTCTGTCTCTGAGATGCATGGGGAAGGAAGGGCTAATAAAGTGTTGCAAAGGATAGAACTGTTACTAACCTGTGAATCAATCATTTAGTCTTTTGGTGTTCTCTGTGCCTAATGACAATTTGAAGTATAACTTCAAGTATGAGATATGCAAGGGAGAGAGAGAGACAGAGAGAGACAAAGACAAAGAGACAGAGAGAAGCAGACAGAGAGACAGAGAGACACAGAGAGAGAGAGAGAGAGGCAGACAGACAGACAGACAGAGAATGCCATGTAACCAATCCCTATGACCATATGACTACAGTGCCCTGTCAAGAAGGGATCTTCCCTGGTCTTCTCATTGATTTCCTTCTTTTAAGGCAATTAGCATTTTGGCTTCAACATGGAGGCCAGTTTAGGAA
Source organism: Pseudochirops cupreus (assembly GCA_028627135.1). NCBI lineage: Eukaryota > Metazoa > Chordata > Mammalia > Diprotodontia > Pseudocheiridae > Pseudochirops > Pseudochirops cupreus. The sequence continues at coordinate 486,606,174 of CM053581.1, forward strand.
CACTAACCCGGAGGTTCTAGTTCTCCTTGCTTTTATTTAAGGGTTTATTTGCAGTTCCAGATTAATATCAAGGTTAATATCCCCTTTTGTGCTCTTGGAAGCAGCTGTCATCTTTCTGTTTTTACAGTACAACTGCCCTGAAGTTTTGACAATAATATGAACACATTAAAGTTTCTATAAACATTATGAGGAATCCACAGAATTTTTGAGAGGAGGGAGATGCATTTGAAGTGTTGGTTAACTAATATTTTATCATTGGAAGAAAGGAGTAGTTGTAACAAGAGAGATAGCTCCATGCATAATCAACACTTATCCTTCCAGAGAGATGTGGCAGATTCTCCAATGTATCTCTGGGAGAGGAGCAGCAATACTTTCCATAATGATTGCAGGTTCATTCTGAAAAAAAAAAGCCCTAAAAATGAACATATCTTTTCAAGTTTTCCTGACTTGGGTGTCCCAGAATGCAATTGTCTTACAATCAACACTTGGTTGTTTGTACCAGTTGAGGGTCACAAGAATATGAGTAATCTATATGAAAGAGTTACAGCTCTTAGCCTAACAAGGAAGACAGAGTAGCAGGGTGTCAAGGCAGGCTGTCACAAATGGGACTGTGAATCACAGATTTTCCTAGTTACTTCTACCAATACAACCAGGTAGAGGAAAACTGCTAGTTGATTACATCTATACATCTGCATAGGTAGGAAGTAGCTGCCTATTAAAGTAAAGGAAGCAAAGTAAATAAGCTGATATGTTTGAAGAAATGTGGTCAGTACAATTCCTCTATTTGAAGAAAGATTAGACAGGATATATATGTGTGTGTATGTGTGTGTGTGTGTGTGTGTGTGTGTGTGTGTTTAAATGTAAAAATCAAAGGCTGGAATCTTATACACACACACACACCCATTTATGGAAATATATATCCATCAATGTATTTTTGCCTTTGCTTGTGAAAATAATTCTCCGTATGGTGGCAGGGGTCATGATCCTACCATGATGTTTCATTGTCTATCTAATAATTTGTTGCAAAGTTTTTGGAAAATGCAACTTTCCATAAAATTATCTAGTAAAAGAAGTGTGTTACAAAATGAATGTTGGTTTTCATAAATGTTCTGTGCAGTATCTCTGTGTTTGTCCTTGTCATTTACTGCTTTTGGAAATAGAAGCCTTTGAGATTAGAATATTCTTGAAAATAAAACTCTGACAAAAGGCCCGGATGGATCCCAAATTCAACTCTCCATAGCCTTACCTATGTTGATTATCTTATTCCAACACTTGTATCACCCTTTTAAAAGGTCCCATGTTTGTAGCTGGTCAGATTAGGCCAATATATCATTCTGGAAGATTTCTGCTTATTTTATTTTGAAACTGATTTGATGGGCAGATGACACTTGAATTGATGTTTTTGATAGTTCTGCCTGAATAAAGCCATTGGAATTAAAAAGGAGCTGTGAGCTGTTTGTAACGTTTGTGACAATTCCATTTTCCATATCTATAATTTGTGACTGGTAGCTGGGTTAGAAAATAAAGCTAATGATGCTAAAATAAAGCTCTAATGGCCTTATAGGCCAACAAGTCTTACTTTTTTCATGGTCAGAGATTGTACCATCATTTTAAAATGTTTTACTGATATTTTCTCTCTTATTTTTAACACTGCTATCATTTTATTTTTTGAACACGGACAATGTAGGAATTTGTTTTGCTTGACTATGCGTATTTGTCATACGGGTTTTATTTTTCTTCCTTTTTCAGTTAATGGGGGGGAAGGGTAGTAGGAGGAGAGAAGGCAGATTTTTGTCAATTGAAAGAATAAGATAAAAAAAATACTGTCACCACCACTTCTCACCAATTACCTTCTTCTGAAACAAACAAATTAACTCTTGGTCATGTCTGAAAATACGTGCTTCGTTCCATACCGATAATCCACTGCCTCTGAAATTAGGATTGGCCAAAGTTCAGAAATCTGTTACTGTTACTTTTCTTTATATTATTGTTGTCTGCATGTAAATTGTTCTCCTGGTTCTGTTTACTTCACAAAGCATAAGTTCCCATGGATTTCCCCAAATTTCTATGAATTCTTCATATTTGTTATTTCTTAGAATACAGTAACAGCCCATTATATTCTTATATTGCAATTTTGTTAGAACATTCCCCAATCCATATTCCCCAATCCTTATTTCTGGTTCTTCAATGCTACAAAAAAAAATGCTGTTAAAATTTTTATTGTATATATGTGACATTTCTTCCTGCCTTTGACTTCCTGAGGGATTTATCTAGCACAAGTATTGCTGGATCAAAGGGTATGAATCTGTCCTCCCGGCCAATTAGTTCTCTTGTGAATTCATGGCACTGGTTAAAATAAAGGATGCTCTGAGAAAGTGTGAATGACTCACATCATGGAATGGAAAAATAACAACAACTCAAAGCACATGCTTTATCAGTGGTGATGCGGGGGCAGCCTAGTACAGGGGGGAAAACACTGGACTATGAGTCAGAAAACTTAGAGTTAAACCCTGATTTTGTTATTTACTGGCTGTGTCACTGTGGACAAATTGCTTAATTATCACAAGTAGAGCTTCTGTTTGCAGAGTGGGGAAAATAATCCTTGCCCCACTTCATAGGATTGTTGTGAGGATCAAAAGGAGCAGTAACATTACAGTGAAATGCTTTCAGGCAGCCTGCTGGTAAATGTTTAACAATCTACCCTCTGAAAAGAAAAGAAAGAGGAGAGGAGAGGAGAGGAGAGGAAAAGAGAAAAGTAAAGAGTAAAGGATCCAGGACACATTTTTGAGTTTAATCTGCATCACTAACACTTTCTTATGTCTAAACAATCAATTGATCTTCAAGGCACAAATGCTCACACTAAAAATTTAACTATTGAATCTCTCTCAGAGCCAGTTTGATGGGCTCTAGCATGCTTCTGGAGCTTTGTAGATACAAAGTATTACCCTAGTACAAGGTATGATTACTATGTTGGTCTATGAAGGAACCATCTCTCTGTTTACCTATCCATCCACCTATCATCTATCCATCTCTTATCTATTTATCTACATATCTGTTTCCAGCCATCTATTTATCTTTGTAGATAGATATAGATATTATAGCTAGATATAGATATGGTATTTATGAAATAGTAAGAACTAGAATGGTTCATGCTTGATAGGAATAGAGAAGAAAGAAGGGAACTGATTCATTTGCTTTTCACTTTAAGCTCATATTCAAATGTCATAGGTTCCTTGAGAAGAGATCTCTAGTTATTAGGCTCCCTTCATTCCTTCTCCTAAAGCACCTGTAGCTTAAGCTTCTACTATAATTTAGACATTCTCTGGTCATATACTTTTAATTCTTGCTAGAAAGTATATTTCACCTATGAAAGGGGCAAAAATCACATGTCTGGACTTGCCTGAGACTGTCAATATCTAGAAATCTGTCAGGACCAGTTTTTTGTTTTTGTTTTTGTTTTTTTTGCTGGGTAAGCTGCCTTACCTCTTTGGATAGACTACTGAAAAATGAATCTGATTATGACACATACAGAATATTGTTGTTGTTCAGTCGTATTTGCTTCTTCATAACCCCGTTTGTGGTTTTCTTGGCAAAGATACTAGAGTGATTTGTCATTTCCTTCTCCATTTCATTTTACAGATGAGAAACTGAGGCAAACAGGGTAAAATTATTTGTCCAGGGTCACACATCTAATAATTGTCTGAGGCTGTATTTGAACTTAGGTCTGCCTGACTCCAGGCTTGGCACTCTGTCTACTGTGTCACCAAGCTGTACCTGGAATAAAGAATATCTGCCTTCAAATCAAGGATTTCTTGAAAGTCCCTATATTATGCTTTATTATTGTTCATCTTTTGTTTTCAAAGAGGACCAGTGATGAGAAGAGTCAGAATGGTGTATTAGAAAAAATGGTGTATTGGAAGGAGAGCGAAACCTGATGCCTGGTTTCAAAGAATTCCAGTCAAGGAAAACTGAATTCAAAGGCTGTCTCTTGTCTATACTGTCTGAGTAATCCTGGGTACCTCACTTAACCTCTCAGGGCCCTAAACCTATAAATTGAAGAATATTTGCTGCTCTGCATTGGTAGAGGGAGTTTCCAAAACCAACAAAATCAGAAGTCTAGATAAAAAAAGTTAGGATATATTTTGGTATTTTTTTTAAAAAGTGAGTTTCCTAATTATTGACAATTGCTGATAAGCCAAAACACAATCTTCTTGTAAAACATAATATTTCCTCCTCAGACATAATTATCAGTGACTTTGGTGTTCCAATTTGGTTGCATCAATGTTTCTAGTTCTTGTTTTCCAAGTTAAATGTAATTTGTATTTTATATGCCAGAATTGTTTTAAATTATTGCAGAAATATCTATTTTTGGATGCCCTAGAACTCAGCAAACCTGAATTGCAAAGATTAAAAAAAAAACCTCACATTGGCCAATGTGGCTGTTAAGGGGATGGGCTATATTGTTTATTATAGAGGAACTAATAGAGAATTCAGTTATTTAACCGATTTGTTTATAGCAAAAGTCTCTATGTTTTACCTAAGAGATGAAGTGTAGGTGGGGTTTTAAAATTGTGAATGTTACATCAAAATTTATTCGTTTATTTAAATTTGGAGTATAACATTGGACCTACACATTCTATCCATGTAGCTTTCATTTCTGAAGAAACAAACAAACAAAAAGCTGAAGGGAAAAGGAATATAGGGAAACCACCTTCAATAGACATATTTATGATATAGAATACAGCCAAGACATAGAATTCAACTAGTGATGTTCATACTAGAAGCAATAGGGAATAACGGCTAGATAGTTGACTGAAGAGTCAGAAAGATTTGGGTTTACTTTTGGCCCTTGCCAAGTACCATCTGTGTCGTAGGTTGAGAGCCAGGCTTAAAATCAGAAGGACCTGAATTCATGCCCACATCTACCACATATTGGCACTGGGCAAGACACTCAACTTCTCAATGGCCCAGCCAGCTCCCTAAGACTATATACAGTCATAGAGAAGCAATACATATAAAGTAAAGAAAGTCCCTTGCTAGGAGACTCTAGCACCAATGAAATGATAAATTCTGTAAACAAACAATGTCATCATAGGTTTATAATCAGAGATCTCAATAGATGTATAATGTCAAAATAAATCTTCCAAGCAACTGTGGGTAGTTTTAATGGTCATGTTCATGGTACCAAATGACAGTAGTGATGGAGATGGAATTTTATGTCTTGCTAAGGGAAACCTCCCAGAGATTTGACCTAAAGCAGAGGACAGCCAAATATTTTCTTGATCATGTCTGGAATAGCCTCACACTTATTCAATTTTCCAGGAGGGATTCATATGCACTTGAGCAGGTAGAAAGATCACCTGTGGATGGGAATTAGAGGTAATTTGCCCTAAATGCTATTTGGAAGTAGTTTGATTCTTCATAAAATTCAATATTCCCAAGTGATAGTCTGACTAAGCCCTAAACCTAGGCTTCTTAGTTTTATATCAATGATTTCTATTGTGTTAGCAGTTTCTAATTGTTTGAACCACTCTTGGTGATGATGACACCCTTTGGAGAAATCTGTGGGAATTTTCTTTTAGTTTGAACTCAGATATCAACATTTTTCATCCCTCTCCCCCCACCCCAGGTTAAGCATAGTTCATCAAGTTTGTAAAAAAGCAGAAGTTAGAAAAATAATTGTATAATCACACTTCTGACCCCAAGGGACAGCTAGGTGGTATAGTAGATAAAGCATTGGACTTGGAATCAGAAATACTTGAGTTCAAATCCAGCCTCAAACGCTTGCTAGCTATGTGACCCTGGTCAAGTCACTTAACCCTGTTTGCCTGTTTCCTTATCCATAAAAGGAGTTGGAGAAGGAAATAGTAAACCACTTCAATATCTTTGCAAGGAAAACCCCCAAAGTCCATGGGATTATATAGAATTGGACACAAATGAATGATTGAAAAACAAGATCTGGAAAGCACCTTAAAAATCATCTATTCCTCCTACCTTCTAGAGATAATAAATAAGAATTAAAAAAGAAGAGAAAATAAGAAGTGATTTTGATCCTAGGGTAGGTGATTAATTTAAGTCACATGGCAAGTTAGTGTCAAAGCTGAGAATAACATAGGCCTACAGTTGTTGTTTTCTAGCATTCTCTTTTACATCTACATCTATCTATCCACATATATATATATATATGCTATCAATATGAATATGTATTATTTTTATGTTTATGTATCTTATACACAGATGAAGGATAAATATGTAAATATACATATATGCAGAGGAAAAGAGATATTTAAACCCAGTATTTTTCTGGTTTTATCATATGGTTACGAACATAATGCTATCAAGATGATCACAACTGAAGGTGACACCAGAAACTGTGGAAAGACACATGGCAGGTTTAAGTAGGCTGCAGCATATTATTGATAATGATCTGTATGTTAGAAGACACATAGGAATTTATCCAAAGTCACATAGGAATATGTAGCAAATAACAGAGCAAGATTCTCCACCTTCAAATCCATTGTTCTCTCTGTTATACAATGAGTAACCAAGGGGAAAATCCACCAGAGTAGATCTAACAAAATCTGATTGGGAGAGCTATATTCCTGTAACACATCATATGATGCTTCAGTTTAGCTAATCTTCATGCAATGGAAACCTGTATTGAAATAGCTAGAGAGTTAGAGACTTGAAAAGTTCTGTATTAGGCCTGTTCACAAATTCCATCCTGTATAACAAGACCTAGGTCTAGATAACCATGTTGTACTTTTATTATAAGATATGAGTCAATTCTTATTGTTTCTGGCTGTGTATTAGAAAGCACCCTAACACACCCTGGATGGCCTATTAGCACAGGTTTTTGGATCTGCTTTTCTAAAGGAAAGACAGTTTCATAGGGGTCAACAATCTTACTTTAATTATATAATTACTTAACATATTGCCTAAAGCAGTGGTTCTCAACCTGCGGTTCGTGACCCCTTTGGGGGGTCCAACAACCCTTTCACAGGAGTCACAGGGCTCACCTAAGACCATCGGAAAACACATATTTCCAATGGTCTTAGGAACAGAGACAACGCTCCTCTATCTGTCTTTAGGTGGTCTGCACACATGCAGATACGCCCACATACGAATATTAAAGGGTCACGGCATTAGGAAGGTTGAGAACCACTGGCCTAAAGTGTAATAAAATTATACTTCAATTAAAATATATAAGTCATTCACTAGTTCAGTACTAGGTCAGCATGCTGAACATGGAGAAAATACAAGCGGAGAAATAGAAAAATTAGCACAGAGATCCAATAGACAGGGCTCCAACTGTCTAAACAAAGTAATAGATACATAATCTCCAGACCAGGGAGCACCAACAGCCAACCAGAGACTCCTCTGGCCAAATCACAAAAAAAAAAAAAATTCTTCCCATGTGTGAGCCCCAAAATAAAATATGAACCTCCCAGTATATCTTGTTTTCAACTAACAGTCTCAGAGCCAGAAGGAGTCACAACCCACTAGACTCAGTGCTTAATTGGCTCAGTACTAAAAGGTATGAAAGCCTTCTTGCAAGCAAGCCTCCCTGCAAGCAAGCTTCCCCCTAAGCAAGTTTCTCCCTAAGCAAACTTCTCCAAATCTCTATATAAACTCTATGAGACTCAGGATCTATCACTGCTGTGAACTGAGTCGAAGTTCAAAGCAGCAGGACATCTGTGATTGAAATACCTGTGTACCTTTAGACTAGAGAACATGGCTCCTGTCTCAAGAGAAAAAGAGACATGTGGTCACATAGGCCTGTTAATGAATGGGGAAGATCTTATATTCCATTAATACTACAGGCTATCTTCTCTATATCCTAACATAATCCAATAAACATTTATTTATTAAGTCCCTTCTATGTTCCAAGAACTGTGCAAAGAGTTTGGTATACAGTTAATAAAAAGGAAGACAATCTCTACTCTTAAGGATTTTACAATCTATTGGGAAGAGACAGAACACAAAAGGAGGCCAGAGAGGGGAGATGGAAGGAAGGAGACACCAGGGGGTACTCCTCGAGGCGGCATCTTATTTCATGGATTTGAAACCAGACAGAGCAGCAGTTGCAGAACACCTCGTATGGTTAAGTGAAACAGTTCAAATTGAATTCTGTGAGGTGGTTTCTTTTTTGAATTTATTTTTATCAATATATTTAATGCTATACACATGTCTATGTCTCTCTGTCTCTCTCTTATCTGTCTATAAAGAAGTAAAATTAGATAATTACATAAGAAGGGATTATGGCTCCCAGGAGTCATGTCATGAGAGGAACTCAAAGAAGAGCCACTGATGGAAAATGGAAAGTTACCTGGTGAGATCTGCACCATCTGGAAAGAGAGGCTTTGGGAGGAGTACAACACTTCACCCCCCAGCCTTCTCCAGAGGACAGGCAACTGAAGGTGTTGATGTGACTGATGGAAAATTGAAGTTTCCCTATGGAACTCAACCCCTGTTAATATCTTTTCCCTCTAAACTTGTGTATGATAATAGTCAAAGTCATTCATTCTGCACATATATACTTCCTTATTAGTTATCTTTTTGTAAGTATATATATATATATATTTATATATCTTGTTTCCACAAATGAATTATAGACTTCTTGAAGGTAAGTAATATGCTTAATATTTCTTTTTACCACCTCCAAAGTTTATAGAAATCGTGAAGCTCTGCACACAGGTGTTATAGTCTTAGACAACTACCTTATCATATTTAAAATTTTTCAAGGAGATATTTCACATTGCCTTCTATTTTTTTCATTTGTTTGGATCTGTTTGATAGTATCTTGATTTCTAATAAAGTCATTTGCTTCCATTTGCTCCACTCTAGTTTTGAAGGAATTATTCTCTTCAAAATGCTTTTGAGATTCTTTTT
>CM053581.1:486615565-486680411 GCA_028627135.1 Pseudochirops cupreus
ACTTCTTGCAGTTACTCAGATCCATACTTTTCTTTTCTGGCAACGATGTTTCATAATATTCATATACCATAATTTATTGGCCACTCCCAATTGATGGGTACCCATTTTTTCAAAAATAAACAAAAAAACTTTGTACTCATTTTTTGCTACCCAAAAAGTGTTCCTAAGAATGCATATATATACACATATGCAGATACATATAATATTATATATAGATATAGAAATAGATATTCTGTCTTTAACACCAGCTCTACCCCCAAGGTGGTGGCAGCCAGGTGTCACAGTGGATAGAGAGTCAGCCCTGGAGTCAGGAGGATCCTGGGTTCAAATCTGGGCTCAGATACTGTGTGACCCTGAAAAGGTCATTTAACCCTGTTTTCCTCAGTTCCACATCTGCAAAATGAACTGGAAAAGGAAATGGCAAACCACTCCAGTATCTTTGCTGAGAAAACCCCAAATAGGTTTATGGAGAGTCAAACATTACTGAAATGATTCAACAGCAATAAACCATTCCAGGTAGAAGGATCATAGGCTATAAGTAGTTTAATGACTTTTCTTGCATTGTCCTGAAATCTTTCTATGATCATTAGACCATAGCCACCAATATAATTGCTTACTCATCTTCTCACAGACTCTCCATTGTTGACTTTCTATCTTTTATTATTTTTTTTTGCCAATTTTATTGTTTCTCAGTTATTTATGGTGCATTTCTCTTATTAGGGATGTGGTGACATCTTTTCATATTTTGATGAAAGTGTGTTTCTTCTTTTGGCAATTGTTCAAAGATGGGAATATTAAATATTGAATGGGCTATGGAAATACAAGTATACTATGATACTATTGTTGGAGCTATGAATAGACCCAAGCATTCTGGAGAGCAAATAGAATTATGCTAAAAATTGATCACAATATCCAAAACCTTTGACCTAGTGTTAGTGATACCAGTGCTAAGTTTATTCTCCAGGGTCAGAGATAGAAAGGTCTCACATATACCGAAATGTTCATAACAACAGTTTTTGGTAGCAAAGAACTCAAAACAAATTAGATGCCTATCCATATGGTGAATAGCTAAGCAAATCGTGGCACATGAATGTAATGGAATATGAAGAATTCATAGAAACACAGGAAGATACATCAACTGATGCAGAGTGAAGTAAGCACAAAGAGGGAAACAATAAGCAAGCTTCCTACAATGTAAATGGGAAGGAAAAAGAACAACTTGAATCTGTGTAATTATAAAGATGAAAGTTGAATCTTAAAAAAGGAATAGAAAAATGTTTATTCACTCCTTTCTTTGCAGGTGTGGAGGACTGTGGATGCGAGATACTTTATATACTGTTAGACTTGATTTGATGGATTGGTTACTTTTTCTGAACTGTTTTATTCTTTCTCTTTTTGATCATCGGCCACAACAATTTTCTGCAAGGATCCTTTAAGCATGTGTCTCATTCAGATGAAGGCACGGCAGCTCTCAGTCTGATGGTGTGAAACTCACAAACATGCAAAGCTATCCTAAATTTCCTGAAAGCATCACCTTCATTGATTAGTTTGATGCCTCACTAATTGGATAGGACGTGAATACATATGGACTGAATTAAACAAATAAAGATATATGCAAACTAAGGAAAATTTTTAAAAGATAATAAAATTTTAAAAAGCAAACCATTCATATCATTTGACTACATCTATTAGGGATATATAATTATTTCTGCTTATTGGTTCCCTCCAAAAATCATCAAATATTCTTGTGTATAAGGAGAGACAATTAAAAAACTGAGACCCCTAGAAGGAAAGCAAACTAATATAATTTTTGCCTTTGAATTTCAGTCTCAAAATGAATGTTTCTCATGGCTAAAGAGTTTAAGCTTTCTAAGTACAAGCAAACTAAGAAATCAACTGTGGCAAATGAATTCAAGAATATAGTTATGTGAAGAAATGGATTAAGACAAGGAATTTCCAATATTTCTCCAATGTCATTCATTACCAGGCCCTTCCTCAGATAACATCTGTATGAATAAAAGGAACATCTGTATGGTACTATAGTTTAATTTTTCAGAGAGATTGTAAAGAGCACTCATTAAAAGCCTAAATGCCTACAAAAGACCTTAACGGTCATCTCTGAGCAGTATTTTACTTTACTCCCAGACCTTGCCAACCATAAACATTCAACTGTCCCTATCCCCCTTTTTCCATTCTAGAACTATAATTAAATCATTGACAATCCATTGCTACTGGAAAATATTGTGTTTCGTATTTCCCTCTGTGGCTTGACTCACCATCTTTGTAAATTTCCCAACACAAAAATACCCCTCCCTGGCTACCTTTTTCCATATGTGTTATTCCCCCTTGCCCATTATGATGTAAGTTATTTGATGGATTGTCTTTGCTGTTTTATTTTTATCTCCAGAGTTTGAGATGGTGTTTGGTGCATAGTATATGCTTAATAAATGCCTTTTTTATTCTTTCTCTCTCTCTCTCTCTCTCTCTCTCTCTCTCTCTCTCTCTCTCTCTGTCTCTCTCTCTCTCTCCAAACCTCCTTAAGACATCAAGTCACATTTCTCTCTACCCACCTCTAAAAACCAAGAGCATTTATAGTTTATGGTACCTGTAAACTTGAATTGGTAAAGAAATGGGATATGTCATGATTGATTATATAAAGTCTTACACTGACCAAAAAAATCATCTAAACACACCCATAAATTTTACAAATGAAGAAACTGAAACCTGGGGCCACTTTACTCCCCAGGTTTCAATTTCTTCATTTGTGAATGATCCAGTTTATGTTGAAAACAGAATCAACACTCTTCCAATTGCTGAGACATTTGAGTGCCTGGAAGAATTCCTGAGATCCACTGCTGGAGTGAGAATTAATGTTTTCTGAGTAACCCACAGTAAGAGAATGCTAGACATAGAGTCAGGGAAATTCATTCAAAACTTGCCTGATAATCAGGATCATAGATTATAGTGGAAGAGACCTTAGATATGGAAAGGATGCTAGAGGTCATTAGGTCCAATACCCCCCTACCCCTAATTTTACAGATGAAGAAACTGAGACCCAGAGAAGTCAAGTGACTTGCCCAAAACTAGACCATTAAATAATGTCTGAGGTAGAATTCAAATCTAAGTCTGGTACAAACATCTAGATTTGATCATTCACTTCCCTTCTATCAGGAATTACTCCTGGTAGGTTTTTGGTTTTTATGGGAGAATTTGGGGGGGTTGCACTCAACACTCCCACTCCACAAACACCACTGCCACTGAGCTGAAGGCATGGCAGCTCTCAGTCCAGATAGCTGAAGCTCAGAAAAATGCAAGGAAAGTCAGATTTTCTAGAAAGTATATCCTATGTTAACTGAAGGTTTATTGCTTCCCTAACTGATAGTTTGATGTTGACTGTACATGTAAGTTTTAACAAAACTATTTTCATTTTATCAAAATTCCTGAAGATTTTGTTAAATGAACTATATACCTTTTTTTTTAACATCTTCCTAAGACAGAAGCTAGAGTTGAGGATTCACAGAGGAGTGGAAAGAGAAAAAAGGGAGGAGAGAGAAAGAAGCATGACAGTAGAAATTATTACTGTACTCTCTGGGGTTATTAAATATCCTCTGGTAGATAGTTTTAGAACAGAGGGAACATAATATAATCCCTAATTGATAATGAGGCATGACAAATTTGCTGATCACACTGATGGTTTCTATAAAATCACTTAAGATGCTTTGCTCCCATTGGAATGCACCAGGCCCAGCATAAGTAACCCCAGGTCTGCCGAGTTGACAATGCCCCTTTTAATCGAGAAGCTCAGAGGGCTAATCAGACCCTCTCAAAGGAATCTGAACCATAACCCTGTGAAGAGCTGAGTAAACATCATCAATTCTCCCTCCCTTTGCCACTGGACTATTCCAAAGAGGAATTCCAGTCCAAGGATCCGCCAGGGTCATAATGAATTGAGGGCATAAGCTGAGTTTGAGAATGAACCAGAGGATGCTCAACACCATTCATTACTTCTTTTCCCCAGATAATTTGTCATACTTTGCTCTGGAAGTGCCTGAGTCCTCACTTTCCCCTTTGTTGCAAGGGTTTCCCAAACTCCATGTGCCATCAACATTGCATTGAGACAGAGGCAAAATTGTAAAATGGGCAGAAGTTTGCCTTAGATGTTCTCCCATTTCCTTTTTCACAGCCTCACTCCAGGTTCCCAGTACTCATTCCAATTTTGCCCGCCTTTGACCAGCATTGCCCAACTTCTATAATTCCCATCTCATCCATATTACTTTTCTGTTTTTTAAATTTCTATTTTCTATTTCTTAATTTCTTCCACACAGGAAAGTTTCTGTTCATTTAAATCAATTTAACCAACATTTATTAAGTGCCTATTATGTTCTAAGCTATATGCTGTGCATTTGACCTCTAGCCAATCTGTTAAACTAATAGAATGAAACTGCAATAAATAGGATAATGTTAGTAAGTCAGGCGGTATTTACATTTTCTCTTTGAGAGACTTTGGCCTATGAAAGGAATATCTCTCTTGTTGGTAGTTTTATATATACAAGCTATGAGGGAGCTCATAGGGTCATAGATGGTTCTAGATTTAGAGCTGAAAGAGCTTCATTTTACAGAAGAAGAAACTATGCCAAGAGAGGTTGTGATTTGTCCAGAATCAAACGGCTACTACATCTCAGGTAGGATTCAAACCCAGATCTTTAAGGCTTCCAGTCTAGTAATCTGTCTTCTACAACATGCGTTGTAGCAATTGTTTTTGCTTTACAAATCACACATAGTTGTTTACTGCTAACAATGTGAAACCATCCCTGTCTTATATCAATCATTCAAGAACCATTGAAAAATAATCTATACTGTGCCCATCCCTCTGCCAGGTCTTCTGAAGTGCACAAATACTTCTGGGGGATTCGAGTTCTTACAGTAACCTCTGGGTGATTGACGACCCTAAAACCAAGCACAGAACAACTGTGAGGCTTTCAGAGCTAAGCTTAAAGGGTCCTTGTTGGAATCTTTCTCTACAAAATGTCAGATGGATCCCATGCTGACCATAGGACCTCCTGATGGTTGGTTGGTTGTTGTCCTTTGTTCTCAAAGAAGACCAAAACAATATCACTATGTCGGCGTCGAGGTACAGTATGCCTGACTGTGGCTGATCAGACTTTTATGAACTCAGAAGACTCCACCACAGGTTGGGCACAAATACTCCATATGAACATTTAGAATGGGAATGTCTCTAAATTTGGAAAGACCAATAAAGGGAAAATCAATAAAGATTGATAAAGGTGATGAATTGAGCAAGAAAAGCAGAGGCCAACCTCTACCTCAATCTAGACAACTAGAAGTGACCCTGCATCATATCATCAAAGCACTTCCTATCTCTTTAAGACAAAGTACAATGAACGACCTTCTTCAATTGAAGGTGGACTCATGTCATATTTAACCCAAAGGAAATCAAGTTAAGTCAAATATCTATGGAAGCCTTGAAGGGGAAATGTAAAGCCAAAAAGGATAAGATGAAACCTGAGGAATATGTATGGAAGAAGAAAGCACAAACTCTTCTCTTTTTTTGTGGAGGGGGGAAGGCAAGGCAATGGGGATTAAGTGACTTGCCCAAGGTCATGCAGCTAGTAAGTGTCTAGTGTCTGAGGCCAGATTTGAACTCAGATCCTCTTGACTCCAGGACCAGTGCTCTATTCACTGCACCACCAAGCTGCCCCCCCCCCAACCCTTCTCAATAAACCACAGAGGGAAAGGATAAAGGAAAGAGTGCTATATTTGGAGTTAGATGGATGACCTGGGTTCAAATCCTTTGTAACCTTGGACAAGTCACTTAACCTCATTAGACCTCGTTTTCCATATCCGTAAAATGAGGGACTTAGATTAGGAAGAGGCCAACCTGTATTATTATCATCACAGACTTGTCCTGAGGTTTATAATCAGATCTCAAAAGTCCTCGACAAAACAAAATCTACAGTCCTGTGAGGGCTTTTAGTCAATATAAGAGCCTTAGGTTTCTTTTTTTAACATCGGCTGGAGAAACATCTTCCTTCTCCCCCTTTTTTGGGATAAGGACTATAAACCCAGAAACCACAGCATAACGTAGCAGTGACTCTTTACAGAAAAGCAGGTGGCTAGGTGACCATGTTTTATTTTATTTTAGTTTTTCACTCATCCAATCACATTGTCCTTTCTGATTCACTGGAGAAAGATGTTTACACTTCTCAAAAGGATCACTGTTAAAATCTTGTTAGCACATTAGTCCATTATTATCTCTGTTATCTACTCTTTACTTCCTATCATTATATCAGTTGAGGTACAGAGGGAGGGAAGGATTTGTTCCTACATCTGTAAGTCTAGGGAGGATTCAGCCTCCTTTCAAGGATGAGTCTAGAGTATGATTACAGTTATTAATTTTTAAAATCATGTTTTTCCTCTGCCAGGCTTTAGATCATGTAGAACTAGGTTCAGATTAGTTTGAATAATGAATCCTGTGAAGCAGTTGCATTATTCAAATTTTCAGTGGATATTTCCATTGGGCTGGAACCAATTGCCACCTTTTTTATAATTATAACTTTGAATAGCGCAGATTCAAATACATATGACCACTTCATAGGATTCATTATTCAAACTAATCAGGACCTAACTGAATTAGATACCTCAGTATTTAATATATCTGAGATCTCATCTGTTAGGGAACTATTTGCATGATTGTAAATCACAATATTCCCTGCCCAAGTCTTGTCATCCTGCTCTACTCTTGTTCATGTCATTACAATCCATGTCTTTCAAGGATTTGTTAACTATATTTTGTCTTAAGAACCTCTGGAAAAAGTGAATTTCATGAAGAAGATTACCTACCTGAAAAGAGCCCTGGAGCTTCTTTAAGGAACATTCCAGTCCCAAGTGCTTATTCTACTTAAATGAGATGTTTTATTCCTGAGAAAAGAACTTTCCTTTTTCTGAAAAGCTATCACAACCGTGTACTCTGCTGGTGCTGGCTCATTGTGGGTGCTGTCCATTGAAAACAAAGCTTACCACTGTTTCTTTATTATTCATCCTCTCCTTTGTCTGAGAGCCAAAGAAAGATTTTCTTATTCTTGGAGTTTTTTTCCATCATCTTTCCTTTTTTATTATTCTTTTTGGTCTCCTGGAAGGATGTCAGAATTCCTTCATCACAGGATGTTACAGGTAGAGAGGTCCTAAAAGATAATCTGTCCAATTCCCTCATTTTACAGATGAGGAAAATGATGCCCAGAGACCTGGAGCAGCTTGCCCCAGGTCAGGTGGCTAGTTAGAAGGGATTTATCCCAGTTAAGTTCCCAAGAGGACATTTGTGTTTGTCCTGACTTCCAAAGAACTGAACCAGAGGTCCAGCATCCTGACAGCAAGCTTCCCTCTGAGTAGAGCAGTAAGTGGAACAAGCTTATTAAGGAATAAATAGGCACCATTAGCATAAATTGCCTTAAAATGGGGAAAGGAAAAAAAAGATTTAGAAGGGAACATGTTAGCTATAACTGTGAATGCCGGAGAACTCTCCCTGATAGCTTTACAAAGCCACCTTGTAATCAAAGCAGAGAAGGATTTGATTATAAACTTCAAGACAAAATTGTGATGATTATATAGGTTAGTCTTCTTCTATACATTATAAGGATGCCTAAACACACACACACACAAGCATAACTGCATGTAAAAAGTTTGCTTCTGGACTGAATCATATTTTCCCAATGACTTCCATTATCATTTCAGACTTGTTTCCCCACAGGTAGAAAAACTGGCCTTAATAGCACAAATCCTATTTCAGAATGCGCTTCAAGTAAATTTTATCTCTGTCTAGGTATAGCATGTAAGCACTTATTCCAATTCTAAAACTTCAATGTTCACATTCAAATATTTTTACAATTGTTTCTATAGACTTCAAATACTCAAATTGATGAGATCTGATGTTTGAGCAGCACTATTGTATAACCCACATTACTCCATTTTAGGGGTGAACTATCTTTATAGTGTGAGTATCATAGTTCAAATTCCTACTGTTTTGTATGGCTGAGCATAGTCAGCTGGAAGAAGGTGTGGAACAAAGAGGAAGCAGGGAATGAATTGACTGAATCCAGCTTGTGTAGAGTGGAAAGGGGAATATATCAATCAATTCATCAACTTTTATAAAGGGATGTTATCTGCAGATGGCAATTCTCTTGAAGGGAAGGCAGAGAACATCAATATCAGATATTGGCAGGAAAAAAGCATAGACCATAGCAATTGCCCTGCCCAGCCCACAAAAGCCACTAGAAATCAATATGGCTTCCATGTTTGACATAAATACCATAATACCAAACTAACAGTCAGATACTGAATTAAATTTCTAACTTCTTGATGTTAGGGCTTCTTGATGTCCCCAAATATGCTTTTTTTCCCTCCAGATAACTCAATCAAGATAAGTAACCACTAGCCTCCAGCAAACTAAAAGGAGGCTATTGTCCCATTAAGTGGATATAAAGGTAGTTCTTTTCCTTTAAGTGGAACTGGGTTGCTATTAATAAGTATTTGCTGACACTAATGATTAACTAATTGATAACGAAGCTCTCTAAAACCTCTTACCTGATAAGAAAGACAGTCTAAATGCAGCCTGAGATTTAAAAGTTGGTTTTGTTGCTAGCTGCTGTGAGGCAAGACTCAAAATAAGGGATCAAATCGGTTTTGACTAATGTTCACCTCCTTGTAAGGATAAGGAAGAAATTCTAAAAATGTTGTAAAGCTCCACATAGACCCTACTCAATAAATTCTTGTGGACTAATGAATTTTTCCAAGGCCAAAAAACATTTGATTGGGGAGCAGGGAAAATAAGAAAGGGTAAAAATTAACCTTTCTATAAAGAATTTATTCTATAAATCTGAGGTCCATGGGTAAACCCCCAACATTCTCTCTCATTTGTAATTACAATTTAGGAGTCATGCAGGTGAATGGAATGTATGGCTATTCTCTTGGGTATATATAGATATAATATTTCTGTTTTACGTGTATGGTTGGATGGTATGAATGTATATCTATAAGAGTATGCCTGGGCAATGTGTATGGAAGCTGTTTATATGAGTAGATTATCC
This sequence comes from Pseudochirops cupreus, assembly GCA_028627135.1. Lineage (NCBI taxonomy): Eukaryota > Metazoa > Chordata > Mammalia > Diprotodontia > Pseudocheiridae > Pseudochirops > Pseudochirops cupreus. Next base: position 486,624,667 of record CM053581.1, read on the forward strand.
ATTGGTGTGGATGGATATGGCAGTAAATTAGGTAGGGGAGATTCCCAAATGGAGTCATGACTTTTTTAATGACTTTGACTCTTACGTGCTCACATTATTTATTTTCTGATCACGTAGAGAAAGAAACTTCCTCCTAAAACTTACTTTGATGAATCATCAATTAAAAATTAATTTAATTTTTTTCAATTAACGGAAATCAATTTTTTCTTCCTCCCACTACCCTATTGCACAAAATCCTTGAAACAAGTGAGCATTGTCAATAAAAATGAATTCATGAATTGGCCATATTTAAAAATATCTATCTGTCTGTCTATCTATCTATCTATTCATATGCCAATAGATATAGATATAGATGAATCATTCCATACCTTGAATACGTCACCTCTCTGTCAGGAGGTGGGAAGCATGCTTCACATTAGTCCTAGGTTGTTGAACTCAAATTACAATGTTGTTATCATATAAATTGTTCTTCTGGTCATGCTCACTTCACTCTGCATCAGTCCATACAGATTTTCCTAGATTTCTCTGAAACCATCCTTTTCATCATTTCTTACAGAACAATAATGTTCTGTTACATTCATTTACAAGTAATTTGTTCAGCCATTCCCCAACTGATGGATACCCCCTTAGTTTCCTACTTTCTGCCACCACAAAAAAAACCTCCTATAAATATTTTTTGCATACAGGTTCTTTTCTCTTTCTCTGATTTCTTTTATCTCTAGGGATAAAAACCTAGTAGTGGTATCACTCAAAAGATATGCACAGTTTAATACCTAGCTCATTAGTAAATGAAGAGGTGCTGATAAATGCTTGCTCCCCTCCCCAATCCATAAATTTGAAAAGTCATTTCTTCTTTTCTCCTCTATTTTTTTATGATGGAAAGTTATGTTTTCTTTGGAGCTTACCTAGGTATATAGGGTCAGATGTTGGGTCTATACCTAATTTTTGCAAGACTGCTTTCCAATTTTCCAAGCAGTTTTTGTTGAATAGTGAGTTCTCACCCAGTGGTTGGGTCTGTAGGTTTAATCAAGCATTAAACCACTGTATTTGTTTCTTTATGCAGTTTACCTAATCTGTCCCACTATTGGTCTATTGACAACAAGTTCTTAATGACTATGGCTATCGAACACAAGTTCAGGCAGGCTTTACCCTCCTGGAAAGATTAGGGTATGGTCTGCAACAGGCCATATGAAACAACTAATTGGCTTGTTTGCTTCACATTAGTTAAACTCTTGTTAGACATGTTGATGGTCCATGTCCATGTCTGTTACCTTATTCATTTCTCATTGCTGAATGTAACTTATTCTCCTTCTACATATGATGACACTTTGCCCCCTGTGTGTTCTAAAGAGTAGTATCCAGTTTTTCAAACTGAATAATATATCTAAAAATTGAATCTTGATATGTATATTTGTGGTTCTTATTCTTCATTGATTTGAGATTGGCTATGTTTTTTTTTAATTATATAGGTTTGTTGGACTTTGCAAGCAAGATGTATTATTTAGATTATTGGTGCATGCTTTTGTGAAATAACCTATGAGATAATAATTTATAATTTGCTTCTTTTCAATGGATGTCTTTTTATATGATGTTAATTACCAAGTACATTCCTCCCTTCTCCCCTATCCAACATGTATTCCTTTGTAACAGATTCAAAAAGAAAGGAGTGGGGAAAGTGATTCAGTAAAATCAACAGACATATCGATTGCATCTGGCACTAATTATAGTATTCCACATCCTTAGCCTGTGCCACTGTAATGAAGGGAGGAGGCATTTTCTAAACTCTTCTGTGGGTCAGAGTTTGATCATCATGATTGCACAGTGTTCAGTTTCACTTTATTGTCCTTTCCATTGTAATAGTGCTCATATGAAAAATGTAATCTTATTGGTATTAAACTTGATTCCATTGAAGCTCCGCTCTTGGTAAGAGTGAAATCCTCTTTTCTGCCCCATTCTACTACAGCCCCATATGCAGCATCAGAAAGTACCTAGTTTCCATGTGGCAAACAGGGCACTGCTGTGGTTGCAGTGGGGGTTTGCAAAAGGGGCTATGGTGTGAGTATGGATGGGGGGGGGGTATATTTTGTAGCATCAAGTATCTATAAATGGTATATTTCAGGTTTTGTTGTTGTTTAGTCATTTCAGTTCTGTCTAACTCTTTGTGACCCATTTGGAGTTTTCTTGGCAAAGATGGTGGAACGGTTTGCCATCTCATCTAGCTCATTTTACAGATGAGGAATCTGAGGCAAACAGGGCTAAGTGACTTGCCTAGGGTCACACAGCTAGTAAGTGTCTGAGTAATGTGTTCAGCTCTTCCTGACTCTGGGCCTGGATAGAGCCACCTAGTACTCCAGGTAGTTAATTTAATTCAGCTCTCTTTTTGTTAATAATGTGGATCAATATGGAATTACCATTAGGCAACTAATTAAAAACAGAATTATTTTCTTTAGAGAAAATTAAATGTGTCTTTTCCCTGACAGCAGGATAAAAGATCAAATTTCTTCTGAACCCAGCAATGTATTTCCAATAGTGATCTTGGTTTGTGCCCATTTTACAGGGCTAGTGTGAGGTCCAAAAGAGATAATGAATGCAAAGCCATTGTAGACTTTCCGAGTACTGTCAATGGTATTATTATTACTATTAAAATAAAACTAATAAAAAATTCAAAATGTAACTGATTTTTGAAAAGAGAACCTTGTATACACATGCGCGCATGCACACACACACACACACACACACACACACACTTTCTCACTCCTATAGACTGCATGCAAATAAAATATGCATTTTTGAAAAATCTGTAGGAAAGAGGTTTTCTCTTGAGGCAAATGATATAGCTACCATTTTATTTGGAGATCTTGCCAGATGGACTTTTATAAAATTGTGTAAATTGAAGGTTTTTATAAGCCTGTTCTACTAGCTTGGGAAAAAAAGAGAAAAGAATAGTGTGTACCATTGTTTGATAACAGTAGCTAAAGAAGATATTTGAAGTCATGATTAAAGAAAGGCATTGGGAATGGGTAGATAAGGAAATCCAGAGAGACCATGAATGGAAAAAAAAGTACAAATTTGGCGCATCATATGAAGTTTATTTTTAAAATAGTTACCAACACATTTCTTTTTGTCCAGGCTGATTTATTTCCCCAACTCCTTTTCAGTTATTTTTTTTAAAAGGAAATAGAAACCAATGCTTCCCATTGTTTGTAATAATTTCCTCTGTCCCTAAGTAATGTTTTCCTATCATTACATGCTCACACTACTTTTTTAATTACCAGGTTGATAATGGACATTGTAAAAAAAAATAAAAAAAATAAACTCCCCCATGAGTTGTCAGGATTTGGTAGAAGTGAAGAATTAACTAATTTGTGTTGTTTTAAAACAGAAAGAAAATAAAATTGGCCAATTTAGGGTTAGCAAATATTTACAACCTGCTTATCTAGTTATACAACTTAGTGTTGTAAGGAATTGACTCAAAATTGACATATTAAGGAGCCAATATGTTTTCATTATGAAACTATGATTTCATTGGCCTGATGTTGGTACCCACTCATGGTATGTAAATTCCCTCCTCTAATGGAGTTCATCAGTTCACCTGTAACTAATGGTCTTAGTTGCTTAACGAATTAAGTTTAGGTGACATCTATGGTAACTCAATCAGAGGTAGAACTTGAACCTAGCTCTTCTTTACCCTAAAAGAGCTACTTTGTCCAAAGTTAGCTGCGCTAGACGAACTAGAAAGTTTAGGTAAGACAATTTCCCTGACCTTGTAGGGCTTATAGCCTAGCAAATAACTATAAAAACAAATAATTTATGACAAGTACGTAAGAGAAGTGCAAGTCAGGGAGGAGGAGAGCGGGGACAAGTTCAGGTTTTTGACAACAGGGAGCAGAGTTCAGGAATGGATTTATGGATGAAATATCATTTGAGTTGAGCTCTTTCTTTCTATTATACCAGCCAGCTTTGTGTACCTGCTATGGATTAGGACTGAAGTTGTCTGTGGTACCCTAGGCCAAGAAAAGTCACAACTAGAAGGTTGAAGCAGAAAGAAAAGAAACACAATCAACAAATCAGGCAAAGGGGTCTTATCTCAAGAAAACAAAAAAGATTCGATTTCTACACAATGTTCAGTAAAATTGTGGCACTCTGTGTCCTGTGGATAGATATATGGTTCTCATGACTGGTTGTCCAGATTCCCTCAAATCTGCTGTAGTTGATCTTCTCCCACTATGATGCTAACAACAGCTTGGATGTGACCAGTCTCTCATTTTTCCGTCCTTTCCTACCTTCCTCTAACCTCATAAATGTCCTCTACCCCCAACTTCAGGCATTCAATACCTTGTACTCTTTCATCAATTGCTCTGGTCAAACCTGCTTTAAGAAAGAATCAATCACTTCTACCTCAATATTAATAGGACTTTAGAAGGAAAGCATTGTACTTTAGTCCCACTTAAACCAAGAAACAAACAAAGGCAGAGGAAATTTACAGGATTCACAGAAGTGCAGGCCTACTCCATTTCTCCATTGGAATGTAGAGGTTGCAGCTGATTCTCGAAGACTGTACTAGCAGAACACAAACAGACTGATGAAGTTATAAAGACTTCAGGTACCAATCCAGGGAGAGACCTTCATTGGGGGAACAAGCTGGCTAAATGCTGAGTCTCATTGTCAGAAAACTGGCCATCAGAGAATTAGTTATTTGGCCATGGCAAACTATAAGATGCTAAGGAGTGATATTTTGGAGGGGGCTGGGGAATGACTCCTCTGATAACAATGCAGATCATTTAACACATCAAAATCCAGATAATAAACTCCTAAATATTACCTTTCACATGGTTTTTGTTGCTTTTTTTTTTTTTAGGGAAGGGAGGGAGTTCCTGTTGTGATTTCATCTGTGATTTCCCAATGTGGAGACTCTTCACTAACAATGATTAGCAACTCATTCACAACTTGAGTTACTGTAACTTGATATTCCCTTGGAGCAATATGAGGTTAAGTGACTTTCTCATGCTTACACAGCTGTTATATGTCGGAGCAAGACTTGACCTCATGTCTTCCAGACTCCAAGGCCATTCCTCTATCCACTACCCCTATGATACCTCTCACATGGTGTGTTTGAATATTAGTATCTATCTCTTATTATGGAATAAAATACTTTTCCCTTAGAGGAATTTCAGAAGTGTGCTGGTGTGGTAGAAGGATTATTAGAGGTTAGAAGAGGGAAGAGGACCTCCCTGACAACTTGCCATCCTATGTGGTTCAAATGTCACTAATTATTACTATAACTCATCAAGTCACCTTTCCTACAGTATTTTGCTTTTGTTGTTTTGTTGCTCAGTTGTTTCAGTCATGTCTAACTTTTTGTGACCCCATTTGGGCGAATATATTGGAGAGATTTGCCAATTCCTTCTCCAGCTCATTTTACAGCTGAGGAAACTGAGGCAAACAGGGTTAAGTAACTTATCTAGGGGCATACAGCTAGTAAGTGTCTAAGGCCAGATTTGAACTCAGGAAGATGAGTCTTCCTGACTCCAGGCCTGGTGCTCTAACCACTGAATCACCTAGCTGTGCTTCCTTCCTATAGCATATCTAGAATTTATAGAGCACTTTAAGGTCTGAAAATCACTTTAGGCATATAATCTCATTTGGTCCTCACAGCAATCCTTTGAGGCAAGTGTTATCACTTTACTATCATCATCATCATCATCACCCACATTTTATAGATTGGGGAAACTGTGCTACAGAGGTTAAGGGACTCTACCAGGGTCACAAAGATAAATGAGCCCACCCCCAAGGTGGGATTTGAACTCAGGATCTCCTCCTCCAAATCCAACACTCTATCCACCACATGTCCTAGTAGCAATGGATAGGAACAATGGTACAGGAATGAACTCATGTCTCTCTGTTGGAGGCAGGCAGCAGAGTTCTCTGAAACAGCAGACAGGGAACACTGAGTAAGAAGCTGAGAGAATCCTGCTGCCAACCTGGCGCAAGGATCACTTGGAAAAATCCATCTCTTCATTTTCTCTGAGAAGAATAGGGAGTCATTTTTCTCCCATGCTGTACTACTTTCTTTGATCAATGTGTATTTAATAACTAGAGAAGCTGTGATTTATCAAAGTGACCTGTCTGAGAATGAGGTAAAAGATGCTTAATACTGGGAGCCTACTCTGTCTGAGCTTGACCAAGGAGGGAATGAGTACAATGCACGCGCACGTGCGCACACACACACACACACACACACACACACAAATGGATAATAATAATAATAGCTAATACTGATATGGCATTACTATGGGTCAGCACCATAAGCACTTTACAATTATTATCTCATTGATTTTTACGATAACCCTGGGAGGTAGGTGCTATTAGTATCCTCATAATAAATGAAGAAATTGATGCAAATATAGGTTAGGAGACTGTCCCAGGATCACACAACTAGTAAGTGTCTGAGGCTAGATGAACTGAGGTCTTCCTGAGCTCTCAGTACACTGAGCCACCTAGATAAGGACCATAAATTCATGTAAGGAAGTAGCGGCCAATTCCGTGGATAATATTGGTCATTCATGGTGATTTTATTATGCAGAATCACAGAATTTCAAGTTGCAAGGGGTCTCAAAAGACCATTTAGTCCAGTCCCAAGGTGGGGAACCTGTGGCCTTGAGGCTCTCCAGGGCAATGGAGTATAAGTTTTGGTAGGTTTTTGCTGTTTATTTGTGTCTGACTCTGGGGTTTTCTTGGCAAAGATACTGGAGTTGTTTGCCATTTCCTCTTCCAGATCATTTTCCAGCTGAGGAAACTGAGGCAAATAGTGTTAAGTGATTCGCCCAGGGTCCTACAGCTAGTAAGTATCTGAGGCCAGACTTGAACTTAAGAAGAGGAGTCTTGCTGGTTCAAGGCCTGGTGCTCTTTTTACTCTGTCATCCAGCTGTTCTTGGTAGATTCTACCATGCTGAAAAGATTTCAAGTATGGCCTCAGAAAAACACTAATTCTTTTCTTGCCATTTACCAGTCTAGCTCTTTGGTAAGGCTTATCACTAGTAGCTCAATCACTTTGTGTTGAATTCTTTGGACGTGGCAAATGATAAAACAAGGAAAAATATGTTCAAAGCAATGTATTAGGTCCTGTTATAAGGATAAAACGAAAAACAAACCCCCGTTGTCTAGGATCTTGCATTCTACACATAAAATAACACTTTGTGTAGACCTTACACATGATAGGCACTTAAATGCTTGTTGAATTGAACTTCAGACAGATCCTTTATGCATGGAGGGATGTAGATTACTTCTGTCCTAAGGAGTATTCATCAAGTTATCCATCTTCCTTCTTCCTAAGTCCCATGTAGTTAAATAACTATCATGTATATGATAAGAAAGGGGAGTATTTTCACAATGATGCCACCCACTTCCAATCTCTTCATGGGCTGGACAGATGCTATCACTACTGGATGGGGGTAGAAAAGCCTTGTAAGGAAGAACAGAAAGTAGGTCAAGTACCCATGCTACAGCATTTCTTTTTTTTCCTGTCTACCACAGAATGCATTTTGTCATAGAAATGGTAGTATAGCTAGTGATTAAATTCCGACACCAGTCCAAAAAACCAATTAGGTCCACAATATAACTGAAATAGAATTCTAATACAATAGACAAATAGACTAGTCAAATGGAAGGGCCTTCGGTTGTGTGGACAGATACTAAAAGAACAAACTCTTATGCCTCTTAATCATATGCTTCTCTCTGAGGAACACCTCTGAGGCTTCCTTCACTCATTAAAAATAAAAGTAGATGGTACTGCTTGTATTACCCACCTCCAAGGAATTTTTTGAAGAAAGCACTTGTAAACTATATAGGGGATTGGGATGGGTCCTTCATTCATACTAGGCATTCCCAGGGTTGTGGAAACTCCCAGTACCAATGTAGGTCGGGACATGATCTGTCACTTAGTTGCTTCCTGGGAACACTGAAAGACTGGAGTTTCTCATCCAGGGTCACATATATAGTAGCTGAAGAAGTCCGGATGTTGACTTAGATCTTCCTGACTTTGAGGCCAGTTCTTTATCCATTACACCACATTGACTCTAACACAACTATCAAACTCAACATGAATATGAGCTTCTCTTAGAGTTCCCATAAATTATCTGATAATTTAAAGTAGACTAAATTCTTAATCAAATCCTTGTATATTTCTCTAATGTTTAATAACTCATTTTAAAGGTATAACAGAAAAAATATCCACATTACCTAAATCAGCAACATTATGAGCTAAATAGGCTTCTTTGGGCAAGTCTGGAAGTCTTAACTCCATTCATAACTTTGTTTCCAAGGGAAAATGTGTCCTAAATTCCAGATAATGTGCTTACAAGTGAATTATCGGAACTATAGAACTACATCTCCTTTGTCAATTTGGTGTTTGCTTTATAGGTTTAATGTTGTGCACCTGATTGTATTCTAGTTCTTTCAAAAGTACATACTAAAATAGATAAATGGTTGGAAGATATGGAATTCCTTGAGAACAGGGATAGTGTTTGCTTTTCTTTGGATCCCCAGTACTCCAGTGCCTGGCACATAACAGGTGATTAATGATAGTTGACTTGATTTGATTTGACTATCAGCAGTCTCATGATTGTTCCAAATAATTCATTTAAAACATCCAAATAAAAACAACCCTTAGGTAAAGTCATATCCCTCAAAGTGGCAAAAGATGATAAAAAAGTGAAAATTGTCAATGTTGGAGAGACTGTCAGAATACAAGATAATTACTACAATTGCTGGAGCTCTGAATTGCTCCGATCAGTATGGAAAACCATTTGTAATTACAGGCATATCTCATTTTCTTGCATTTCACTTCATTGCACTTCACAGATATTGTGTTTTTTACAAATTGAAGGTTTGTGACAACCCTAAATTGGTGCCATTTTCCCAACAGGATGTGTTCACTTTGTATCTCTATGTCACAAGTTTGGTCATTCTCTCTGTATTTCAGACTTGGTCACTATTATCATGTCAGTTGTGGCAATCTGTGATCAGTGACATTTGATGTGACTATTGTAATTGTTTTGGGGCACTATGAACTGCACCCATACAAGATGCTGAACTTAATCAATATATGTTGTATGTGTTCTGACTGTTGCACCAACTGACTGTACCCAGTCTCTCTCCCTCTTCTTGGATTTCCCTATTCCCTGGGACACAACAACATTAAAATTAAGCCAATTGATAACCCTGTGATGACCTCTAAATGTTCAAGTGAAAGGAGAAGGAGATCAATGAGGCAAATTTCATTGTTCCCCTATTTTAAGAAATTTCTACAGCCACCCCAGCCTTTAATAGCTTCCACCTGATCAGTCAGCAGCCATAAACATCAATGTAAGACTTTCTACCAGCAAAAATATCATGACTCACTAAAGGCTTAGATGATAGTTAGCATTTTTAGCAATGAAGTATTTTTAGAGTAAGGTATATACGTGTTTTTTTAGATATAATACTATTGCATACTTAATAGACCAGAGTATAATTTAAACATAACTTTTATATGCACTGGGAAAACCAAAAAATTCATGCGACTTGCTGTACTGTGATATTTGCTTTATTGCAGCAGTCTGGAACTGGACCTGCAACATCTCCAAGGTATGCTTATATGTGCCAAAATATTTGTGGCAGAGTTCTTTTGTGACAGCAGAAGAAATGGAAACAAAATGGTTACCTACCATTTGGGGAATGACTGAGAAAACCACCTTATACAAATGAAATTAAATATAATTGTGCCCTTAAAAAGCCAAAGACTAAGAATTCAGAGGAGCATCAGAGAAGGGTTGCTGAATGGAAAAAAAAAAACCAGAATGACTCGAACAATGTATACAGTGGCTATAATAATACAAATTTAAAAAACACAACAAAAAGCAGGAGAATGCGTATTAATTGTAATGACCAATCTCAGCCCTGGAAACTGGCTGATAAAACATATTTCTCTCAGTAGAGAGTTACTATGAATGTATGTGTGGTTTTACTTAATTTTTTTTCCTTTTTTTTCAATGGAGTATTCAAACGGGGGAGGGTTGAGAGCTTATATATAATTAAGGGGAGATGATTGTGGTATAAAAGTAAAAGGCCTAAATAAAATATTAAATCTGTAAAAAAAAAAAAAAAGAATATGGTGAACCATATGCAGAAGACACAATGTGTACATATTAAGCAGAATAATCCATTGATCAGACTATCCCCATTTGTAGACAATGCCAGCTATCAGTGCAAGGATAGACTTGTGATTTCATCTGTGTAAGGAACTCTCAGATGAGGAAACTCCCTCTATCAGTGTTGCAACATCTCTACAATTTATAATGTTAGAGAATTGCCTCTAGCAGTGAGAGACCTTTAGTTGTGACTTGCCTAGGGTAACAAGGCCAATATGACACAGGCCAGATGCACCCACATCTCTCTGGCTTCAAGGATAGTTTTCTCTGTACTACTCCTATTAGTACACATTACAGAGCCAGCAATATTAAAACATCACCTTTTTGTGATATTTAAAATCAATAGGCATTGATATTGTACATGCATTTCGCAAATGATAAGGACCACAAAGTACCAGAATTACCAATATCCTTTCCCATTTCTGGGCTATTCTTATGTGACACTTGTGTGTTAGGCTAAAGATAATTTGCAGAGGCTCTACAACCATCAAAGGCCCCATTAAGTGAAAACTTGCTCTTTTTGAGGCTGAGGTCTGAAGTATTCTGTGAAGCCGATCTGTATAGCAAAAAAGAAAAAATTTGAGCAGTGGTTCATTTTATCTATGTAAACAACCAAGCCAGATATTTCATTTTGGAGGCTCAGGACCAAAGCCATGGCAATTGGAGTCAGAGAAGCTAGTCAGGGAAGTTCCTGCCTCTGAAAAGTCATTTCTATGGGACTTTGAATAAGTTACTTACCATCTCTGTGCCTCAGTTTACCCATCTGTAAAATGAAGGGTTTAGAAAAGATCAGGGGTTGTTAACCTTTTTTCTGTGTCACAGTCCCTGGGGGCAGTCTGGTGAAGCCTATGGACCCCTTTGCAGAATAATGTTGCTAAATGCCTAAAATAAAATACATAGGATTGTGAAGGAAATCAATTTCTTTGAATGCTATCATTAAAATATTTTTAAAACAACTTTATGAACCCCAGGTTAAGAATCCCTAGAGATGATCCCTGAGGTCCTTTTCCTTTCCCTTTCTGGCTCTATGATTCACCCAGCTCAGGAGGATTTCCATTATCCATACAATCCTGTTGTGTTCTCCTGCTGTGGATGAATAAAAGGTGCCTGTGTTGGAGTCAGTCCATGGGGAACTGCTAAATGTATCTTTGTTTTCTTAAATCATTCATCACATTCATGCAGAAAATCCAGTGTTCTACATTTTCCTTTGTAAATGTAAAAAAAAATTCGAGGGTCCACTCTAGGCAGGGATTTGTCACATAGGTCAGTGCCAGCCTCATGGCTTACACAGGGCCATTACTATTCAAGGGGCAGCTGAGCAGCTCAGACCCTGCCAGGCCAGGTCCTGGAGACTCAGAGACAAATTCCTTTTTAGTGCAGTTTTGACATTCAAGGGACAAGCTAGAATTTCAAATTCAATCTTTTGACTCTATGACCAGGGATTGATAAGATCCAGAGAACTCTTTCTGAGCATGGTGAAGCCAGCACCCTGCAAATCCCCAGCAAAAGAATTTTAAAGGATGAAAATAAATTCAGGGACAAAATAATACAGAACTAAAGGGAACTCTTAAAGCAACATTGTTTGTTTTGTCTTTTTAATCTCTTGCCAAACTAAAAAAAAAATGTTAACAAACTTCTAGCCAACAGCCCCAGAATCAGGAAGATGAGAAGAAAAAAAAAAGTCAGCTCCCTAAGCAAACAAAAGGCCATTTACCCCCTTGACACCCTATGTGGACTTTGAAGCCACACTTCTCTCACAATTACTGCATTCTGCCTCCAGAACAATGCCAGCCCCTTAATGGAGGAATATTTCAATCAATTTGAAATGCAAATGAGAAAGAATGAGTATAAAATGGTGCCCCTAGTGCCCAGCTACCCGGGCTGAAAGAGGCAGGAGACTGAAACAACCCAAGAAACTGTTCAATTTGAGAATAGTAAGAACATGATTAAACTTTATGGTACTAATTCCATCACATACAAGTGGAAGAATGTGCTAGGAGGGCACAATTTCACAGGATTCAAGGCTTATTCACTTACCAACTCTCACTGATTTACTTGTGAATTAATTAAATCCATCAAACATTTATTAAATGCCTACTATGTGCAAAGCAACTGTACTAGATTCTAGGGCTAGAACAGAAAAGAACAGAAAGTATCTGCCCCCAGGGAGTTTATATGAGGAGGCAAGAAGAACATGCTCAGATTTAAGTACATACAAGTAAACTTCAACAGAATCATAGATCTAGAGCTGGAAGGAATCCAAGGTCATGAAATCCAATTCACTCATTTTACAAACAAGGAAATGGCATCCCAAAGAGAAGTGACAGTCACAGGAAGTGGAAGAGATGGGATTTGAATGTATAGCCATTGATCCCTGTGTGAGATGAAAGAGTTTGGATTCTGAGTCTGAGGTCAGAAAAGGTCTTTATTCTTTCTCATGAGAAAGGACTTTTCCTCTGTTGGTAACATGGCATCTGCCAGGAAGAGAGTAATAGATAGAAGCAAGTCCATGGTTATATAACCTTCTAATGCAAAAACCCAACCTCCCAAGTGACCTTCACTCTCGTTGGTAGAGGGGCTGGCTCACAATCTAAGTGTTGGCTGAGACAAAGGACCTGGAAATATGTGAGTGTCCAATGGAAGGCCAGGAAAGTAGTATTAACCTTATTTGGCGTATCTTGTGCTGAGGTGGCACTGGTGAGGGTCTCCATTGCTCTAAGTCCAAGATTCCTGGAAGGTCAAGTGACTTCTAAACTTAGGCCTAGTGAATACTGAAGCCATTCAAGATTTGATTTTTCAGAATGGGAAAACGTCCCTGCAAATTATCCCTCACATTCCGAATCCAGGGCTTTCCCCACTGCATCATGCTGCTGTTCTTGCAGTAATAGCTGGAGGCATGCCTTTATCATTAAGATTGCCCACATGTAATTTGATAATTTAAGAATGAGCATAGGCTACATGAAGTCCTGAAGTTTTAAAAATTTAAACCTTTTACCTTGGATAAATTAAGTATGTAGCTATGATAGAAAAAAAATTATAAACATTTTAAAAGAAGCTTATTTAGATTCTTCTTACAACTAGAATACAGGCCAACTTTAGTCTTGCCACCGATTATGAAACAGTGCTTAGCTGAACTTTCTACCTCCTTGAAAATGGAATGGTACTGGTGATCATCACTAGGGAATGCTCATATATTCTAAGCATCATGAAGGTAGCTCCATTTTGCTGAAAGACTGTAGAACCAGAAAATTCAATTAGGTAATTTTGGCAGATTCTTTTGAAATACTCTCCCTATATCTGTCAGTTTCTTCACTCATTTCAAGCTTCTCAGAAAAGTGCATATCACACAAGGAATTCACTTCTTTAAATTTCTTCAAACAGTTAAAAATTTAATTTCCCTGTAATTGATTGTACCAATAACAAGCAATGAATTTCTTGCTTTTAGCTAGTGGGCACTTCAGTTGTACTACCCAGAAAATGCAGTTTGCTTTCTCATCCAATGGAGTTTTTATTTGTCAGAGGATCTGAAATAAGAATTCCAAGTGCACAACTGTGTAATATAGCTGCATGAAGTCTTAATAAAGCTGTTTTTAAATGCAATTTAGGGATTCCTTCTATCATACCTGCAAACCAAAGTTATTAAAATTTAAAGCAAGCAAGGATTTTATGAAACTCTGTACATAAGGAGAATAAGAAATCATAGCAGAACTTACAGGACATAACTTCAAGCATAATAAAGCTATTTTCTTCAAGGATTATTTTGCCATGGTGCACTGACATAGGTTATAATAACCTCTGCATCCTGTAGAAGACAATCTTCAAGAGTTACTGAGGACAAAACAAAAAAGCATCCTTCTTCAACTAACCTACTGTGAACCACCCAGAACTCAATTAGGCGGTTCCTCAGATTGCAGCCATCACTGAGCCTCTACTCAGTCTTACAGATTTGGTCGGACCTGACAGAGCCTTTGTTCCACTGGCATAGGCTTTGGAAAGCCTGAGTCACCTCCATCTCCTGATGAGTCATCAGAGTAGGTTTTCAGTGGAGGTATAATCCTATTTCAATTGTCTTCTGCTCTGCTAGAAATTTATAAATATCTAATTTAATATTTAAGTTAGCAATATTTTTTTCAAAACTTGGAAAAGAAAATAGGAATAAATAAAATGTTTTAATGGGCTTTATTTGTTTTAATGAAATACCTTACTCTCTCTTAACATGTTAAGAGCAATACATTTAATTTATCATATCTATCTATCCAGGTAGAGTATCACATATGAATGACATTTCTTCCGATTCAAGAAAAACACTGGAAACAGATTACAGAATCAACACAGATATAAATAGCATGGAGCAAACTGGCCTTGTCCCATTGAATCAGGTGACTCAATGGACAGAGCACTGGACTTGGAATCTGGAAGATCTGAGTTCAAATCTTGCCTCAGATACTTGTCACTTAACCTCTACCTCAGTAGCCTCAATACAAAATGAAGTGGTTATACTTGATAACCTTTAAGATTCTTTCCAGTTCTCAAACAATTCCCCTCTAATCAGGAAGGGCAAACTCCCTCTCCAGCAGGACATATTTCCATATTTATTTCCCATGGTCCATTCTATTCCTATGCTTTGCCTTAAAGGCTATTAGAGACATACAGCATAAGTACTCCACTGGACCTTCTGAGGGCAGGGATTCTGAAAGGACTGCATCCATGGTAGAATGGGCTACCATGTACATCTCCCAAAATGGCTTAGTCTAATGCATCTCAGAGTTCCAGAGCTCAAGCAATCCAATAGCCTCAGCCTCCCCTGTAGCAAAGACCATAGGCATTGGCCACCATGCACCCAGCAGTATGACCTTGAGAATGTCACTTAACTTTTTTGCAGCCTCTTCTTCATATGTGAAAAATTTTGAGGTTAGGTTAGATGTTCTCAAAGATTCCTTTAAGTCTACCTCTTCTGAAACTTAGGAAGTCAGAGTCATTTCTATTATATTATGCTGCTAATCTCTTGACCACGTACCTATGGATCCTTGAAGAACCAAGTTTAAAGGAAACTAGTATATCATTGTGTCTGTAATTTTAAGATAAAGTTCACCTAATTTGGACTTTTTCAGGTTATTTTCAATATATATCATGAAGCAGTTAACATGAAAACATCCCTAGCTCAGTACCCTGTTCATTTGGGGAGAAGAAGGATGATGCTTTATGGCCAATAACCCAAGAACTAGCTATGAATACCTCACATCAAATGAGCACAAATGCGAATTAATTTAAACAATTATGATTATAAAAGTTAAAGTTGAAATAAGGATTTAGAGACAAAAAGAAGATCAAGGTAAAACATTTTTCAATTGTAGTAGCTGGGCAAAATGTCACACATATCCTCTCCACTCCCACTTTTCCATCCCCCAAAGACAGGAGCAAGGAAAGCTGATAACAGACACTAGGAATAGCCAGGGCTTTTAGAACATTTTCCCATCCTCTGCCTTTATGAAAAGAAAAAAAAAGTTAATTGTAATCAGATAAAGACAGTGTACAATGGAAATGAAGAAAACCTGATGCCACTCTGAGATTTTATGTGTGGTCTAGGACACTTAACTCTCTCAAAGGTATCTACTGGGCATTAACAGCTCACTGGCATATAGGTGGGATATGACTAACTTCTAGGCAACATAGATCATCTAGTGCCACCAAATTGCTATGACAGCAGGCAAACACTGGGAAGATATTAGAAAAAATCATAACTCAATCAATTTGCGATCATCTTGAAGGGCACATGATATTAGGAAGCAATATAGCTTTGTGAAGAGCAAGTCATGCCAGCCTCATTTAATTTCCATAAATTATGGGCCAAAAAGAATTTATCATCTTGTGGCCAGTCATCTGGTGATGGGCTTTTCTGTACTTAGACAGGCCAGTCCTATGACAGAAGCTGTAAGGTCTCTAGTCAGGGCTGTATTTGAAGCCTTTCCGGCATAGGAGAGCCTGCCAGAGGTTTTAACCTATGGGCACAGTCTTTAATAAACCAGCATCACTCCCACATCAGGATGTGCATTAGAGTAAGAAATCAGTAGAGGTGACCCTGGGCTCTGGAGACTATGGTAGTAGACAAAAAGGTTAGAACCCTAAAGGTTCTAACAAGTTAGAGATGCTGTGAGTGCAGGCCCATTAGTGAACTATGGCTCTCTTGCATGACCAGCCTAGCCAACCACAGGAGGTTGCTCATCAAGTGATTTATTTTTTGTCCAAGGAAACTTATGAAGAAACCAAATAAGTAGCCTTCCATGTTGCAATCCCCTTCCACTTTGGCAATGACAATGGCAAAATAACAGGAAAAGACAGAGCATACCAAAAATTAGAATGCTATCTTTGTCCAATGACCAATTCATTGTTAAATTATTAAATGAATGCATGAATTAATAAAATATGTATTAGGCACTTGCTTTGTGCAAAGCATTGAGATATATGCTGGTGATACAAATAGAAAAGTAAGGTACATTCTGTTCTCAAGGAGTTCTCATTCTAATGTAAGAGATAATTTATATGTAATGTATATGTAATATACACTCAGCTGTGAGTTAGGGGGAAGGCCCCATGTTTCTTAGGGTGCAGGGACAGAGTAGATGGTGATTCTTCTTCTTTATTGATATTTCCACTGGAAATTATATCAGTTTCTGAAAGAAACCAATTCAATTCAAACCAATTCAACTCAGCAAGAATTTATTAAGTACTTAGTATGTATAAGACTTCATTTACAGTGATATTCTCACTAGAAATGAAAGCAAGAGAACTAAAGATGTTACAGCTAAATAGAAAGATAGCTCATAGATTCTCTCAGAAATGGAAAGGGAGTTGGAGAAGATGGTTTGATCATGTTCCCCAAGACCCCCAATTTCCCCCCAAAAAAAAGCAAACCAGGGAACAAAATATTGTTTCATGGGACTCTGGGTCACCTCATCTTGCAGTATGCACAATGAGCCCCAGAAAATAGAATACTATAAAGAAAATTTGAACTATGCTTTGACATCTATCATAGAGGATGAAGAAGCAGAAAAATTCTTCCGTTTCTTCCTGTTTTCTGAGTCTTTCACCTTACTCTGGTCTTACTTTCATCCCTTCACAATCTAAACCCCATGGTGGACCAGTTCAACTGTGAATCATCCTCCATGTTGGATTTCTTGTTTGTACCTTGCCAAAGCTCAAATATGGCTCTTTCCCATAATCTACCTTCCATGCTACTTGTACACTACTGAGTGCCTTTGAAGGGCATCAGGAAACCTCTATGACTGAGTCCACTACCAATTTATGCTACCTAGTCTTTACTAGGTCTTCACTGATATGTATCAATCTTCTGTAGCACATTACCTTCTGCAACTGTTCCAAACCTTCTCTTCCCTCAAGTGCCCTGCATCAACCACTTGTTCCCTTTTCCCACTCCACAGAGGACATCATTTACTAATGTACTGAGAAAATAAAGGCACTATGTATCAAAAGCCTTCTGCCTCACTCCCCATTCTCTTCTCCTTTGCCCCAGTCTCTGAGGATTGAACAAGCTTCATAAAAAAGATAAGTGTCCTTGATCCCATTTTCTCCTGTCTCCTCTAGGATCTTGCTCTCTTAAATCATTCCTCACCTCTTCTCTCACATTCAGTCTTATCAACTAGCCCCTTTTTTGCTACATACAAAAATATCCAGTAGTCTCCCATCCTTAAAAAAACCTCCAGCCAAACTCAAAAAATTCATACATTCATTGCCTCAACTTTCTCACTTTCTACACTCTTCTCAGGCCATTGCAGTGTAACTTTTGACCCCACCTTCCAGCTGAATCTATTCTCTCCATGGTTAACAAGAGAGGCAGCATGGTGTGGTTCAACCAGTGCTGCTGATAGTTAGTCACATGACTGTGGGCAACTCATATAACCTCTTTAAATCTCAATTTCCTCCTCTGGACAATGGGGATAAACAATACCCAAAGAACAATGTTATTGTGAGGCTAAAATGAAATACTTATGGAAAATGATCTATAAATTTTAAATCAGATCTTGAACCAGGAAGAATAAAAGTCCACCTGTACCTCATACCTTGTGAATTTATGCAAATCACTTGACTAGCCCTGAAATAAGTCTCTAAAACTCTAATTTTCCTTTCTTCCTCCCTTTTGGAGGCAATCAGGGTTAAGTGACTTGCCCGGGGTCACACAGCTAGTAAGTTCTGTTACCACATTTGAACTTAGGTCCTGTGTTCAAGGCTGGTGCTCTATCCAATGTGCTACCTAGCTGCCCCTCTAAGCATATAATTTTGAGAGCAGGTAGAAGACTTTTCCTCAATAGAAGTCTACAATGACAATGAAATGACATGTCTAGGACTAACTAAATAGATAAATAAAATTTATTAAGGTAAACATCTGCTACCATCACTAGTGTTCTATCAACAGATAAATCTTATGATCTTTGGAACTTAGATCATTCACTGACCTACTTGTGGTTCCTCTTACACATCTAAACATCTTTGCATTGGCTGTCCCCCATGGCTGGAGTGAACTCCCTTTTTATCTCTGCTCCTTAAAATCTTAGGCTTTCTTTAAGACACCTTTTGGGATAAAACTGTCTCCTGGTTCTCCTCCTACCTGTCTTTTGCTAGATAGATCATTGTCTATCTTCTGCCCACCAAGATCATACAAGATCACACAGAACTCTGTCCTAGGTGACTTCGTTGTCTTCTACACTGTCACTCTTAGTGATCTCATCAGCTCCCATGGATTCAATTAAAACTTCCTATGAAGATGACTCCAAATTCCATTTACCCATCTCTAATCTCTTGCACCTCTAGCTAATCTCCTGTGGGATAGCCCTATCAGCATCTCTTAATTCCGCAACATTTTTTCTTGTGTTCTCTACAATCACATTGCCACAACTGTAGTTCAAGCCCTCATCACCTCTCACCTAGACTATTGTAATAGTCTTCTAGTTGATCTTGCTGATTACAGTCTTCCTTCTCTCTAATCCCATCTCCACACTCTTGCCAAAATTCATCTTCCTAAAGTACATCCTGTCACTCTCCAGCTCAGAAATATCAGTGGATCCCTATTACTTCTAAGTCTAGAAAAAGAATACTAACTCCTTTGTTTGGCATTTAAAGCTCTTTACAGTCTGGCTTCAACCTACCTTTCCAGATTAATTACTCAATACCTCCCTAATATCCTCTATTTTCTACTGCGATTGTCCTGCTTGCTGTTGACTGACATTCTAAGTCCCTTACCAAGCCCCTTTTTCATAGGCAGCTGCTCATACCTGGAATGTACACTCCCTTCTGACCTCTAGGGTCTTGGGATTTTTAGCTTCCTTCACCACTCAGCTCAGGTCAGGTACAGTCTTCTATGTGAAGCCTTTCCTGACTCCACCAGTTATTAGTGTTTTCTCTCTCCTCAAAGTACCTTGCATCGTCTCATGTAAGTACGTGTTATATTCTGCTCTTGCTACCCACCCCCACTCCATCACTATTCCAATAGAAGTTGAGTTTCTCTGGGTTTTACTTTTGTTTTTGTCTGCCCAGATCCTAGCATAATTCTTTGACCATAAAAGGTACATTAATGACTAGTTGAGTTAATTAAGAAAAGGATATCAGTGGTACTCGTTGGGGATTAATCTTGAGGCTAAGGGTTTAGGGGCAAACTAGGTGGCACATTGCATATAGTGCTGTACCTGGAGTCAAGAAGACTCTTCTTCCTGAGTTCAAATGTGACCTCAGACACTTACTAGCTGTGTGACCCTGGGCAACTCACTTAACCCTGTATGCCTTAGTTTCATCATTTGTAAAATGAGCTGGAGAAGGAAATGGCAAACCACTCCAGGACCTCTGCCAAGAAAACCTCAACTGAGGTGACAGAGAGTTGGACACAACTGAACAACAACAAAGAATTTAGAAGAATTGTATAATTTTAGATTTGGAAATGAATTTTAAAATCATGTGACTGAAATTTAAAATTGACAGATGAAGAAACTGCGATCCATATCTCCCACTGAAATTTGTAGATACAATTGCATAGTAGTTGCCAACTGAATAGATATGAGTTGAAGATGAATAAATATAGCAAATTATGATGTACTCACTTGAAATAAAAAGTTATACAAGTAGAATTAAAGTTTACATACAATTAACAACTAAAAGAACTATGAACATGCCACCATTAAACTCAAGATTGATCAAACATTTTAGAGGACACTAAATGCCCAACTAACTGAAGCCTAACTAACCATAATCTGTCCCCTACTTCAAAGCTCCATTTTTTCTTCTGTCACTTTTAGGATAAAGAGGTAAGCCATAACAAAAACCCCTCATATCAGAGATTTATTCATAAAACCAACTTCCAGGAATACACATAAATTCATCCTGAGATCCTATGCCATTGGTTCCTAAAGTATAGACCACAGAGAACCCTGGAGGCCCACAGGTTTTTACAAGAAGTATATTAAGGTCGATGTGAACCCATGGATAAGTTAACATATTTTCTGTAATTTGAATAAATAATATGCCCTACATGTACATAACAGCTATTTTTTCAAATGTACAGAAATACTATTGTAATAAATACCAACTTAATTTACAAGCACAATTAAATTTAAAGTAACTTTTCTTTCTCAGAAAAAAGATATTAGCACTCTTAAGTTGTGATCTGCTACATAAAGAAACCTCATACTCAAAGACTGAGATCCTCTACCCCATACCACCAATATTTATAAAATTTAGAATAAGAATTAAAAGTGATGATAATGATGAACTTCACATACTAAAAGATTAAACTGTGTTTAATGTACTGTACTGCCTAAATCAGGAGTAATATATTTTAGAAAAATAAGTCAATGAACAAAAGAGCCAAACCCCAAGGACGTGATTAGTTGAGGTTAAAAAGTTATCACATTAAGATGTGGTCTTGTTTTTAAGGTGGATATGAAGAAAGTAAAAAAGGTCTGGAGAAGATCAAAGGAAGCATGAAATAGTAAGTTATAGTAGTTGGAGATTTCATCTAAAAAAAGGGAAGCTTTTCAATTGTTTTCATGTCTATGAAGTTACTTTAAATTGTCATTCTCCGAGACAAGAGAAATCCAGCTTCAATTGCCATAGTAATGAGTCAAGTATAAAGAAAGCCTTTTTGACTGGAAGGGTGATTGACCTCTGGTAAAGGGCGCCAAGGGACACAAAGAAATCCTCCTCCCTAGAGATCTTTAGAAGGAGGATAGATAATTATCTGTCTTAGATGGTTTAGGTTTTGGTCAATCTTAATAGTAAAGACTAGACCAAATGACCTTTCAAGATTCCTTCCAATTTTAGGATTAAATTATTCTATTTATTTTCACAGGTCTGAAAGTAGCAAAGTACTCTCATTTTTTACCTTTATATTTCTCCCTCAATTCCCAATGGGTGAGGACATGGGAGAAACCCCTCTGAAGTATATCAGTAGCTTGCATTAAGTTGCTCTATGAAAAGATGAAGGCGCAGTCTTGGATCATTATGATGGTTACAGCTTTGAAGCAAAAAAAGAAAGCAAAGGAGCACTTTTAATGAGAAATTACCTTCTCCATACTTAATATCTTTAACATAGACTCAATCTAGGGGCAGAGATTATAGATATCAATTAAAGTCGAGATGAATTTATTGGTTGCTTTCAAACATTAATTGGTCACTGTCATTGTTGGGTGATTATACACACGTCTCATTGCCCTGCCATTCTGACCAACTGTGGTGGTTCTGGTTAAGGTAAGAAATTCAAATGTCTTAAAAAGTAATCTTCCCCTCTAACCTCCTCAACCTCATTTATCAATGGAAATTTTAAAAATAAGCTCATCACTTTATGATCAATTATCATATCGTGGGTATTATCATCAACATATGTTTAACACTTTGATCTACAGGGTTTAAACATAGTGCCTAGAGCACAGAAAATATTTAAGAGATTTCTATCCCCCTTAATTAGTTTTCTTCCAACACGACGACAGTGGGGTACAAGAATATGTCCAAATTCACATGTAAGAAAAACGTAGAGGCATAGATTTCACAGAATTCATAGATTCTGCCCTTTCCTAACCTTCTACCTACTTAGACTCATTTCAGAGATATTAGGAAATAATTATTATGCTCTTCACTCACATGCTAACAACATAGTTTTAAATTTAGGAGCAGATAGATGGCACAGAGCACCAGGCCTGGAGTCAGGAATACTAGAGTTCAAATCCAGCCTCAGACATTTATTAACTTTTTTTACTCTGGGAAAGTCACTTAAACTCTGCCTTAGCTTCCTCATTTGTAAAATGGGGATAATAACAGCACCTACCTCTTATGATTTTGCAAGGATCAAATGAGTTCATCATTGGAAAGCACTTAGCATAGTGCTTGGCACATAGTAAGCACTTATGTTAGCTAATATTATTATTATTATTATTATTTAATTTAAAGAATAACATATACTTAAGAGCCATTCTGGTAAAGCAAACATCATGGGGAACACTTCTTTATAACATACTAATTACTTGCCTCAAAAGGAATGCAAATTAATAAAAAATCAAATAGGGTCAATCTACATTTTTCTATACAAAATAAATAATCTCTGATTAAGGAAATTGAAAGAAATTTATTGGGTCTTTGTTAAGAGTAGGTTGACAATGAAATTAAATAATAAAATGCAATTTATTTTATGCTACTTTGAGAATTTTAAACTCCAGGTCACCTCACAATATAATACACAATACTTTCAACCACGTCTTTACATAAAACATCTTGTAAAATCACGTGACTATATTCAATGGACAATGATTCTATTTATAAAAATACTAATGAGTAATTAAATTAAGGTGCAATAACTCTTTTTTTCAAATAAAATATTAGCACCATACTGGATAAAAATGGTCTAAAACTATTGGTTGTTTTGTTCTTTTTTCTTAAATAACTAAACATAACTCCCTTCCCCTCAACAAAGCATATGTGTTAATATGCAAAAATCAGTCTACTATATGTAATTTTATTTTATTTTTTTTGCACTTTTTGTTCCAGTAAGGAAAAAGGAAGTAAAAATCTTCATAAAATTAAAAAAAGAAGTCACTTAGCAGTGGGTCCCGACAGACGCAAAAGTAGACATTTCTCGACGTATGGTACTAAAAGGGGAGAGCTCTAGTTCTGTGGTGTACTCATTGTCATTGTCATCACTGGTCACTGTTGAAGACTTCTGAATGCACTCATCACAGCAGCAGCAGCAGCATTCCATAAATGCCCGACTGAAAGGTTTGCAAAGGCAGAAAAGAAGGACAGGGGTGACACAAGACTTAAAAAACAAAAGAAATTGACTAATGAGATGGAGAAGGTCCATCGTCTGCTCAGAGACCCCTGTAGCCATGTAGGCTGTGACGATGTTGCAGATGTTCTCAGGAATGATGCAAAATCCATACAAAATGGTCAAGGCGACTACGGTGCAATTCATCTGGCTTTCAAGCTGAATCTGTCTCTTGTTCCCTCTGGTGCAAGCCTTCTCAGCTTTGCGGATTTTCCTTGCAGTCACGAGGGAGCACGTGATAGTGAAAAGTGTGGGCAAGCAAAAATAGCAGCCAAAATACCACCAGAGTCTTGCACTGTCGTAAGTGAGAGCTAAGACGTAGATCGTGTCTGGGAGCTCAGGTGAAATCTTGATGACACACCGTTCTGCTGGAACTCTGTCGCTAAAACCCAAGTCTTCTTTGCTGAGCTGTCGCAAGACCACTTCTGGGAGTGCTAACAGGAGAGCCCCAACCCAGATGACAGCTAGCTTGGCAGTGGTGGAACTACAATTTTCAATCATTTCGTAGTACATCTGCACATTAGTGGCAGCCCGGAATCGGTCTATACACAGAGCACATAAGGTGAACGTAGTGACTCCCAGCGAAGCAACCTGGAAAAGGGAAGTGAAACATCTTTTAATCCATTGGGAATACCCCAAACACAGAAAAATGGAACATAGCTAGGTCATCATCTATTATTCAAAAAAGGAATGCTGAGGTACCAGGGTTTGAAGCATGGAAGTCGGGACCTGCTGCTTTACTTGGCTCACCCTTGAAATCTAACTTGAATGTGGCATCACAGATACATCTGGATTTGAGTGCATGAGTATTCTTTTCATTAGGAAAAGTCCTTATCCTCCCCACCTCACCCACTCAAATAGCTCCCTATATATAGAACCAGAATCACAAAATGTTAGAATTCAAAGAGACCCCAGAAGCCATCAAATCTAATGTCCCCAAAAGGAATCCCCACTACAGTTACCTGACAATAGTTTTTATTTTGATGCATGGCCACAGGTTGTAGCTCTAATTCTAGGTATCCACCTTGGAAATGCATGCCATTGGGTTCCTAGGTGACAGTATGTGGATGGTTCAGGAGAACTCATTATGTTACTTCAATACTTTGAGATGCCATGCTTTAACTGGTATGGGGTTTCCCAACACTGATAACAATTTATAATTTCTCTATGCACAAACAGACTATAGTTATAAGTTGCTGTAGTTGGCAGGGGAATGTTGAGTACCTCCTGGCCAAATATCTGGTGATAAACCTTTCTGAAATGTATTAGGTTGGTCCTTAGACAAGAAACATATAGTTCAGCATCAGACCCATTTTCTTTGTTTTGTAGGTTTTTATTATTATTTTTACTGATTTTTTGCTTTTGCATTTTCTTCACGTCTGAATAGATCCCTCTACTCTTCCCTACCCAGTTAGCCATCCCTTATAACAAAGATTATAAACAGAGAAAAAGTAGTGCATTAAAACAAACCAATATACCAATTGTATTGGACATTCTATGCAATATCCCATCTACACAGTCACAAACTTCTGCAAAGTAAAGGGGAAAGATATGTATTCTCAATTCTCTTCCAGGGTCAAGTTTGGACCAAACCAA
Organism: Pseudochirops cupreus; assembly: GCA_028627135.1. Classification (NCBI taxonomy): domain Eukaryota; kingdom Metazoa; phylum Chordata; class Mammalia; order Diprotodontia; family Pseudocheiridae; genus Pseudochirops; species Pseudochirops cupreus. The sequence goes on from CM053581.1 coordinate 486,649,768, forward strand.
TTTTCACAGATTTTCCAATGTAGTAGAACCTGTTAAAGGCTGCACTCTGATGACATCACCTTCCAGAGCAGCGGTGTCCAATTTTTTTGATCATATGTCCTTGTTGGTAAACATTTATGAATACACACCTGCCTTGTGTATGCATATTATAGACATACATACATACAGTGTGCATATATGTATATGTATGTTTACTTATTTACAAATTATAGAAATGAATCAACTATAATATTTATATATAATAAAATCTGCACAAAAATATAAATTATAAAGATGAAATAATATTTGATACCAGAGTCATTAGGGAGCCCCTAGAGTTTATTGAATAGAGGAAAGACATATTCAGACTTGTACTTTAGGAAAATAATTTTTTGAGTTGTCTGATGAATAGCTTGAATAAGGGAGACATTTTAAGTAGGGAGTCCAAATAGCAGGTTAGTGGAATAATCTTAGATGAGAGATGATGATGATGATGAGTTAGGTTGTTGGCCATTTGAGTAGAGAAAAGTGGACCTTGGCAAAGGATATTGTAATCAATAATCAATAAACATTTATTATGTGCCTACTATGTGTCAGGCACTATGTTAAGTGCTGGATATTATGCTAAGTGCTAGACATAGAAAATATAGTGTTTGGCAACTGTTTGTATGGGTTACAAGTCAAGGACGACACCAACATTGTGAATCTGGATAGCTGTAAGGATGGTGGTGTCTTCAGTAGGAAGTGGGAAGTTTAGAAGAGGGATGAATTTGGGGAAAGAAAATGTAATGGGATCTGTGATGACGAGCACGACCCATCCATACCTGCTCATTCTGCAACACTCATTCTGTCCCACTGAAAATAGAAAGGGGAGTGGGGAGATTGATACTCACTAGTCACTTCCACAAAGCACAGAATTCACTCTCTGAGATATGCTTGCTGTAGCCATAAGGTGATCTGGGGTATGGGAATGAATGAGTGGGTAATTTGGTCACTGGCACCTGCACAACTGCTGCTATAAGTGCCCAGGTAACAATGAAGTTATAACTACTCTAAGTAGATAGTTTGCCTATAAGGAAGGGGGTGGGAAGGGATGGGGAGCTCAAACTGTGGTCAGATAAAGGGATGTGCTGTTGTGTTAGAGAGAAGCCTCATGACTGGATGTGATGGGAAGGGTGAAAGGCGATGTGTCTCACCCTCCTCCCCTTGGAGGCAGCCCTCAGCCTCCCTGGCCACAGTCTCCACTCTAAAAAATTGTTATTCTAGAGCATCAAGTCACCTCCACACCACACTGAAGCACAGTAAGATACAGGTAGAGAACTATATTATTATTTACAAGTACAGGTTCTACTATTTTGTGGGTAAATGGGATAATTTTAAAATAAACAAAATAGGGTCATAAAAAACCCCAACAACAAAGAATTGTTGTTGTTCAGATGTTTCCCACTTTGTGTGACCCCATTTGGGGTTTTCTTGGTAAAGATAATGCCATGGTTTGCCTTTTCCTTCTCCAGTTCATTTACACATGAGGAAACTGAGGTAAACAGGGTTAAGTGACTTACCCAGGGTCACACAGTAAGCATCTGAGGCCAGATCTGACCTTAGGAAGATGAGTCTCCCTAACTCCAGGGCTGGCACTCTCTCCACTGCGCTGCCTAGTTACCCCCAACCAAAAAAAAAAAATAGTACGTTATTACAGAGGAAGCTGATGGATCTGGAAGGGACCTTAGGGATCATCCAATTAAATCCTATATTTTACAGATAAACCTTAGAAAAGTTTAACAGCTTGCCCAAAATCACGGAGTCATTAGTGGCAGAAACAGGAATAGAAGTCAAGTGGCGAAGTGGGACCAGGTCTGGAGCCAGGAATACCTGAGTTCAAATCTATCCTCAGATATTTACTAGCTATGTGGCCCTGGGCAAATCACTTACCCTGTTTGCCTCAGTTTCCTCATCTGTAAAATGAACTGGAGAAGGGCATGGCAAACCATTCCAGTATCTTTACCAAGAAAACCCTAAAGGAAGAGTTGGGCATGACTGGAAAATGACTGAACCATAACAACCTAGCTCCTAGTTCAGGGTTCTTCCCACTGTACCCTGAAACCTCTCTCTCTATAAAAGAGTATGTTTATAATGTAAGTCATTAAAAGCATGGTAGCCATCTCAGAGGCATCTCATCAAACTCTCATTTTGTAGATGTCCTGATGAGTTTAAGTGACTTGTCCACAATCCCTCTGGTAGTAAGCATCAGAGCTGAGACCAGATCCTCTGACTCCACAACAAGTGGTGGGAAACACAGTATTCTGAGTACTAAAATAATATCATAGCTTAATTGGCACCAACCACGTTTCTGGTGTAGATTTACAGGGGTGCAAAGAATATTTCAGACAAATTCATCCAAGCAAGCAGCCTAAATATGAGGAAAATTAGACAACTGTGAGAAACAATTCACAGCAGAAATGTACACTTCACCTTAGTTTGAAGGCACTTTCTCTTACCAGCTCTTGACATCTAGCCTATGGATTAACTGATGGAGTAGAGGGCCTCGGTTTACAAATGAAGCATCTAGTAGGTTGACAATAACAAGGGACCAGTGATTGGGGGACAAGGGGTGTGGAGAGGCATCTCTAACATTCTAGAACTCCTTTCAAAATCAGTTAAGTCCAACACTCCATAACACAATTTTCTCTCTCTCTGTCTCTCTCTCTGTCTCTCTCTCTCTCTGTCTCTCTCTCTCTCATTATACAACTTGACCATTTGTTAAAAAAAGTAGCTTACAAGTATGTCATGCTTTAAGGTTACAAGTATTTTACATGTATTGTCTTACATGAACCTCACAACAACATTATGAAGTGGGCAGAGCTTTATGCCAAATTTCTACTGTAGTTAAGGGGGGACATGAGTGTACTTTTCCTTTTCAGATAGGTTTTTTGCCCCTAAATTCATTTATACTCCAGATGTCATGGAGTGATTATGAATTATAAGTCTATGAAAGGGTCCTTTTCAGTGTTTTTCTAAAGTATTTATAATTTAGAAGCATCTGTAATGAATAAATTGCATGGTTCAATAATTAACTTATAAAATCATTTGAACATTGGTTGGTGCAATCTAAATTTTTCTTATCCAGACCTGAAATGTCCTGACATGTTTAGCTTCTTCCATAGTATGGTCAACACTATGATTTCCGTTATAATTTTGAAATGCATTTGTTCACGTACAGCTCATTAAAAAATCCTCCATGATGAATGGTGCAATTAGGGACAATTATAAAACTATCGTGAATACAGAGTCTTCAGTATTTAATAGCCATGTCTGATTGATAAATTTCAATGTCACTACAAAATGTTTTGCTTTTCTTTGAAGCAGTATCCTGAGAGAAACGGCATGAATAAGATGCAATTTCTCATTAATTAAACTGCAATAGGAGGAATAATTAACAGTGACAAAAACAGAATTGTAAACATTTTTAATAGGCAAGACTCAATTTAGTGAATTTTCAAATCAGAGAAAAACCTATAGCAAAAAAACAAAACATAATTAGAAAAATTAGAACTCTATTTTGAGGAGATGAGTATTTTAAAGGGGATACCAAATTTAAAATGTTAATTTAAAAAATAAGTTAATTCTATCCTTCTTTTTTTATGTTACAAAGAATGCTAAAAGCACTTCTTTTCATACCCTGTCCAAACAATTGCTCCTGTTCTCCAGGACACTCAGTAGGAAAATTTTGTATTCACTTTGTGTGTGTGTGTGTGTGTGTGTGTGTGTGTGTGTGTGTGTGTGTGTGTGTGAACATGGGGAAAAAATGTCCCTTTCTGTCTAATTGTATGGGTGACAAAGAGTGAGCTCTTGAAGATCCATGATAAAGAGCCGGCCTTTAGAAGCCAGGCCATCCTCTACTCCCTTTTCTGGATGGCTCTGGTTTTACTCCAGAATAGTACTAGCACTTAGAACAGAAAAGACAACTAATGTCCTGTGAACCCAGTCAATTGTAGATCATCTTCTTCTCTCAGCTCTTTACACCTTTCTTTGTCTCTCTTCCACCTTCCTTGTTCTTCTACTATCTTAATCACTTTAATTTATCTTTTTCTTCCTGTTGGTCTTGCTTTTTCTTTTTTTTACTTCAGTACTGGAGCCTAAGGTCTTTCATTGGTATCCATTGTAGGCAGGTATCTCAAAAATATCTATGAAATTGAATTCATTATCCTCCTCCCACCAAAGGGAAAAAAAAAAACACAAAGCAAAATAACTCTTCCTCCTTCCCAGTTTCCTGTGAAAGGCACCACTATCCTACTGATCACTCGCGTTTGCAGTCTTGGAGTCAACCTTGCCTCCTCACTCCACACATCCAGTTGCTAAGCCTTGTCATTTCTATTGCAGCAATACCCTTTGCATCCATTCCTTTTCTGCCATTCTAATGGCCACCATTAATTAATTTAGGCTCTTATGATCTCTTGCCTGGACTATTGCAATTGCTTCCTAAGTGGTCTTCCTGTCTTTACTCTCTCTCCTCCCTTCTCTAATCTGTCCTCTGCCAAATTCATATTCCTAAAGTAGAGGTCTAAACATGTCATTCACCTGCTCAAGAAGCTCTAATAATTCACAATTACCTCTAGGATCAAACACCCCTTTATTTAAAGTCTTTCACCACCTGGCTCCACACTATATTTCCAGGCTTACAGAATGTTATTGTCGTTCACAGTCATATCCAACTCTTTGTGCCTCATTTGGGATTTTCTGGACAAGACTGGCCATTTTCTTTTTTCAGTTCCTTTTACACATGAAGAAACTGAGGCAACAGGGTTAAGAGACTTGCCCACGGTCACACAGCTAGTACGTATCTGAGGCCAGATTTGAACTCAGGTCTTTCCTACTCCAGGTCCAGCACTGTATCTACTGCATGATTGAAATGACTCCTTTAAGCACTCTACCTTTCAGCCAAACTGGCCTACTTTTTGTTCCCCATGTGTGTGACATTCCATCTCCTGTTTCGATGCTTTTGCATAGACTGTCTCCATATCTGGAATGCACTCTCTCCTTACCTCTGCATGCCAAATTCCTAATTACCTTCGAGACTCAACTCAAGTGCCAGCTCCCACAAGATATCCGACCTTACTCCTTCCCCAACTAAATTTACTTTGCAAATATTTTGTATTTATTTACCTGCAGATATACTTTTTTACTCCTGACAATATTTAAGTTTCTTGAGGACAGACACTATTTTATGTTTGCCCGTGTATTCAAAGTGCCTAGAGTAGCTTCTGGGATATAGTAAGTAGAGACTTAATAAGTGCTTATTGAATTAATGAAAAGATGAGGTACTACATAGCTAATCACAGGCGGGGGGGGGAACATAGGAATATAACACCTTTTATTTTTTTAAGCCAGAGGAAAATTTTTGCAGGCTATTCCTGGGTTTTACTTCCTACATAGTAGTATAAAACCAGTGCAAAGAGACAAAAGTCATACTAGTACTTAGTTTAGCTCTCTAGAGCTATCCTCATATCACCCCCTCTGATTCTCAGCAACAACTTGTTAATACCAGTAAGAGAGCTGGTTCATGAGTCATGTTCTGTTACGAATGAAAAACCACTGGGTTTTAAATAAAAATGTGACCATCTGCTTAGTGCTAGGTGGTACAGTGGATAGAGTATTGGACCTGGAGTCAGGATGATCTGAGTTTAAATCCTGCTGCAGACACCTACTAACTGTTGGACCCTGGGCAAGTTGCTTAACCTCTATTTACCCCAGTTTCCTCAACTGAAAAAGAGGATAATAATAGCACCTGCCTTCCAAGATTGTTGTAAGTATAAAATGAGGTATTTGTAAGGTGCTTAGCATAGCTCCTGACACATAGTATTGCCATATTGTTGCTGTTCTGTCATTTCAGTTGTGTTTCACTCTTTGTGACTCTTTCTGGTATTTTCTTGGCAAAGATAATAGAGTGGTTTGTCATTTTCTTCTCCAGCACATTTTACAGATGAGAAACTGAGGCGAACAGGGTTAAGTGACTTTCCCAGGGTCACACAGCTAGCAAGTGTCTGAGGCTGGATTTGAACTCATGAAGGCAAATCTTCCTGATTCCAAGCCCAGTGCTCTATCCATAGTACCATCTAGACACCTATATAAATGCTAGCTATTATTTCCATTGTTCTTGTTGTTATTATTAATTATCTTCTTCCATATAGGAAGAAAGCTGTAATAATACATCCACCAACAGTGATGCCAAAACCAGCAACTTTTTAAAGCTTTCACCAAAACACCCTACATATGAAACATTGTTATTCCTTGTGGGCAGATGGGCACTTGATAACCTCAGACTCCATTTGCCCCACCATCCAATCATCCAACAGTACCAGGATGTGACTGTGGACAAATAGGGAGAATCTGACCCATTGTATTTCGTTCTGTTGTGGTGGGGATATTATATCAAATTCCTTTTTATTCAAAGAGTACTGAGGAAAGAAAACAAAAGTATTCCTCGAGAAAAGAGTAATCTGCTGGGATCCTGACATAGAAATTGATCCGCCACTGAGAGGTTTAATGCAAACAAAACAGGGGAAGGGAAAACAATCAGGAGCAAGAATAAGCCAACTGTGAAAATGATACTGTTGAAAGAGATGATGCAGACCAAATAAAGGTACCACTGTTATAAAACAAGCAAAGGCTTTTGGAAACCTTCTAGAGCAGATCAATAATTCTATCTTAATAACAAAAGGAAGAAGAATACACAATGATAGTATTCAGAGAGAAATCCTTATTTTTGAAAGACAACTTAATTGTGAGCTTGAATTCCCTCTAGAGCAAAAATTTAATCAAAAGTTAAGTTTAGACAGAGAAGGAAATATTCTTTTTTAATACAAATGAAATTTCCCTAAATCCAAAGTCATGTTCTTTTGGTTCCAGAACAAATTTGTATTATGCCTTAGAAATATGTTGAAATCTACAGACTTAAGTACCGTTCTTGGTATACAAAGTGACCCTCAAAGATAGGGGTACTTAACCTTTTTTTTTTGCTTTTTGATGTCACAAATCCCTTTGGCAGACTGTTGAAATCCATGGATCCTTTCTCAGAACAATGCCATTAAATTAATAAAGTGAAATACATAGGATTACAAAGGAAAAATAATTATACTAAAATACAATTGTCAAAATGTAAAAAAAAAAGTTTAAGGATTTCAGTTTAAGAATTCCTACTCTAAAACAAGAATATTAGTAAGAAAACATATTCATTTTAGCTAAGTATTGTAGCTTTTCCTCCATCTAAGTCATATTTCAATGCCTGATTATAGGGTAAAGGTAATTCTTGGTTCTACAGGCCAATGGACAGGTTTAATGTCTTGCTCATCGTCACAGAATAAGTGTCCAGGATGGGATTTGAATCCAAGTGCTCCTAACGTACCAGAGGGCAGTAACAAAAAGCTCACATTTATAAAGAACCTTAAATTTTGCAAACTCACACCAACATTATAATGTAAATGGTGCAAGTATTACTATCCCCATTTTACAGATGAGGGACTTGAGGTTCTGAAAGATTCTGTGACCTGTGATCACAGAGTTAATAAGCAAGTGTATGAGTCAGAATTTAAGTGTAGGTCTCTTGACTCAAAGTCTAACATTATAACACTACTCCATGCTGTCAGGTCCCACCAAACTAGAAAGGTTTCAGCTATACAAAAATGCTATAAATTTGTTACCTGAGACTTAGTCTACCTAAATCCAGAAACATGTATTGCTAGAACTTAGCTACCCAAATTCTTTCAGTTACAGAAGTTCATAAAGGCCATGTACTAAGGTGAGGAGAAATTGAGAATGTCATTATTGAAATGAGTACTCACCCTGATAAAATTAGAGCTCTCTCTCTCTCTCTCTCTCTGTCTCTCTCTGTCTCTCTCTCTCCCTCTCTCTCCCTGTGTCTCTCTCTCCCTCTCTCTCCCTCTTCCTCTTCCTCATCTTCTCTCTGCTTCCTTCCTTCCTTTTTCCTTCCTTCCTTCCTTCCTTCCTTCCTTCCTTCCCTTTCTCCCTTCCTTTCTTTTTCTTCTTTTACTTTCTTCCTCTTTTTGTTTTTTGCTGCAACAACTCATGAAACTACTTACTAAGTTGGAATACTCAAGATCTGTGTAGGTAGACAAAAGTGCCCATACTGACACAATCTTAAAACTTTCAAAATATTAAAGTATTAAAGATTTATGATCTCTATTAAAAGTTACTTTTATGAGTCTAATAGGAAAAAAGAGGATGAGTACTGAGGATACTTTTGCTTAAAATTCTAGAATCACAGCATTTAAGCTAATCTGCTCTAACTCTCTCAGTTTATTGATAAAGAAACTTGAAGCTCATAGAATTTAAGTGAGTTTCCTAAAATGACACAGTAAGTAGGGAAACTAGGATTTGAACCCAAGTGCTCTAACTAAATCCAGTGATTATTCAATAATGCCATCTTCTATATGGTTTTAGTTTGTATTCTACTGACTTGGTTTAGTAGATGGTGCAGTGGATAGAATGCTCAGCCTGGAGTCAGGAAGGCTCCTCTTCCTGAGTTCAAATCTGGCCTCAGACACTTAGTAGCTGGGTGACCCTAGGCAAGTCACTTAACCCCATTTGCCTCAGTTTCTTCATCTGTAAGATGAGCTGGACAAGGAAATGACAAAGCACCCCGGTATCTTTGCCAAGAAAACCCAAAATGGAGTCGCGAAGAGTTGGACATGACCAAAAACAACTGAACAACAATAATGTGTCTACAGTTTTCAGGACTGAATTGCAATTTCTTTTTCAAAAAGAGACCTTGAACACCACAGGGGAGATTTTGTTTCTTTTTGTGTGACTCAAAGCATACGGTACTGACCTATTTATCAGACTGCTGTGAATCGATAACCTTTTATGAAACTTTTGCACTTCTGAATGAATGCAAATAGTGACACTGACCATGAAACACTTAAAATGGTTTAATGAAATCAAAGTCAGGACAAAATGGATGAAATTGTGTCATCTCCACAAATATCTGCCTCTCTGGGGGAAAGTTTTCATGGCCAGTCAGGCAGAGTAAAGGATGACTTCTTTCTTCCTTTTTTAATATCACTGAGATTTTATTTGACACATAAGCATACTCACCAAGTCATTATGACCATGTCAGACCATTTGGACAAAGTCTATTTCACTTACATAATTACAGCCTTAAATTCATGGGAAGAAAAGGTCTATGAAGGAAAGGAACAGGCTGGCATAATTGCACCATTTTCTTTTTTAATTCTTGTCTTCCTTCCAGCCTATTTAGCAATCTTTCATAAACTTTAAAAGAATTCTAATCACCCTAAACTATCGCCATTTTAGAGAGAAACATGGAAGCAGCATGGTACAATGAAAAGGAAATGAATCTGGAGAGAGGGGAACTGTGTTCGGATTTCAATTCTGTCCTTACCCATCTGTGTGACATTGGGCAAGTCCCTTAATCTCTCTCAGCTTCACTTTTCTCACATATAAAATGAGAAGATAGTACTGGGTGACTTCTAAGATTACTTCAGCTCTATTATGCGGTCCTGGACACGAGAGGGTTTTTCCCCCTCCATGGATAAAGATCACTTCAATTAAAGTTTCCCACCAATCATGGTATCAATAGTACAATATGTCTAGTTGGTACTATGAAAATTTAGTTATCTCCCACCGAGCTGTTTATTGAGGGCTTCTCACTGTTACAGCTATCAAGAGTGATCCTTTATCCTGAAAAATTACATAAAAGAAATAACATTTTCCTTTGTCTTAGAATAAGCCATCAACAGGGATTCATGGAAGATAACAAACTTTCAAGAGCTCATATTTTGTGGACAATTAGCAAATTATTTCAAAATAGAACATATTTGCTAAAATAAGGTGAGACTAAATTCTTCCCAATGTATATGGGTTTTTTTTCCCCTTAGCAAACCAATGATGATGCTCCTGGTCCATTACCAGCAGCACATCTGTGAGGATTTATTTTTCCAGTGGTGTTAATATATTTTCACTGACTCATTAACATTCTCTCAACTGCTCCTCCTTGTATGACATACATTGCATGCTGTCCAGAGTGTAATTTTAGAGATAACTGTAAGCCTCCCTCAATTTGACAAATGTTTATTAAGTACCTACTATGAGCCAGACACAATGAATATTAAGACCCTAAAAATGGAATCATCACTGACCTCAAAGAACTTGTATTCTGTTTGGGAGAAACAACTTGTATACTGATAAACAAGTCACATACACACACACACAGTCCCTAACATTTTGTTGCAATTTTTAATAACTTCAGAAGTATAAATGCTACAAACTTACAAAAAATTTGAAAGGTTGTCATTTAAATTTTTAATTATTAATATGTCACTTATTAAAATTCAATATAACTACCATCTGTACTATATATTTCTCTAGTCAGTTTTAGAGCTTTGTAAAAACATCAACTGCTGCTCAGTGACTGAAAGGATTGCATTTGTAATCCCAGTCTTAAAATCATCCAGAGACTGAGGTCTTGATGCAGACATGACAGTTTTGACATGACTTCACAGCAAAAAGGCTAATGATGACTGAATAGGTAACCAAGGTGGCCAAGCAAGAAGGCCTCCTCTTCCAATCTACCAGCCTGTGAAATTAGCATCAGAAAGTGTCACACAAGTAATGATGCATAATGACAGGGTGTCCATCTTGTGAAAATTAAAGTTAAAAATTTATTATTCAAAATAAACAAAATTAATGAGTTTTAAAACAGAAAATGAACTTCCAAATGATTTTTGAAAGTTTGTATTATACTTCTGGAGTTACTAAAGCTTAAAACTGCACTAAGGATTTTGGGACACTATGTATATGTGTGTGTATATATATGTGTGTATGTGTGTGTATATGTGTGCATAGGTATATGTGTGTGTGTGTGTGTGTGTGTGTGTGTGTGTGTGTGCGCGCAATGTAATTTTGGGACAGGGAGGGAACTAGAAACTTGGAGAGGGTTATAGAGAGCCTTTCCCCGAAATAGAGCTCCATCTATTTATGAAATTATATGACCAAATTCCTTTCCATGTGGTCCAGAAGAGGTAATGCCTTCAAATCCACGACATCTGAGTGACAGATTTGGAGTAAGGAGACTTTGGTTCAAATCCCAAGTAATGTAAGCTTGGACAACTCATTTAACCTTGAGACAGCAGGAAAGCCTCAGACAGGGGAACGGAGGGTGGAAAAGGAGAGGGCGGAAGAAGATAAAAAGTAGGGGATCTGAAATGAAATTAAAAGGTGAAACATCCCAAAAGGGAAAGCAAGGAGTGTCAAAACTAAACTTCACCTTTCCCAGGCTTTCCCTAGGACTCTAAAATCTGACTAGGGAATATAGAACACACTGAAGTTTATCAGCTCATATAAGAATCAAAGTGGGGCCTTGTTAGCCTTATTAGCACTATGGCCTACTCATCAGAGTTCATGACACAATAAACACTATTATAGAACCAAAAAAAAGGTTTCTTCAAGATCATTTAATACTAAACCTCATCCTCTGGCTGCACCTGATGCAGACTGCCATTACAAATTTAAAAAAAAAAACTTTCAGAAATTTTTCAAGGGAAATATCCGTGCTCTCTTTCCAAAACAGAAAGAATGGATTTAAAGACTTATCTAAAATGTTTAAAAAAAAACCCACCAAAACCTAAGGACCAAATTCATAAGAAATAATTATTCTAATATAGAGAGATCACTAGCCTATTCAGGAGAACAGAATGGTCCTAGTTCAACTACTAAATGTGAACTCTTGATGGTGAGCCTCAGGGAGGGCCAGGGCCATTCCTGGGAGGGACAATGGGCCTGGGCATATCACACTTTGTCTCTGTATCCCTTTCCCCAACATTTTTCCAAAGGTGAAATCAGATTGATAGGAACATTAAGAACAGCCCTGAATTGGAAAATAGGCTACAAAAGGCAACATGTAGGCTAAGGATGAAACAAACAGCCATGTGAAAAGGCAGAGAAGGCAATTCCACCCATCCTTGCTGATAGCAGAAGAGGATGTGAGCAGATTCTTGGTGTGAACCTTGGGTCTTCTTAGCACCATCTGATGAAGCCACTATTATCCCTGTCCTCTCATCCAGGCCATTATGGCAGCAAGGGGACTCTCTGCGAGGTTTAAGACCCTTAGAAATTGTGACAATTTGCCAAAAGCTAAAAAAAGCTTTGGAATTTGAGACAATTTATGTGAGACTTGATTTTTCCCTCTAAAAAATGTAATAAATGTCCATATTGTGGCATAATATAAAGAAAAGATTCCTGGCTGAGGACCTGGATTCAGATCCCAGCTTCAACATTCTCAACGTACATGAACCTTCTCTAGACCTTACTTTATTCACCTGTAAAATGAAAAGAGTTGGAATAGTTCTCTTAAGTCCCTTCCATCTCTTGATGCTACAGTTTATAGAATTTTGCATGGATGAATGAGATAATATATATATGAACACATATACAGTAGAATGTAAGCTTCTTGAGGGCAGGAACTATTTCACTTTTGTCATATTTCCAGTACCTAGTATAGCGTCTTGTTTTGTTTTGTTTTTAACTGGAACTGTGATCTCATTAGTATAGGGAATTTCAGTGAGAGAATTCTTTCCACCAAGGCAGATACTAAGGGAAATGTTCTGAAACTCTGAGTGTTAAAAGAGTTGCCTAAGACATTGTGAGGTTAAATGTCTTTCCCAGGGTTACACAATGTATATCAGAGGCCAGGCCAGAACTTCCTGATTCTGAAGTCTCATTCTCAATGCACCCCAGCCTGGTATATGGCAGAAACTTAATAAATGCATGTTAAATGGTTGTTGAATGTTTGGGGTTTTTTTTTTCATAAAATCAGATACTCTCAATATACAGTTTTGTTATCACATAGGAAATTTAAACATCCTAATTTAAATGAATATTTTCTCTCCAATTCCACTTAATCCTTACCCTTTCTTCAATCCCATCTCAAATGTCATCTCTTCCCATAAACCTTCACTCACTGTTAAGCTAAATCATTCAGAAGCAATTTTCCTCTCCTCTGAATGATGTAACATAACACTACAGGTCTGCCTTGAGCATTTAACAACAATCTACTTTGTATTATACTTATTAATGTAATTACTCTTTGACTAGACAAAGTTCCATGAAGGACTGAACTGTGTCTTAGTCTTCTTTGCATTCTCATACCCCAACACCTGCTACAGCACCCTGTACTTGTGGGATTCAATGACTATGTTCTGAATGGATTGATTTTTGTATGCCTTTACTGGATATTTCCAAAGTGGGAATATTAACTTTAATAATCAAAATAAAATATACTTTTGAAAAAAAGTAGCAATGTCCTAACTTTCTCAAACTTCTTCAAGTAGTTGAGTTAGCTGTCACTTATAGGTAAGATAAATAATAACAAGAAAATAATTACCAAAAGATTTTCATAATTGTCACATTTTACACCATAAGAGAGAGCAGGTGAAGTTTCCAGTAATGACACTGATCCACTCATTAGAAGTTTGGGAGTCAGCTTCACCCTCCACCCTACTTCTTTCCTGCTCAGTACAACCCACATAGTTGTAGGAAGTGGTAGCCAGTATCCCAGATGGGCTACCTTCCCCAAATCTAGAGGGGAGACTTAGCACCACAATCTATTGCTTTCACCGGGAATCTCCCTGAAATCTGCTTTAACATGGTTAATTCTTTCTTACTTTCATTCTTTATCCATCCCTATAAGGGATAATGTGAGAGAGTTTCAAGAGAACCTTGGCATTATTTTTTTTCCAAAACAAGGGACATCCTGGACCAACTTTTAGTTCTTGCATCACTATCAATTCCCAAGACTCTGAAAGTTCAAATGGAATGAAAGCTTTGAAATAGGAACCAAGGAAGGCTCCCTTGAGCCCAGGATCCTTGGTTCATCATTTCTCTTCCATTAATCAGCCATCTGTATGGTTATTTGTTCTGAGGAGCAGTAAGAAAGATTGACAGAAAGGTCAAGGTATTAAATGTGAAGTTTTCCAGTGGGTCAGTTGTGTTAAAATATTTATTTGGCAGAAACTTGGAGTCAACACTTAGCCAAATATTTCTTCAATAAACGTATTATGTAGTCAATCTGGATGTGAGGTTGCTTGCTACCTGGGGACACAGAATCTCTTTAATGGGCTAGTACACAATCCTGTAGTAAGAGAGAGCTTCTTTTAATGCACCATTTTACCACTGGACCTGTAATATTCTAAGTGCAAAGGACCTGGGAGGACATAAAAATACTTTTTTTATGAATCAGAGCCATAAAATAATCTCCTCTACACATTTGTAGGCCATGAAGACCACTGACTTACTTTCAGATTCTGTCTGATAAAACTAAAGAGTATAAAATTTAATCCCTAGTTCTGAAAGTTTAAGCTAAAAATAACAAGCCCAGGTCCTAGATAGAAATAAAACCTATACAGCAACTGTGAACTACTACAAATGTATACAAAAGTAGGGCAAGGATGGCAAACAGAAAAATAATAGTTTTGTTGAAATGAATGCCTGTAATCTTTTTGCCATAATCCAGAACTCATGAGCTAAACTGATCTATTTTGTGGTTACTGTTCTCTCTCTCTCTCTCTCTCTCTCTCTCTCTCTCTCTCTCTCTCTCTCCCTGTCTCTCTGTCTCTCTCTCTCTCAATGGAGTATCTTCCTTGAGAAGATTTAAGCCACATAAATTATCCATGAAGTTTTCCAATAATAATTTATTTGGTATGCTGAACATACCATATTATAATAAATATGTTGTCTTTATATAGTATGTACTTACAGAGCTATTATATTGAGATAATTTAAGAATATGTATATATCTATAGCAACATGTATGCACACATGTATGTGTGTGTATATATATATATATATATATATATATATATACATATATACATATGTATGTGTGTGCAAAATATCTCAGCTAGATGGCATAGTTGATAGAGTGCTGAGTCTGAAGTCAGGAAGACTCCTCTTCCTGAGTTCAAATCTGGCCTCACACACTTACTAGGTTAGTGACTCTGGGCAAGTCACTTAACCCTGCTTGCTTCAGTTTCCTCATTTGCAAAATGAGCTGGAGATGTAAATGATAACCCACTTCAGTGTCTTTGCCAAGAAAACCCCAAATGAGGTCACAGAGAGTCAGACATGATTGAACTACAACTCTCTCTCTCTCTCTCTATTTTTCTCTCTCTCTCTCTTTATGTGTATACACACACACACACACACACACACACATACACATACATACACACATATATGTATGTGTATACCTTTATATGTATATACACACATATATATATATACATATATACATTTCATATGTTTGTGTATTTCAACTAAAAATTGAAAGCTAGTTAATACCTACAGCAAGGAAGAATAATTAGCCAATTTGTGGATTGTGTTTCTGCTTACATTTCATCAGCATGTTTAAGAAAAGTCTATATGCAGCTTTAATTATGGCAAAAAATTCTTGACTCATAGAATCTATGAGGCAATGTTATGTAATGGATAGAATTCTGGAGTTGGAGTCAGGAAGACCTAGCTATGCTCTTTCACTTGCTGTGCCTCAGTTTACTCATTTGTAAAATGAAGTTGAACTTGATGGTCTCTCCTCCATCTTCAAACCTCTGATAACATGATCATAATCTAATGGATTATAGAGAGGCCATCTACTCCAAATTACAACTGATCACAAATCTTCTCTAAAAGATCACTGACAAGTACTCATTGAACCTCTACTTGAGGACTTCCAGTGAAAAGAGACCTCCCAGGGAATTATAAGGTTTATAGAATTCAAATTAAAATTTTCACAATGCTCATAATTATAATATAAGCAGGAGGGTTAATTTTAATTAATTGATATTGTTAACAGTAGTATAAACAGATGTATAATGAATCCATTTGCTAATTGCTCTTCTCTGTTGACTGTGGGTATTAGCCAGCAGTTTGTTTGGTCTTTTACTATATCTTATACACAAAAATAAATGTTGACCATGAAGATAAAAATAAAAGGATTATGAATAGGTAAGTAATAATATGATTACAAGGAAACTTAAAATATTTACAAAGCAAATGCAAGTTCACTTTACACATTATTTGTTGCTCAAGATCTGCTCATAAAATTGTATGAATCTATTTAAAAGGCAATCATAATAGTTTGTGTTAACTGGCTAGTCAACTAACGTAACTGTGTTGTGCAATAAACAGATATTCTATTGCTTGAAATTAAGAGATTTACCTCTCTAGTGTACTCATCTTTAAACTGAGAAAGTTAGACTGGATTGGATTTTCATTCTTGTTCTAAATATATAACTCCATGATCATAGTGGATTCTGTTCGGAATTGAACATCTATGAAATAACACAAAAAAGAAGTGAATTTGAAATCAAAGGATCTGGGATCAAATTCCACCTATAATATTTACTACCATGTATGCCCCCTCCAGATTTAATTTTCCTTACTTGAATGAAGAGATTGTACTAGATGATGTCTGTAGCCCCATCTAACTCTATATCTGTCCTCCCATAACCTTTACATAACCCTTCCTTTGTCTGTTAGTCACCTGAATATCTGTTGTGTATTACCTACTAGGTTAGCTTTCAAAAAGAACAAAATAATTAATCAGACTCAATTTCTGTTTCAAGGACTTTACAGTGACCAGGAAAAGGAGTGGCTAATGTGTACAAAAGTAATTTACAGTGGAGACCGAAGGAAGAAGTTGTGGTATAGTGCAAATTTTATAGTATATGGAATTAAGAGTTAAGGGACATAAATTAAAATTCCAACTTGGCTACTTACTACCTAAGTAATCTTAGTCACTTCACTTCTGTGGTCTTGGTTTTCTCAACTTTAAAATAAGTGGGGTAGACTAGATGACTTCTCAGTATCTTTTAGTTCTAAATCTGTGATTTTATGAAAAGTATCACAAGAGAAAGGCAGAGGCATACTCAACTAAATTGGTTGCACAAAACCCCAGATGAAACATCATTACAGGAAGCAGTTGTTCATAAATGGGTGGAGATGAAAGATGTTACAGTAGGGTTTGACAAAGCTATAGTGGATTTTGATATTCAAGACACTTGTAAAAACTCAAGAGGATATCATGTAGTGAGGGTACTTTTGTGTAAATGAAATATAAGCTGCAGAAGAAGGGGAAAAAAATCAAAAGTAAAGATAAAAATACTGCATTGTGACCTAGACAGCCCATTTTTGTAATATGATGTGCTATGTGTAATAAAATGGCTACATTTTAGTGGACATATGGATAAGCCAGAGAGTGTTTAGACTCTCAGCAGTTCTCAACCTTTGGGTTATGTTCAATTTGTAACAATGAAAATACATCCTGCATATCAGATTCATAACAGTAGCAAAAGTACACTTATGAAGTAGCAACAAAAATAATTTTATGGTTGGGGGTCACCACAACATGAGGAACTGTATTAAAGGGTCGCAGCATTAGGAAGGTTGAGAACCACTGGTTTAGAGGGTTATGAGGATGGTAAAAACATATGGAAATCATGATACAGAGTAGCACTGAAAAGAAAAGACAGGGCGAACCTGACTACTGTCTTCAAATATTAGAAGAGCTATCAGGTATAAGAGGAAGACAGTTTATTCTGGTTTGTTCTTGAGGGTAGAATTAAACCCTTGGGTGAGTTACAAAGAAGGCAATGGTGGCTCAATATAAGGAAAAACTTCTGAACAATTAGAATCGTCCAAAGATTCAACAGTGGCCTTAGGAGGTTGTGAAAGCCATGTCTCAAAAAGTGCTTCAGTAGAACGGAGGGATATTTCCCAGGGACGGTATAAAGGGGGTGCATGTTCTAGGTAGAACTTGGCCTCTATGAATTCTTTAGTCCTATACAATGCTAAGATTCTCTGATTTCTGGTTGTAGGTATGATAGTGGCTTCATGGAGATCTACCTCAAATAGTACCATTTGAGATGGGTCTTGAAGTATGCATAAGGACTTTATATATAAGTATGCATCTGGACTAGGTAGAAGGAGCAAGAAAAGTCATTTTACATGGAGGGAGTAGCATTAGCAAAGACCCAATCACACACACACACACACACACACACACACACACACACACACACACACACATACACACACACAGAGTAAGTTTAGGAAGTCACTGGATAGGAATACTAAAAGAGAAGTCTATGCCAAAGAGGAAATAAGAATAGAAAAATAACATGCAAAAGAAATATATAACAGAAAAGTAAAACAAATGTCAAAAATTTATGCAAGAGGAAAAAAAACAAAGTAGTAGAATAAAGGTGAAACATAGAAGGTAAGAAATATGAATAAGAGATCTACAATTTCTGGGTATTTTTAAGCTATGGAAGTTGGCACAGAAATTTTTGGGAAAATGTCAAGGGAAAGGCTATAAATAATTTTTAGTTCCCTTTAAAGATCTAAAGTAACTTTGATAGTTTAGGAACATACAAAATGGATTAGCATAAAATCACAGAATTTCAGAACTGGAAAGGACCTCTGTGGCTGTCCTGACCCCCATACCTGAAAACCAATACCCAACAAAGGATCATCTAGCCTCTGCTTGAAGACCTCTAATGAGAGGAATTGGTGTTACTTGTCCTTCATTTTCAAAGGGGACCAATGACATCAACAGGGTGATATCTTTACTTGTAAGTAAATTGGATTTAAGTGAGGCAGGGCTGTGCAAGGTCTTAGGTTTTACTCTCTCCTTCATAGTCATCAGAGTCCAGTGGCAAGACATAGGTGAGGCTGACTGGCAATGGTCCAGGATGCAGTGCGGGACCATGGCCTTTTTAAGTGAAGGTCCTTCCCAGGTCTCAGTGTGTCTAAGACAATATCCATTCAGTGAATAAATGCTAGGCAAGAAGTGAAATGCATCACTAACAAAAGTAGTCCTTTTGGGTAGTTCTGTGAGCTTTTCCTGTCTCCAAGCGTAAATTTCCCTCTTTGTCACTTCTAACTATGACTTCTGGGACCAAACACAACAAAGCTGATCTCTCTTCCATTATGGTAGCCCATTAAATACTTGAAGTCAGCTATCATGGTTTCCTGAGCTTTCTCTTTTCCGGGATACCTACAGCCACTTCCTTCAATCAGTTCTCATATGACATGGACTCAGTATCCTTCACCCCCGAGACTGCCCTCTCTGTATGCTCTCCAGGTTATCAGTGTCCTTTGTGACATTCAGAAATGAACACAATACTCCAGATTTGGTCTGACCATGTACAGTATGGGGAGACTAGCTATGCTTCTCTTACTATAGTCTGCGGATATCCCTATTGAATTCCATCTTGGTAAGTTTAAACCTATTCAATGCTCTAACCTGCCTAGATCTTTTTGAACCTAACTCTCTTTTCCAATATATTAGCCAGCTTTCCCAGCTTTGCATCATCTATAAAGTTAGTGAGTATAGCTTCAATCAAGCCATTAGTAAGAAGAGTTAAATACCAGAAGATCAACATCTCATCCCTAAGGCAATCCACTGGCCACCTCCTACTAGGCTGACCTTAAAGCACACAACAGGTTCTGAATCAAAATAGTAGTATCATCTAGTCCAGGCATGGGAAACCTACTGCCGCAAGGCCACATGTGGCAGATTCCCCACCCTGATCTAATCCTTATTTCTCTGTTTTCTATCAGATTAGTTGATGTTGCTTTATCAAATATTTTGCTAAAATCTAGGTAAACTACATCTACACCATTCCCCCAATATACTAGTTTAGTAAACCTATCAAAAAAGGAAATAAGAGTAGTCTGGCATAGCCTGTTATTTATAAAGCCATGCCTTTTCAAAATGTCCATTAATCATTTCTTTGGTGCTCTATTCTAGGGGCATCTAGACTTACCAGATCTGGAGTCAGAAAAGACTGATTTTCTTGAGTTCAAATCTGGCCTCAGACACTTACTGGTGTGACCCTAAGTCAGTCATTTAACCCTATTTGCCTCAGTTTCCTCATCTGTAAAATGACCTGGAAAAGAACATGGTAAACCACTTGGCCAAGAAAACTCCAAATGAGGGTCTGATCAAACAAAATGCTCTATTCTAGTAATTAAAGTGAAGTCATATAGTATTTAAGGCTTGAATTGTTCATAAACTCATATTTACGCTAAATTTAAGAGGCCTTAAAGGGATTGAAAATTTACTGATTTAAAAAAAATAATAATGGAATGGAGATTACCACTAAAGGCCACTGAGCCTTATTGAATTGAGCATCTCTTAGTTTTTTCCAGTTTATAAGAAGTACAACACAAAAACATAAGACTAGGAATAGGTTCCCAAAGTGGGTAATATTACCCCCTGGGGGGAGGGTGTTGAAATTATCCAATTATCCTTGGATGCAATTGGGGAGTGTTAAATAAAAATAAGGGGGTGGTAGAAGCATAACAAAAGAGAACAAAATTTTGAAAATCCTTTCGTAAATGTTTTATCTTCTGTGTAACAGAGTTAAATTCATATTGATTACATTACTTTCCAAATAAACACACAAAATGCAAGTTATAACCAATCAGTGGTCAAGTCCACTGACAGGTCTTAACAAGCAAGTGTTGGCAGATGAGCATGCTTTGTCTGGAAGTTCAGCATGCATTAGCAGGAATATGTGCATGTAAAAATTTGTTTATAACACAATACTATATGGTTACATAACATAATATTGCATCATCAAAATTTCAATGTAGGAAAAAACAAATGTACAACATATTAAATTTAAGATGCATCATTTTAAAAAATTAATATTTTTTTGAATGGCACAAATTTTTTTTTTAAAGTTAAAGGGTTAAAAAAAAAAGTAGATTTCCAAGGGGGGCACTGAGTAATTTTTTTTTTGGAAAAATGGATGTTAGGAAACTTCTGAAGGAAACCTTTAACAATGGAGTAAAGAATAGTTGTTATAATTAAGGGACTCATGTTACATACAGAATTTTCTGATTCTTAGAAAAGGAGCTAGGTAAAGAATAGGGGGAAAGGGAGGAAAGGTTAAAAGAAAACAAGAAATACTAGATATAATGTTACTACATCAATTTTTGTTTTTTTATCAGTCAGTAAAAGGAATCCCACAAACAAGAAAGGCCATGAAACTTTCTATCTCTTCTGAAAATTCTGCCTCCTAGAGGCAGAATTACACTCTCCTCTTGCATTTGAGAGTTGTATTCTACCGCTTGCACTTGCTTATAGAAATTTCAGTGACACTTTAGACAGTTTAATATTTTAAAATCTTCCTATTAAATACATTTTAGAAATCTTTTGGCAAGAATAAAGACTGAGTAGCAAAAAGGAACATCTTGCATATAGAAAAGGCCCTTGGGGCACAAAGAGAAAGATGAATCACCAATTGAGAGAGGGAGAGAGAGAGTGAAAAAGAGAGGGAGAGAGGGAAAGAGAGGGGGAGAGAGAGAGAAAAAGAGAGAGAGAGAATACACAAACATAAAACAAAACCAAAATACAAAAGGACTAGGGACCAAAACACAGAGGACTAAGGTTTGAATCCCAGTTTTGAAACTTACTACCCATGTGACAAGAGATAAATGATTTTGTCTCTGTGGATCTCAGTTTCCCAGGAACTGTTGAATCATGAGCTACTATAATATTTACTATAAAATCAGGGGATGGACTAAGGGATCTCAAGGATCCCTTCCAGGTCTAATTTCTATGAGTCTATGAAAAAAAATAATTTTCATTCTTAAGAAAGGGAAAAATAGTCAAAAACAGAACTTTGTAGGAGGCAGAGGAGTAAACATTGGCAGCAGATTCCAAAAGTCGGACCCCCTCCAAGAAGACAGTAAAAAATCAGAGGAAGCTCAATAAAAGTAAAGTGAAAATATACACACAAATGTTATATACCACATGTCATAGGATTATAGACATTAGAGGTCACTGAGTCCCAAATACCTCATTTTACAGAGGAGGAAACTATGAGATCAGAGAAGTTAAATGCCTTGCCCAGGGTTAATTGGTTAATAATTATTTCCATTAGGATTCCAACCTGGAGTTTCTTGCCTCCAAAAATTCATCCAGTATACCATGTTGTGTTTCTTAAAGAGTCCTAGAGACAATGAGCATATGTGTCTATCATACTGTGCCTGTCACATAGTAGATGCCTAATAAATGTTTGTTGACTTGAATTTAACCAGTGACTAAATGATTCTCTTTTGAATTAGTTTGAGTAACTTCAAGGGATTCTTTTTCTCCTAAGTTTTATTTTGAAAGCTCCATTCTTGACTAGGTGGTTGTGTTGTGTCCCTTTTACCTTCGTAGATTTTTATTTTTCATTTTTCTAATTTTTTCCAGTTTGTGCAAGTTTCTGGCTTTATGCCAATCTTTAACTTTCAGCTGAAACCAGGCCAACACCTAAGGACTATTCTTCTGTTCACCCTAGAGCTTACTTTTTATCAATAAAGCCCATATCCATTCAACTATCAGGAATAAAAAGAATCAGAGAAATCTTGACATAGAATAGATCCTGACAAGTTAACTAGCTAACATCCTCATATACCCAACTCCTTTAAATTAGACCAAGAGGATCACAATTTAGAAATGAATTATCTCCCAGATAAATCACGTATTTCTAAGCTAACTGCCCCCTGGCAACAGCTAAAATTCTGGACCTTGTGTAAAGAAATGATGACAACTGATTTAACAAGCATGGAATGCAACTATATCTGTTCCTGTCAGGCTTATAGAGCCTGCAGTTTACTGCCTCCCACTTTTGGTTCTTTTCAACAGGAGTTGTTTTCTCAGTTTACTTCTCCCCTACCTTAGGTACAGGAATAATGTACCAGGACGGTCTTGGCACTGCTACTAGGCAGAATCATGGGCTACTGTAATATTTACAGGTTTCAATTCTTCGGCTTCTTTAAATGAATTGGATAATCTGAATGGAGCAATGCAGAGGCCAGCTGGCTGAGAACACAATTGGCAGAGGAGCACTTGGGTACTTTCCAATGGCTGTTGTTTAAATGAGAGGCCATTTTTAAAGCAAATTCCAACCACCACACTCAAAGCAGTAACTGCAGAGGGAAGAAAAGTTTTGGGGGGCTTTTTTTAGTGGCTATGTTCCTGTTTATATGCCCTAAGTTTCCACTTCCCTCTTAAGAAATTTTAGTTACAAAGGTTTTTTGTCTGTTTTTATCAAATTATCCCTTAAAATCAGTGCCAAGTACAATGTTACATATAATAGGGTTTGACATATACTTTAAAAAAAATCTTGTCTCCTGATGACCAAAGTCATCATGAGCTTTTAGGCTTAGTTTCTTTGAAGGAAAACGTTGTGACATTGAGGGAAGAGGGAAGAAAATGAAAACAAGAAAAGTTCCATCACCTTAGCATGGAAGGCAAACACCTTAGGTGACATGGGAGACTGTGAAATATATTTAAGTATTTATCATGAGGCCAGTGATGCCTTTGTAGAAAACATTTTGTCTCAAACCCAGTTCTTAAGAAGGAATGGAAAGAAGAAAGTTTAGTACGGTGCTTGGTGATTCAGATTGTCACATCTGGACACAACAGATCCATCTACATTTTCTCTGTGGAAAGCTGGGGATAGGGAAGGAGAGGGAATTGGGTAGAGACAAAAGTTTTTTTTTCCTTGTCCTGCTGGGTTCTGGTGGTCCAAACCATTCCTATCTGGAGGGATAAGCTTGTGTATATTAGCTGCCAATCCAGATGTATAATATGTCACAGGTGCCAAAGCAAGCCAATTGATACACAGTATGCCAGCTCAAAAGGGCAGACACAAGCACTATCCAGACTAGTCTAGACATTCTATCAGCAGTTTTTCACCCCCAGGGGTGGCAGAGTTTAAAGGTGTATTTAAGCAAAGCCTCCAGTAGAAGTTGGAAAGGTGAGACAGGATGTAAGGGAAGCAGAAAAAGAGGGAAGGAGTGTAGATCAGGGAGGAGGGGGGTGTGCTGAATAATGCCTTGGGGCAACACACCCACTTAAGGGGTAGCAAGGCCAGTGGTGGTGACCCATGGCAAGGCTTTATTACCTCGAGATAGGGCACGATCTTGCAGGAGAAATCCTCTAGAAGCCATTTCTTGGTGAGCTCATGGAAGATGACCAGTGGCAGGCAGAAAAAGATTATTAGGAAATCCCAGAAGGCCAGGTTGGCCAGGAGCGAGTTGGAGATGCTCCGCATGTAGTAGTTGTGGCACACGATGCACATCACAGCCAAGTTGCCGATTATGCCGGTGCCGAAGATCACCACGGACAGACACATGACGGCGTAAGCTCCGTAGGACTCTCGGGTCAGCGGATAGAAGGGGTTCTTGAGCTTGGGGCGCCGGTTCGTGCCGTTTCCCCCGCGGGGGACGCTTCGCTCCTGGAGTGTCTCTCCAGAGGATCCATTTAAAGGCAATGCCTTCCCGGGGGTTGCCACTGTCTCTTCCTGCGCTTTTTTATCCACATTGGCAGAGCTCCTCAAGATGGATGGACTGCTCAGGGGGTCACCATGGGATTTCCCCGCTCTCCTCCACCTGGAGAAGGACTCCGGAGCTCCGGAGTGGGTCTTGACATTCTGCTCCTGGCTGCCTCCTAGATCAATATCCTTGCCACCTTTCTCTTTACTCGTCTCCAAGGCAAATCTAAGGGCAACCGGTAGCTCAATCACCGCTGCTCTGAGAGGTACTAGCCAGATGCCAGGCCGCCTCTCTGGGGGGAAATGAGAAGTCCTGTGAGCCCCAGTCAGGTCCCCGAACGGCGCTGTTAATTTATTTCCTTCTTTTTCCTCTTCCTTCTCTTGTGCTTTGGCCATAGCTGCTCCCCTGGGGCTGCTGGACAACACTTTCTGCAACACGTCTCCCGACCCCCAAACTTCCCACCCGCGCTGTTCCGGAGTCAGCGCAGGCAAGGGTGTCTTCCTTAAACTGGTTCGGTTTCCAACAGCTAGGGCGGGAGAAACCCCGAGCTGCAGCAAGAGCAGGAGGCGTAAGGTGCAGACGAGAGGCGCGCCTGGGGGCCGCATGGCTTGGCGTCACTCAGCACCTCGGGGCTGGCAGTGGCAGCAGTGGCTCCTTAGGACTGGCACCTGCTGCCCAATTTGGCGCCGAGAGTTAGACACATGTCACTGCGGGGATGCGCTCCTCGCGCACGGAGGGTGCCTTACCCCGGGGCCACGAAGAGGAAAAGGCTGGAACTCCCTACACTACTTCGTTTGACGTTCTGTTCATTCTCCTAACTAAATCCAGTCTAGACGCTGAACCTCCTTCCTCTTCGGAATAGGGACTGACCTTTGAAAAGTTGCAATCAACGCCTCTGACTATTAACAGTATTAATGTTACAAGTGGGAGAGATAAAAAGCCCCCACTGAAACCCAACGCTCCTCCCTCTTTTTTTTTTTCCCCTGTGACTCTGCCTTCTTGGTAACAGTTGCTCTGGATCTCTGGCTGTCTATTTACATCCTCTCGATGTTGCTTTATCCCGTTGCAAGCAAAGGTCTCCAGAGACAGGGAAGAACGTCCCCCTCCCCCAGACGATTGCTCGCCTAAGACAATCCTCTTCCAGCACCTCTCCTAGTAAACAGGTTGCGCGGAGTCGTATTGGAAAACGAATCGCCCTAGAAAACTCTGGCTTCGCCTGACGTCGGGGACTAGCTCAGTTATTGCGGTCAGGGAGAAGAGAGATGGAAGAACCCAGCGGCTAGAGTCAAAGTTGCTTCCTCTCCTGCCCCAAGTTGCCCGGGGAGTAGTCCAGGCTGTCCGGCGACCAGTCTCTGAAAAGAAGGACGACGCGCGGGTCAACCGGCGCTCTTGGAGAGCTGACAGCACTGGCACCCGCAGGAGCATGAAGTGGAGACTGACTGCCCGAGCACCCCGGGTGAAAAGCGCTAGGATTGAAACAGCTGTGACCGGGGCGGTGCATGGCCAGGGGGAAGGAGGAGGGTTGAGTCGTGGCTCCAGCTGCTGCTGCCGCCGCCGCCGCCGTCGCTGCAGCTGCGCGTGGCTGTGAGAGCGCACAGCTCTTCTCCCCTTTCGACTCCTCCTCGGAGAGATGCTGGTTTGTGAGGAGACGGGTTCCCCTGGTGGTTTAGGGCTCACTAAATCCTCACACACTACATTCAAGCCCTTTGTAGTTCCTTCCACTTTCGGGAGGAGAGAGGGGTGGGGGATGCGGTGATGATTGGTGAGGGGAGGGTGGAGAAGCCAAGCCCCCCAGGGCTGGGTTTCGGCTCTGGGGTTGGGCTAGGTTAGTTCTTCCAGCTGTTGGAACGGGTCAGACGCGTCTGATTGCCAAAGGAGCGGGGAGGGGCTGGACCCGGCCCGGGAAGGTGCCCACAGGCGAGCTACCAAAAGCTATCGTGGCTACTGAGCATGCCCAGGCCAGAGCTACTGGGAGTTACAAGGTGCGGCTCGCACTTCCCCAGGTTTTCCCAAGAGCCGAAGGAAGACGCAGGAAAAAGGATTTACTGCTACTGAGAAGGACAATAGGAAAAGTCTCAGTGGAATGGACCCGCTCTTGCTCGGCTGCTAAACTAGCAAGAGTCTGTCCTAAGGGATCGTAAATCCACACAAAGAACGTTCAGAGTAGGATCTGTTTGTGGAGAGTGGGAAAAGATGAAAAACCAAGCCCCGCCCCCGTCCCCACACAGCGTGTGGGCAAATTGGGTGGGTAGCTGAGCTTTCTTGTTTGGAGAAGGAATACTGTGGGAGAGCCTAAACAGGCTCCAGTTTTCTGGTGCCTTGACCCAGGCTCCAGAGCTTTTTTTCCCCAAGCTTTGCCAAGGAAAGTCTCTCCTCCCTCCGTCTTCCCCCTCCCCCCCCCCCCACCTTTTCGTCTCTCCAAGGAACAGCCCTTGTCTGTTCTCCTCAGCGGCAGCAAAAGGGGCTCAGGAAATTATCTGAATTTATAACCCTCTGGTCAGGCCTGAATAACAGATCAGTGCCTCCCCTAGCAGATGCCAATAATAATACATTAACATTCCCAAATTCACACAGCCCTGTATTATCTGAGACTATGCCAGTCTATGCTCAAAAATGTAAGAACTGGAATCTGACATTTCCATTGCCTGCTTTGACACTAAATTGAAAGAACAGCTTGAATGTCTTATTCCACCACAAAGTTACAAAGAAAATGTGTTGGAACTGATACTCTAAGGATGGAGTACAGAGAAGAACAATCCCCGTAATTAGTTCACCTTAGAAAACCTTTTTTATTGGACCCTCAATTTCACAGTAATTAAAAAGATAAGGCATGACAGATTTTTAGATGAAGGAAACAAATGAAGTAAATGAGCCACTAAAACCAGGGGAAGGAAAGTGGGGGAGGGGGGAAATTGGCCAAATTCCCTCCCTACCCACCCTGACCATTTCTTTCCAACTCGGAGTATGCCCTCTCATGCCTCACTAACTAGCCATCCAATGGATTAGTCTTTGGGAAAGGGGTGATAGAGAGTAAATAAAGGGGGAATGAAGAAAATAGAAATGCTCAGAAGTGACAGAATCTGAATAAAAGCTGTCAAAATAACTGCAAGCAGGTCTCTTCTCTCTCTCACTCCCATGATTATTGCACATATGTGCAAATTTAGTCTTTCTAGTTATAGAATGTTTATTCTCTTGCCTGCAACCACCGTGGGGGTGAGGAGGGGGTGGAGGGAAACCCTCTTTTTCACATTCTCCGTTCTAACTAAATACATCTGGTTTTAGCAGAGCATTCTTCCCCAACAGGTAACCACAACACTTTTCCATACTGCCTTGAAAATGACACAGAAAAGGAGAGTTTTACAGTGAAGGGGGCACTGAATTTGAAGTCAGAGTCCCTGGATTCAAATCTATACTCTGTTATTTACCACCTTAGACAAGTCATTTTATACCTGTTTAAGCCTTAATTTATTCGTCTGTAAAAATAAGGGAATTGGATTGGATGATATTTCAGGTCTCTTCCAGCTATAAATTCTATTATTCTAAAAACATCACAAATTATCTGACTCTTTGTGATTTTATTTGGCATATTCTTGGCAAAGATACTGGGATGGTTTGTCATTTCCTTCTCTAGTTCATTTCGAAGATGAGGAAACCAAGGCAAACAGTGTTAATTGACTTCTCCAGGGTCACACAGCCAGTCAGATTTGAATTTAGGATTTCCTGACTCCAGGCCTGGTGCTCTATCTACTGTGCCACCTGGCTGCCCACCTGGCAAATAAATAGTAAGCAGTTAACAAATTTCTATTGATTTTTACAGACTTAGAAGAATACCTTCTTCTTCCGCAGCTATCTGTACCATTTGCAAGCAATGGGACATCATTTCTTTATTGGGGTTTTAAAACAATGCTTCTAGACAGATTTCAGTGGAGTCACTTGTACTTCCTTTTATTTCTTTGTTTTTGTTGACACAGAAAATAGTCCCCAAAACAACTGTATGTCTTGGAGATTTGATGGGTCCATTCACTTTGAGGGAGAATTTCCCCAACTTAAAAAAAATCTATAGAAAATGGAATACTCAAAGACTACTAGCAAGTGCACTCTCCAGTTCACCATTTGGAGCCTTGGTCTGTCAACCAATCACTGACTTGTCAAATTTTTTTTTAAATGAGCACTTCCCAGAGCATGAACATCACAAAAAAAGATCATATATGAAAACTAATCATACTTCGGTCTGGTCTGATTGCTAAATGATAAGCACAGTTATTCCTATGCTGCTGATACACTTTAAGCATTGCCTAGTCTCTAAACTTCAGGGACCCTGAGGCAAAATTCCAGTTAACTCTAACCAAGTTAAGACTCTAGTCACAAGAGGAAAAGGAAGGAAGGAAACAGGCTCTTTGTGACCCTATTTGGGATATTCTTGGCTAATATACTGGGATGGTTTGTCATTTCCTTCTTTAGCTCATTTTACAGCTGAGGAAACCAAGGCAAATAGAATTAAGTGACTTTTCCAGGATCACTTTGCCAGTCAGATTTGAACTTAGGTTTTCCTGACTCCAACCCTGGTGTTCTATCCACTGTGTTACCTGGCTGCCCGCCTGGCAAATAGTCTAATCTGGTCAAATCAACCAGAAAATCTGGTCCAATTAGCAAACTTATTTCAAATAAACACATAGCATTAAATATTTTAGTTAAGCCTGAAGAGTGAAAGAAAAGAGACAATGCTTCTTCCAATGACAGGAGTGTACACTGAATAGATTCACTATACTCCCATAAATGGGAGAAGGTGAGACTCAATAACCATTCTACTTACTTTGAGTTCCTCTGTAAAAATATAGATCAGAAAAAGCGATGACTAATCACTGTCTAGTTTGTACTAGAATCATTTGTCTGTATTATAAGGACTGATTTGTACATAGACTTAGCTATGTCAGCATTGTATTGTGCTTGTAATACATAATATTGATTTTTGTACACAAAAAACCACATATAAATAATGGCCTCTCTATTTCTGTCTAGTTTATTGCACTTTATTCAGTATTTGTTGTGATGAAGAGGAAATATAAAATTAAGGAATAGAAGTGATCACATTGAACTTTGAGATACGAATTTGGCTTGAGTGAATGCAGTCAGACTTCTTTCCTTGATACATGAATTCCCTAAGAAACATTTTAATGCCATTCACTGAATTTAAAATGATATCTAGTTCATATATCCAAGAGAAATGACAGTATGCAAGCAATGACACATAATTTTTAAAATTGTGCATCTAGAAAGAATTTATCTGAATTATTTGTATTCTATTTTATGTCTTTGTTTTTATTGGTTTTTTTGGGGGGGGAGGCAGGGCAATTGGGGTTAAGTGACTTGCCCAAGATCACATGGCTGGTAAGTTAAGTTGTCCGCACCAGCAGATTCCCAAAAGAATGCTACTGTGAACAGCTTATAAGGTTCAGATTACACAGTATAGTGAACACTCTGTTTATTCCATTACAAACCAAGGCAAACATTCACAATATGTCACAATATAATATTCACAACATTACATCTTATCACAGAAAATCACAATATAGTGTTCATAACAGCTTAACATTAGAATGGCCACACAGTTTTCACCACAGTGGCCACAGTATTTAGAACAAAGAACAAAAGTATAATCATCTGGTTTGCTTAAGGGGGAAACTCTCCTCACTTAATCATTCAATCAATTCACAATATATCAGTCTTCGGCTCATGGGGCAACCATTAACTTAGTCAGTCACTAATCTAGATTCCCAATTACTAACTATCATTAATCACTAGTACAGTCATTAGAAAACCACACAAACCCTTTACCCCTTGGCGTCCAGCAAACCTCAATTTCATCCATCTCATCTTCATCTTGACTCTGGGTGGTCTCTCTGATTCCCTGGATCCCCTTCCATGGTCCCAGCTCCCTCCTAAATCCACCAAACAGTCATCTGGATTCAGAAGCAGACAGCTCCCAGGTCCTCGTCCAGTCCTCAGAGGTAGACAGCTCCCAGGTCCTTGTCCAGTCCTCAGGGCAGTCCCTGGCACATACTGAAGTTCACAGGGTCCAGCACATCTCAAACCCTTCACCACTTCTCTTGCCTGGAGCAAAGTCTTATCTGGGTCATGCTTCTTCCATCCTCCAGTCCTGGCCCTGGGACCCAGAAGGAATATCAGCCTTCCAGGTAGCCTTCCCCAGATTCTGGTCTCAAGAAAATTCCATCTCAGTTCTCAGTCACCTTCCAGATGCTGGGAAAGAAACTCTCTCTCTCTCTCTCTCTCTCTCT
>CM053581.1:486680911-486696907 GCA_028627135.1 Pseudochirops cupreus
TCTCTCTCTCTCTCTCTCTCTCTCTCTCTCTCTCTCTCTCCCTTTCCCTCTCCCTCTCCCTGTCTTTCTCTCAGCCAGCTTCAGTCTCCAAGATTCTTCCTTCACCTGGAGCAACATTCCAATTCTGTCTCTCTGTCTCTAGAATTCTTGCTTATATACACACACTGGCCTCCTGTCTCAGCCAATCCCCTTCTTCCAAGTCAACAGGGGAGTTCATGCCCTCTCAACAGTGGGACAAAGTTCACACCTTCCATACTTAGCCCCAAGCTACTAAGTGCTAAGTATCTGCCAAATTGATTGCTGTTACAAGGCCAGATTTGAACTCAGGTCCTCTTGACTCCAGGATTGGTGCTCTATTCATTGGGCTACTTAGCCGCCCCATTTTTATTGTTCTTAATCATTTTTAGTTCACAGATTGCTTTTTAACAAGATAGAGGTCCCCAGCAGCTATAAGTAGGTGGCATGGTGAATAAAGCTTTGGGTCTAAAATGGAGAAGATTTGAGCTCAATTTCAGCCTTGGATGTTTACTAGCTGTGTGACCTTGGGAAAGTCATTTAACCTCTGTCTCAGCTCAATTATAAAACAGGGATAATACATCTAATTCCCAAGGAGATTATAAAGATCAAATAAGGTGATATTCATAGAATACTTGGTAAATAATTCATTGTTAATAAATGCTTGTTTCCTTCCTTTTCTTTTTTTTTCAGAATTTATTTATTTATTTATTTTTAGTTTTCAACATTCATTTCCGCAAGATTTTGAGTCCCAGATTTTCTCCCCATCTCTCTTCTACCCCCCACCCCAACATGACATGCGTACTGATTACCCCTTCCCCTAGTCTGCCTTCCTTTTCTTCTTGTGACCAGAGCTTTAACTAGGTTAGGGTAACTGGAATTTTGCCTCAGGACCCCTAAAATTTAGGAAATAGACAATGCTTGAAGTTTATCAGCAGTTTAGGAATGACTGTGTTTATCATAGCAAGAGTAATTAGTTAAAATAGGAAAGTACTAGATGGAGTGCCTTATTTCCTCTGACCTCTAAACATACTCCCTAGGTGACTTATTCCCTGTTGTATCTCCACCTGCAGCAACCTTCGCCCTCCCTCCCACCCCAGTAGCCCAGCAGATGTCACAGAACCTCTACTAACATCCACACTCACTAACTACAGAACTGAATGGGGTGTATATTTTATACTAACTGCTCAAAGCAAGTTTTGTGCTATTTGACACAGCGCAAAACTTTCTTGTCATTGTTCTGCTTGTGACAACAGTGGGGAAAACAAAATAAAATAGCTCATTGGAGTAAATGAGAAAACCGATGATGCTTTGGAAGAGACATCAATGAAATGGTCTGCTTTTTAAAAAAAATTAAATACCATAAGTAAATCGCTATATCATGCCAGAAGAAAACATACAGTTATTGTCATACAATCAATATTACTAGAAGAGAATAGTTCACAAACAACTGTAAGACCTTTTTGACATTTGGGAGCCTAGGTATATTGGAAAGAACACTGAACTTTTAGTTCGAAGATCTGTATAAAACTCCAGCTTTTGCCACTTCCTAGTCACATGATAATGGCAAATTAGTTTGCTTCTTGGAAACTAGGCTTGATCACCTGTGAAATAGTGACACTATTATTTTCACTTGTAGAAAGTCTTGTGAGGATTACATGAAACAATATGAAAGTTCTCAGTAATGTAAAGCATTATATAATGAATTCTAAAGGCACTTCATGAAGGAACAGGAAAGCGTTTTGGGATCACCATCTACCAAAGGAAGAAGGTAGAAGTATTGCCTTAACAAATACATTTATTAAGTAGAGATAACTGTTTTTTTTTATTTTGATCCATTTGAAGGGGGGGAAAGAGCATTTTGATTTTTGCTAATGTCAATTAGACAGGAAGAGCCAAGACATAGTAGGATAAGCTTTTATCCTTTCTTACTTTTCATGCAACTGGGACGCAAGCAATCATCAAAAAGGCAATAGAGTTAATTCCTTAAGATTTTGATGATGTCAGAGTGCCATCCATTTAGGGGATAAGTCTTTTCTATAGCTTGATGCCTGAGACATCCAGAAAGAAAGTGACATCCTTGGACACATTTTAAGTGTCTCAAGAAAGATTTGAACCTAGATCTTTCTGATTCTAAGTCCATCATTCTACTGACCACACCATGCTGCCATTCACATTGCTTGAACGTCCCATATTGTAGAAGACAAATAAATAAATTATGTTGAACAAAGCTTTCTTGTTCATTCATGTATGCATTATAGCATACATATATTCCAGATTCCTGAGATTTGCTTCTTTCAATTTTTGAAACAAATTACAATTATTCTACAAATAAGATTAAGTTCTTTCTTAGAGCTATCTAAAAGTATTATTCTCTTACTCCTAATATTGTTTTATATTTTTATGAAAATAATAAGCTTTTAACAAGTCCTTTTTAGAATGATTGGTCCTAAAGAATCCATCAGAGCAGATGAAAGTCAAGTTGTACCACAGGAAGATCCATTTTTATGTAAAAATAACAAAATTATATATATCATTATTATATATTGTTATCAAATTGATTAGCATGTATTCTAGCATCTCGCATCCATAAAAGTTGAAAGTATATACATATATGAGAAATAAGAAGCTAAAAGAGTTGTTTTTATAGATGGAAATACAACATTGATTTTGCTCTCTTGGTGACCTATTAGTTTTTTGGCTACAACAAAGAAATCAATTAGATCTACAAGTCTGAGTCTTGGGTCTTTGGCACTTTTCAAAATTATTCCTTTGATTAGTAGTTGAAATATGAGTGATGCCCAAAAAAGGAATGATTTATGAAAGCCATGAAATTCTACCTCAAGCATCAGTCAACAAAAGAAGCAAAAAAGCTTACCCAGAATAGTCATCTTAAATCCTACAGGTTAGCTGCTTTTATTTTTCATCTCAGCCTTTCTCTGTCTAACATATGCTACAATATAGAACAAAGGTTTATGCTTGTCTTCTCACCTAAACTTTTGGGTATTTTTCCAAGGTGGAGCAACTCAGTGAACCATCACCCTTTTAGTTGACGTGACTTCATGGCAATGTGTCTGATCTGCTTTGTAAAGGTAATTAATAATAAATAAATTAATAAATAAATTCCATTTTTATAGTGCTTTAAGGTTTACAAAACATTTCACAAATGTCTGATTTGATCCTCACGACAACTCTGGGAGGTAGGTGCTATTATTATCATCTTCATTTTACAAATGAGGAAACTGAGGAAAACAGGTTCAAGTGACTTGTCCAGGACCATATAGTTAGTAAATCTCTGAGGCCAAATGTAGAGTCAGTCCTTTCTGACTCCAGGGAAGGTAGGTGGTGCTTTGGATAGAGCACAGGGCCTAGAGTCAGGAGGACCTGAGTTCAAATCCCACCCCCAGCACTTATTAGTTGTATGGCTTTGGGTAAGTCACTCAACCCTTCCTCCTTTGTAAAATGAGTTGGAGAAGGAAATGACAGACCACTTCAGTATCTTTGCCAAGAAAACCTCAAATGGCGTCACAAAGAGTCAGACACAATTAATCAGCTAAACTACAACAACCACCTTCCTGACTCCAGGCTCTATTCACTGCATCACTTAGCTGGGTCTGCCCTGAATCACATTTGATATGGCATATTATTCCTTATTGCTGAGGAGGGGCACAGTGGTATAGTGGATGAAGGCCCAGCCTTGAAATCCTATGGAGATGTGGATTCAAATTCTGGACCTTCAAATTCTGGTCACCTTTGTGAACATGGGCTTGTCATTTAATATCTCAGTTTCACAGGCAACTTTCTAAGATTTTAAGTACAGAATTACACATCTGCATTGGTGGAGGGAGTTACTATACTGTGATTACTCTATATTATATACACACCTATAGTTTCTCATATGAGGGTATTTGGATTTAAAAAGAAATTTTTTGCAAAATTGACTTTGTTATGGCTGCTTAATTAATTCCATAGTTACATGTTTATTTGACCAAAACATCATTTAATTCTGTATATATTTTTAAGATCTGGTTCAGATGCTACATCTAAGATGATATCCATAAATATGGGCAATTTATTTAACAATTTGCTTAACTTCAACCAACAACCACTTATTAACCATTTACTATGTTCCTGTCCAAGTTTCTTCATTTATAAAATTGGGATGATAATAAGTGAAACATTTGCTTCGCAGGAGATAATGTACATAAAGTGTTTTGCAAGCCTTCAGTATTATATGAATGTTAGCTATTCAACTCTTTTTTGTGGCTATAAAAACTTAAGTAAAAAAAGTACCCATGAATTGGTGAATACATGAGCAAATAATGATATATGGATGTAATGGAATACTGTTATTAATTAATAAACATTTATTAAGTAACTACTATGTGCTAAGTACTGTGCTAAACACTGGAGATACAAAGCAAGGTAGAAGATGATCCCTCTTTCTTGGGGGCCATACGGCTTGTCCAGGACAATGTACAAAGGTCTTTTCCTTTTCAGTATTGTCGGAGTAAGGGTTTGGTGCTCATGGCACCACATGTCATGAGCAAAGGAATAAAGCCAAGAAAAAAAAAGATGAAGGAAAGAGAGCTGACCAAAGCTAACCAGGCCTTTTGATTCCTCTACAGCCCCAAAGCCTCTCATTCACCGTATGATTAGCAGACAGGAACCAGTTCTGCAAAATGTCAAGGAATGCTCTTCAGTCTCTCAAGGTTCTTCTCTTTCCCTTCATTGTGACTTTCCTGAAGCAGTTTCCTCAGTTCCTCCATGTGGGGAGATGTTGTCCTAGCCACTTAGGACATATACCAGACCCATTCTCGACACATCTATCTATCTAACTAAACGATTGAAAAACCCTTTTCATCTCTACACTCCCCTTTCCAAAGAAGCAGTGCAGTTTGAAACACAGTGTATCAACTCCCCTACCATACTACCTACCTCGAGTCTACTTGAATTTGGGGTTCTTCTCTAGGGAGAGAGTAGCAGTTTTTTACTAAGTTTTCTTACATGACTTCTGAGAAAGAGTCAGAAAACTTAGAAAAAAATAGAAATTTGATGCTCCACCCTAGAAGAAATTAGAGGAGGTGAGCAGAATACCTCTTCTTAATATTTGGGTTACATGCACTCTGCAGTGAAGAGTGGAGAATAGAGCACAATATTTGAGTCATACTTTGAGTCCTTTAGAGCAGAGGCATCAAACATATGGCCCATAATCCCACTGGGCCCACAATATTCCCAAGTACACCAAACCATATTAAACTATAATTGAGAAATATTTAACAAAGTAAGCAAAAATACATTAAAAATAGACATTGTACTTTAAAACCATCATGTGACCAGAAGGGGTCCTTATGTACAGATTAATGGCCCTGTTTCTTTTTGAGTTGGATACAACTTCTTTAGAGGAAAAAAAAAATTCTAGGACAGTTAACCAACAAGTCTTGTTTTCGCACCAACCATCTTCATATGACTTTTTTCTGGGTGCTTTGCAGACTGAGTTGAATCAGCATGCTTTCTGACTTTGATAAATTTATAATTTGATATAGTGGATAATACTGAAAAAAGAACAGTTGGGCAGTAAAGCTTATGACGTTACTGGTATCTCTTAGAGTTCTTGAATTCCTTTAATCTAATGTGGCATTTTAAAAAGTTTAATAGACAACACAAATTTTTTTTATGGAAAAAGCTTGATTTCATGTCTTAAAACTGATTGTTAAGAAAATGGTACAAGTTTATATTATTAATAGAAACTATACTTAAGACATCTGGAAATGTGTGAGCTTAACAGTAGATAAAATGGATAGAGTATTGAACATGGAATCAGGAAGACCTGAGTTCAAATTCTGCATCACAGAATTTACTACCTGTGTGACCCTGGGTAAGTCATTTAACTGTTTACCTCAGTTTCCTAATCTTTAAAGAACCTACCTGCCAGGGTTGTTGTGAGGATCAAATGAGATAATATTTGGAAAGTAATCTGTAAACCTTGAAAAAAACTATAGAAATGTTATTAATGTTATCATTTTTGTTACTGCTATTACCATTATTCCTAACCTACCATTGATCATCTTCCATGTAGATCATGATCAGTGATCCTTGCAAGAGTCAATAAAAAAGTATCATACTATTGAAAGACAACATCATGTAGGGAAAAGAGCTGACTTTATCATTAACTAGCTGTGCAACTTTACACAATTTTTTTTGTCGAGGGGGAAGGCAAGGTAATTGGGGTTAAGTGACTTGCCCAAGGTCACACAGCTAGTAAGTGTCAAATGTCTGTGACTGGATTTGAACTCAGCTCCTCCTGAGTCCAGGGTCAGTGCTCTATTCACAGCATCACCTAGCTGCCCCAACTTTAGACAATGTAAGGAACTGCTCTGCCCCTCAATTTCCTCACCCAAAAAATGAAGAAATTAGATGTCTAAGGTAAACTAGGGAAAGAGACAAAACTAAAGTACCACTTGAAACTTTCATGTAATTAGCATTTCAAGTTCTTCCAATTGATGGAAAACTATTTTCTATAAAGCAGGACATGGAGAAGCTGAAAACCTTTAGACCTTGGTTCTAGGGACAATTCCATCAGTGATTTATTGTCAATAAAACCGGAAGGCAAACAGCAAGCACTTAATATTTAGTGATTTTTAAATCCTTGTTTGAAAGACACAGTGTAGGCAAGGAATGTTAAAGAAAAGGCAGAACAAAAACTATTGTGTTGTTTATTGTCATGCATACTAGGAAAGTCTGAAATAAGGGATTGCCATTCCTTAAATGACATTTTTCTCCAGGTGCCAATCAGCTAAGGGATCATCTTCTGTCTCCTATGGATGTCTTCTTTCTGGGTAATCCATAAGCTTGGAACTTTCCCATTGATCCTAATTATTGCAAAGGTTTCCTTTGTCTCTCAAATACTCCTTGATATTTTTATTGGCTCCTCCATTGTCTTATTGATAAATTCCTTAAGATCAGATGCTGTATTCATCAATTGCATCTATATAAAACCTAGTAAGGTATAGTTTTGAAGTTGCCTCTTGTTTGATTCATTATCCAAAATAAATTTTCCTCTTAATTACTTATAGGGTTGCTGTGAGGAAAATACCTTGTATTTCATAAAGCAATAAAAAATATGATAAAGCATCATCCTTATTTTCATCATCAAAATTGTGTTTCCCAAATGTCAGGGTCTCTTCTCATTCCGTTTAGAGTGAATTTGACCCAAATGATGAGTAGGTCAAGGAAAGAATATTGGATCTTGAGTCAAATCACGACTCTGCCACTATCTGTGAGAATTTGGACAAATTATTTCAACTCTCTGAGTATCAGTTTCATAGGATTTCATAGGATTTATTGATCAATTGGTAAATGATCTATAAAGCACCTACTATGTGCCAATTAGGGGCAGCTAGGTGGCAAAAGAATAGAATGCTTGGCTCACTACTCATCTTTCTGAGTTAAAATCTAGCCTTGCTAGCTGTGTGACTCTGGACAAGTTACTTAACTCCGTTTACCTCAATTCCTAATCTCTAAAATGAGCTGAAGAAGAAAATGGCAAATCACTCCAGTATCTCTGCCAAGAAAACTCCAAATGGGCTCATAAAGAGTTGGATAGGACTGAAAATAACTTAATAATACTATGTGCCAGGCACAGTGCTAAGCACAGGGGATACAAAAAGGGGCAAAAGACTGTTCCTGCCCTCGAGTATCTTACAATCTAATAGAAAACATGCAAACAAATTCACAAGGGAATTTAGAAACCATGTAGTCCAACCTCATTTTACAGATGAAGAATTGAAGCCCGGAGGTGTTAAGTGACTTACTCAAAGCCACATGAGTAGTAAGCAGCAAAACTGAGATCTGAATCCAATTCTCTAACTCTCAATCCAGCATATTTTCCATGGTACCAGGACACGTGTGTTTAAAAAGAAAAAATGAGGTAATGTTTATAAGGCGTATGTATATTATGACCTTGTAGTTCATGTGTTCACATGAGTTTATTGGGATTCAGCTTGAAGGGAGGCACAAATAGATATCCCTGAAATCTCCACCCACTTCTCTCCAAGAGGGACTTTGATCATGCTAGGATGAAAGCAGGAGATTGGCACCTCAAGGCTGGCTGTTTTGCTCTCTTCAGAAAGAAGTTAGAATTGGGTTAGAATTATATCTACACCCCTTTAAATACTGTTAATCTAGGGAAAATAATTTTTAGGTCCAAGCCACTTTTCTGATCTCTAGCCTTTTAATGGGGAAGAAGTGCTTGGAGCTAAATCCAAAGGCGTGACTACTCACCAAAAGCCAGTTATACAAAGACCATCACACAAAGTGAATAGCAAATAAACTAATTTATCCAAGCCAATAATAAAGAGAAAACAGAGAAGTTATACAGATTAGAATATACCAAGCAATATATTAAATGAATGCACTCTCCCACTGGGAGCAAGATATTTCAGCTCAAATAAGAGTTCCCAATCTCACCCAAGGAGAAATTCCCTGAAATTTCTAATGTGGCAAACTAGGGTTAGGGACATGATGAAGGGACTGGATTCTCTTCATTTTGGCATCTTCCTAGACTCTTTCTCTCCATCCAAGGTCCTCTCATTGAAGAGAATCTGGAATTGTATATATCCTCCCAAGAAATTAGAAGCCAAAAAAGCAAGCTTCTTGGATTGGATTCAAATCTCAGTTTTGCTACTTACTACTCATGAGTCTTTGAGTAAGTCACTTAACTTCCTCTTTTTTTTTTTGTAGGGCAGTTGGGGTTAAGCAACTTGCCCAAGGTCACACAGCTAGTAAGTGTTAAGTGTCTGAGGCCAGATATGAACTCAGGTCCTCCTGATTTCAGGGCCACTGCTCCATTCACTGCACCACCTAGCTGCCCAGTCACTTTGCTTCTTGCAAGCTGTCACCTATTCCTCCCCTCTTGCAGGCATGGAGTTTGAGGTAATCATTCTCCACCAAAGAGGATAATTTTATACAAATAGACTTGAGAACCACTCCCTTCCCCTTCTTTTTAGACCAGATAATCTCCAAGGTTTACTTTGTACTTTAATACCCCTTATACCCTCACCAAATGCCAAAATTAATTTAACCAAAGTTTGGGACAAGTCTCTCCAAATTAAATAGGCTGGTCCTTGGATGACAGGCACAGTCCATTGTGTGCTCATCCCAGAACTCTTTCCAACTTGGTGGGACATGCCACAGTTTTCAGTCTGTTGATAAAGGCCAGGGTTACCTCCATGTCACAATGAGCAGCAACTGTAGAATTCTAATGGAAATTATATATTTAGTTATTTGCATATAGATGAAGGGTAGGAAAGCAGTTTGGAGTCTGACTTCAGTAAAGACCTTGTCTTTGATCATTTTAGACCATCAATTGTTCAAAAGAGGTACAATGAATCTTAACCAGAGGGCTACAAAAATCTTATTTGCTTTAGGCTTGCAAAATATAAGTGGTTAACTTCCCTAATTTTAAGAAAGTCAGACAAAAATGTTAAGATCATGAACTATTATTGCACTTAGGGAAATAAAGAAGCAGATGGCTTCAGAGAACCCAGGCAAGTCTTGTATGAACTGATGCAGAATGAAGTAAGCAGAACTAGGAAAAGAATTTCTGCAACATCAGTTTCATAAGGGCAGTCTCAAAAGACTCCAGAATTTTGATAAATATATTGACCTAACATAATTCCAGAGTACTGACAGTAATGCTACCCATTTCCTGGAAAACAGAGGTGACAGACTCAAGATACAGCATGAGACATATTTTTGGGTGTGGCCAATGTGAGTTTTGTTTTGCTTGACTATGTCCATTTATTTCGTTTATTATCTTCCTTATTTCATTGGGGAGGGTTAGGTGGTAGTAAGAGATAATAAATGTTTGTTAACTGAAAAAAGAAAATAGTTATGACATTTGTAAAAAAAAAAAAGATATCATAAACATAATGGAAAAGCAGCGATCTATATTGTCAGAACTCCATGAGTATATAAAATACTTTGCAGGGGTTTCCTGAGGACATCTCAAAGTTGAAACCAAACAAAGCTAGACATTCTCTCTCACTGTATGAATTCAGTAATGCATGGTTGCTAATGGCAGCTTTTGTTGCTGCTGGGCACGTTGGGCTGCCAGGACTGCCATGAGCCTCCCTTGCAGGAGACCTGGAATTCTTGGGGGGTGGAGAATTTTCTACAAGAGCAGATCTGCCAAAGCAGATCTGTCAGGATCCACCCTGAGAGGTTTGCTGTTCTCTGTACTGACAAGAAAATAAAGAGAAATCAAGGAAAAAGCAAATATTGCCATCATAGGCCAACCATAAATTAAAAAGTATCCTGGGGATATAAAGCCAGGGAAAGCACAAACATAGTTATTTACCAAAATGAATGGGTTATTGACAACATTCAACGGCTATATTTAATGAGACAAGAGTTGTGGACCTCCATCGGTGGAGAGGTTTTATATGTTGGGAATGTCCCTCCTGCAATGAAATCCCAGGTGCAATTCACATTAGGTTAAAACTTGTTGGTAGTGAATTTGACTTTGCTGATGCATTAGTCTGGAACTTGAGATCACATCGTGCAATTTCATGCCTGGCTGCTCTATTCTACCTTCTTTTTTTAGCCAATGAAATAGAAATTGATAATGATGATTTGACTAATAACCTGTTAATTTTATCGATTAGTAAAAAGTTATTCTGTTAACAGTTTCTACATAAGGAAAAAGTAATTTAGACAGTATATAAATTAAATTCTGGCTAGTGGGATGTGCCACTACCCCAAGTGCCGTACTATATTAAGTATAAAGCAATCCAGCAACAATGCAATTAAACAGCTTGGATCCCAGTGCTGTGAATGGCAATGACACAAAGTTAGTTGCACCATTCACCTATTCTCAGAGAGATATTAATCTTACTACAATGTGTGTGCATTTAATACAATACAAAGAACATTTTAAAGGTATCTGAAGGATCTGCATTCACAAATGATAGAATTTGTTGCTGTTGGTGCAGTTAAGAAGTTGCAATAGTTGATTAAAAATCTGAATAAGCCTTTCAAAATGTATGCTACTGTATATAAGGGGGACAGTTTGATATAGTAGATAAAGTGGAGTCAGGAAAGAACTGGTCTCAAATCCCTCTTCTAACACTCAATTTATGACTTTGGTGAGTCACTCAACATATCTGAATCTCAGTTTCTTCATCTGTAAAACGAGGTTAACTATGTCATGTAGTATATACCTCATAGGGCTGTTATGAGGCTCAAATGAAAGTGTTTATAAAGCATTTTAGAAACCTTCAAGTACCTGTATCATCTATTATTATTATGAAAAAGATATTGGGTGCCCATGAAGTATTGTTATGTGTCAAGATCTTAAGGATGCAGTTTTTAGAGCATTTAAAATATGGATGAAGCAGTGAGTTATTGAATATGAAAAACTGGTAGTGCCTTAAGTAGTACCTAAGGGATCTGAAGGAGATGATGAGCTTCCCTAAACACCTTATCACAGATTGAATTAGGCTTTGAGGATGACTGACTTTGCAATATATTATTTTTCTATTTTGCTGCAACATAGGTGGCTAGGACAGATAATGGTGATGATAGAGTTCCTTGCATATGAATTCTACATTTTCATGGTTATTCATTTCATTATTTGGCATTTCAGGCACACCCATTTTTTAGATCCATCTGGTTCTAAAGACCTGTGTCTTTTAAAAAAAATATTAAAACACTTAGTTTTGAAACTTATAAGCAATTTTAGACCATTAAGCAAAACAAAGGATACTCTGTGTGCTATCAGGGCTATTGGAAAATAAATGAGTCTGCTTTTAGCAAATGTATGTTATTTATATTGTTAAAGTATAGTGAAAGTCATGGTTAATTTATATGAACTTTTAAAATCAAGACAGAAATAATATGTGAGTGTCCTTGATAATTAGTCTTCTCTACAATGATTCAAAAGATATTAAATGATTTT
The DNA here is from genome assembly GCA_028627135.1 of Pseudochirops cupreus. NCBI lineage: Eukaryota > Metazoa > Chordata > Mammalia > Diprotodontia > Pseudocheiridae > Pseudochirops > Pseudochirops cupreus. The sequence goes on from CM053581.1 coordinate 486,692,886, forward strand.
TTAAAAAAATTCTTAATATTAAAAAAATAATAGAATATTAAGACGTTAGCATTGGAAGGGATGTTAAAAGTTATTTAACCCAATCCCATACCTAATAGAGGAATATTTTATATGGTATCCCTGATATATGGTCACATAAACTCTCTCTCTCTCTTTCTTTCTCTCTCTCAGACTGGGTCTCCCTATCTCTCTGAAGCTAAAAGTGCAGCAGCCACTCATAGCTCTCCCCTACTGCTAATTTTGGCAGCTTTGACCTGCTCCATTTTCATCCAGGGCAGGTTTACCTCTCTTTAGGCAGCCTGTTTCCCTCTTGGGAGTGGAGCTGGGATTGGAGGGTGCTAACCCTACTGGTACCATTTAATGAAAAAAATACAGTTGCAGCTTAATATTCCCAATATTTAAGTGATCAACCAACCTTACTCCAGTCTTCCCAACAGTCTCTAATGTGGGGACTACAGATGTGTGTGTGCATGTGTGTGTGTGCATGTGTGTGTCCACTCCTGGCCATTCCATGTCTTCTTGAGAATGTCTAAATATCAGAATCTACTGCTACACATGGTTGCCCAGGTCATGGTTAGACAGCTCTTGTTGTTGTAAAAGTCTGCCCTCTTTTTCCTTTGCAAAGCTATGTTACCATATGTTAACATGTATGAGGTCTATCAGCAGAACCACTCTGACTCCAACCCTCCCTCTGTCCCCAGTGACCCTTTCTTCACTTTTTCAGGATAAGGTCTCTTTTATCCCTAGTACTATAAACCAGCAACCTGGCTCTTTTCTAAGGAATGAGGATATAGAGAATACTGTGATCCTCCAAAGTCAATTTAACACTTTGTTGGTAAAATATAACTATAATTTAGCCATATGACTACTCTGTGGTTTTCATTTTTCAAAGAAAGGACAATGGAGAGAGGACAGAGACTTGTAATTAAACTTATCCAATTCTAAAATTAAGGGCTGTGAATACAAAATATTATTCAATAGATGCAGCAACTATTTTAAACATACTTCAATTCAACATTTTGGTCTACAAGTGGAATTTGATCTACAATGGTATAGTGGAAAGAGAACTAAGTATGAGATCAGGAGACATGGATTTGAATCTCACCCCTGCTATTTATTAGCTATGTCCCCTCTGTCAAGGCACTTGACTGCTATGGGACAAAATTCTTCCTTTATAGAATAAAAGGATTGGATTACATGATTTAGAACAGGTGTCAAACTCACTAACTTGTACCAGATTAAAATGTAATTGAAAATGTTTAACAAAATAAACAGTAATACAATACAACATAGATAACGTTAATTTGTGGTTTTCTAAGTCACTGTGGCTCATAGGGAGGGATATAGTGATTGTTGAGGGTTTTTTTTTATTTTGACATTACCAATATATTATGCCCCTTCCAGCTTTCAATCCTACACACTAACAAGCGGGAAGTTGGGTCTAATGTTGCCTACTCTATAGGATTCAAAACACCCACTTTAACAGATTTCTTTTTTGTACTCCTACCCCCAAATCAACTTAGTGATTTTTTTTTGCAAGTTGTACAAATAAAAGCCATAGTACAATAAAGTCAAAAGACCTCAAAAACACTCTAGCAATTTTTAAAAAACTTTTTTCTGTTTTCGCACAAATTTGTCTTCAGCACTGACTTGGAGCCAAGTATATTCTCCAGTTTTATTGGAAATGAAGCTGAGAAAACAAATAAAACAGATTTATACATAGCAGCAAAATTTCCTATGAAGTAATTTTTTCCCCTCTAACATGAGGAAACTTGGAAGCAAAAGGAACATGGGGGAACAAACTCAAAAGAATCATTCGTAACCCACTGCACAACTGACCTGATTTTCTCTCTTTCCCTCTTTATCCCCATTCCATTACAACATGCATTTTCCATCTGTGCGGCTTCCATTTTAATAATCATAATATCTAATATTTATACAACCCTTTTAGATTTTCAAAATGTTTCCACATCTACTAGCTCATTTTCTGTTCACATCATTTGTCATTTGTATAAAGTAAAACCTGGTAACATTAAGTGATGAATCTAAGGTCATATAGACCTTGACATGTCACTTAAATGCTATGTGCCTCAGTTTCTTCATTTGGGTTTCCCAAACGTCTTAGCGCAATGTTAAGCTTTAATAGTTTAAGACTGCACTATGACTTTTGGGACACCTTGTATGTAAAATGAGGGGGTTGGGTTATATGATCTATAAAGTGCCTTCCAGTTGAACTGTTCCATGAGTCTAGAATCTAGTGGAAGGACTCAGGAATAAATCCCATACTATTCCCTCTAAGCTTTACAATCTTCATTGCCATTTGTATAAAAGTACATGGTAGATAGATTTTTGAATTTGTAGAGAAAATGGTGCTCAGGTTCTATTCTGAAAATCAGGGGCCCAAATAGAAATTTTGAAATGCATGTGATATCTATAAGTCTTTAATTCTTGTAAAATATTCCATATGTATTTTTTAGACTTTTTTTTTCTTGAATACAAAAAATAATCAATAGTAGCAATCAAGTTGTAGTTTAACGGGCAATTCTGTGTGTCCCCCCGGGACCCTGCCCATCAATGGAGTAAAGAAATATCAACTAACTTTACTGTTGTAATATTGACATATCATTGTACATTTACAGATGGAAAGTACCTTAGAGTCCACCTACTATATTCCCACCTCCCACCCCATCATTTCATAGGTAAGGAATGGGGGATAGGAAAAGCTAAGAAACATGACCAAGCTCAAACGGGTAGTAAGTAGCAGGACCGAGATTTGAACAAGGGTCCTCTGACTGAAAGAAGCTCGCTTTCCACTGTCCTAGGCTCCCTCTATTTCCAATATTAATTAAAGTGGCTATCTACTAAGGCCAAGTAATCAAAGCTTATCCCCAGGAACCAATGGTACCTACCTTTGTTGTGTTTAGTTCTGACTCCACTGGAGTTTTCTTGACAAAGATATTGGAGTGTTTTGCATTTTTCTTCTCCAGTTTACTTTATAGATGAGGAAACTGAGGCAAACAGGGCTAAATGACTTGCCCAGGGTCACACAGCTAGTGTCTGAGGCCAGATTTAAAGTCAAGTCTTGCTGACTCCAGGCCTGGCTCTCTATCCACTGCTCCACTTAGCTGCCCAGCCCTTTAACAAGATGAATTTTTACCTAGTCAGCTATGTATCAGTAGTCATTTCTTGAGCTATGTATCAGTAATCATTTCTTGAGTACCTACTTGTATTATGTACTAGGCTAAACAAGCAGAGGATAGATACCAGAAATTGGAGACGGTCTTTGCTCTCAAAATAGATAGCCACCAGCTAAAGTGAGCTCCTCCCCTTCTGTATTGCCCTCAACTCCACCCTTGCAGGGGCATTCACTGTAGGCTGTTTGCCCCAAATGTATCATTTGCCTTAGTTCAGTAATTCCAAGCTCCAGGTCTAATGACCATGAAGGTAAGATACACGTATCAACTTCCACAAAAGGAATTCCACATTACCAAACTATCACACTGGGATTAATACTGAATGAAAACAAACATAGGAATAGAGGCTACAATTATAGACATTGAAAGGCTACTTTGCATTCATCCCAAGATTCAGATGAATTATTACAATTTAAATATTCATAGAGTATACACAATGCTTTAAACACAAAATAAAGTCTCTGAGGATCCCTTCTTGGAGTTAAAGGAGAAAGAAAAATGATTAAGGGGAAGAAATTCTGATGGACAAAGGCAGCAGCTATCAGTCCCATAGTAAAGATTGTTTTAAAGTAGGTAAAAGAATTCTACACGTAGAAAGTCCCTGCCCACAGATCTGTTTTAGGCTATGTGGTAGAAAGGTTATAAAACCCAGAGAGTCAAGATCCATGGCTTATCCTACTCTTATGGCTGTCTCTCAGGACCTAGGGCCACCACAGTCTCCTAAATTTAAGTTCAGCAGTACTGAAAGCCAGTCCTAGCTGTGAACATATTACCAAGACATTTTTCTACCTAGGAAATAAAATCATTTCCAAATATCTTCAGAGTGTG
>CM053581.1:486697407-486717173 GCA_028627135.1 Pseudochirops cupreus
AAAAGCTGGGTATAGTTTGAAATCTACTCTCCCTAGGTGAGGAGGGAGAGAGGGGAGCGAAAGTAGAGAAGGAGATAGAGAGAGAATTGCTCCCAATGATTTCTCAGAAAAAAAGTGTGACCCATGTTATCTTGACTTCTGATAGATGGAAAAGGTTCAGTTCAAGAATCCTGTCTCCAATAATAATCTCTACCATTTGTTTTGCTATTGCCAAGGGTTTATAATGGGAACATTTGAATCTATCTTGTCTCTCCACCAGCCTTCTGCTTCCCTACAAGCATCAGGCTAACAAAAATATTAAACACAGACCAGATTTGAACTTGTTGAAAGACTCATCCAAACTTAGTGAACAACAGGGACTACTAGTAACTTCAGGATTAAGTATTCTGTTGTTCAGTCAGATTCACAATAGATGTTCCCATTGAAGTTAACTTAATTGAACACGTGGATATTTAGCCCAGCTCATAATAAGTGTTCATTAACTGTTTGTTGATTGAATGCCACTTTAATCTAAGCGATTGGTTGACGCCTGTGTAACCCAGGTTTGTTCCTACCCACAAGGTGCAATGATTCAGTCATGGAATGATAAATAAGCCACCTGGTTCATAAGTCCATTCTCCTCCTCTGTTACCACTGACCCCTGTGGAGGGACCAACAATCAGTTATATCCATGTAAAAATAACTGATAGATCAAAAAAAAATTACATACTGTTAAAATAACTGTATACTTCATTTTATATACCCAGAACCCCATCAGATATAGGCAATGTCTATTTTATTAATGTTAAAAATCAGCCTTTTTCCGCCATAGTTTATGTGCTTCCTGTCACTCACTGAAACAAATCTCAAATGAATTATTGTCATCGGTGAATGAGGCTAAGCCTTGAGCACCTTTTCTCAAGAAAAATTATTTTTCTGTTGCTGACATTTTTTGGGCCTAGTACAAACTACAGTGAAGAAAGATAAAAGAATATTTTTTTTCATCTGTTGGTCTTCTTGAGAGTATTTTTTTAAAACTCTGTCATGATCCCCTGGGTGAGGAGGGAAGTAAGCTCTCTATGACATCAGATTCATTATCCTGAGCTATCTAACTCCAACTATCTAAATGGAATCATTTATGTCTGCTCTCAGCAGACTGCCCAATATCTTTCAGACTTGTTCGAAACTTGGAATATTTTACTGACAACATGCTACCAACTCTTCCTTGCAGAATTCTGAGTATAGTATTTATATTCAGCAAAACTTCCCACCTGATCACATATTTAATTTTATTTTCTGTAGATTTCATATTTTTTCTCTTCTGCTGTATTGTCTGAAATAATAATAGCAAACATTTATTGTAGTACTTTAAGGTTTGCAACATACTTTACAAATGTTTTCACATTTGATTCTCATAACAATCTCTTAAGAGGTGATGTTTTTACCCTTATTTTACAGGTGAGGAAATTTAGGTTGGAAGAGGTTAGTTGGGTTGCTCATCTAGTACAAGATAGCTAGTAAGTGTTTCAAATAAGCATTTTGTGCCATATCCAACCCCAGTTCAACAGATTGAGATTCCCTCCCATAAAACTGTCATTTATTTGGTCTGTCTGCAACCGTCTGCATAATAAATGAGAACTGCTACAAATGTTCAATATTCCAGGCTAGTAAGTGTTACAAGCAGGATTCAAACTCAGGCCTTATTGACTCCAAATATAGCATTCTTTTCAATGTACTATCCACCTGTCTAAAAATGTTATCATGAATAATATTTCAATCTTGAATCTTGGTGACAAGTCTCTAAACCACTGTCTCACTCACTAAATAAAATATATTCATCATCCCAGAAGGCCTAGGTAGTAGATAGAGAATGCTGATAATTTACAAGGTGGTAGAATTCACAGTGGAAGAGAGTGTGTCCGTGCGCATGCGCACGCCAGCATGCTCATCACCCAACTTCATTATTTCTCCATCAGACCTTTTGTTACTAGAAGTATTTGTTTCTTAAGTAACCATTTGGAGGAATATTTATATTTTATGCATCTCTAGGCAGATCATGGGTGCATCTGTATAATTATTATTTTTACTTACTTTACATTTTTATGAGAGGAAGCATGGTATAGTGGATTCCGGTCTTGGAGTCAGAAAGACCTGAGTTTAATACCTGTCTATGACACACACTAGCCATACAAACACTGGCAATTCATTTAAACTTTCAATGATCCAGGCCACTCTCAGAGACTATACATTTATGGAGGAGTTGATGATCTGAATCAGTGGAGGGTGTTCCCCAAACCTATGAAATCGCAGATCAGACAAACACACACACACAACACAATATTAGCACTTTTGACTTTTTAAAAGCACTTTTCACATATATTGCATTTGATCTTCATAAAAACTCAAAGGCAGGTGCTAGACGCATTATTATTCTCATTTTACATATAAGGAAGCTGAGGCTGAGATATATAAAGTGACATGTCTGTGGCCAAATAAGAGGAAGAATCAAAATTCAAATCTGGTGTACCTTCTGCTATTCCATATTATTACACATATACACATCACAAACACACACACACACACACACACACAAATATACATACAACTTTGCACATTGGATAGCCTCTAAGTCTTTATACAATATTGGATATTAAAACATATTTGGGTGTATACACATATAAAACATAAAATATGTAATACAGTAAAATAATATAATACAATATAATAAACATTACATAATATATCATAGCATGATGTAATATAACATAATGTAACAGTGCAGTATAGTATAGTATAGTGTGACGTGATGTGTAGAACCTAATATAGTGTGATGTGATGTGATATAACTTAGTACAGTATGATATAATATAGTATAACTTAGTATAATGTGATGTGATATAACACAACACAGCATGACATGACATGACATAATATAAATCTCTTTATAGTATTAGCTTAGAATAAGAAAGATTTTCAGTTCTTGATTCCATACAATAGTGGATGGCCATTAGGTAGCAAGTAGCATTGTCCACATTTGAACCCAGGGTCTTTGCCACTAAAATCTAGTATGCTTTTTTCTATTATGCCTTGACAATGATTGAAGATAAATTTTATTTTATCAGAGTCTAGTTCCTCTTGGAAAAGATAAAGAAATTTAAAGAGAAAAGAACAATTAATAAGGCTCTTGGATGATGTTTAGGTTAAAACACAGGTAACCTGGCTATATGACAGTTGAGGAAAAAGACTGTATAAGGGCCTACAATGATAGGCAGTGTGAAGGCATAGAGAGAGAAGGGAAGTGGAGGAAGACTGCCATAGGAGACAATGTGCTGGAACTTGTAGTAAGGAAGTTGTAGGTTCAAATCCCATCTTAAACCCCACACCATCTATTTGACTGTGGGCAAGTCATTTAACCTCTCTAAACATCACTGTCCTCATCTGTAAAATGGGAATGATAATGCCTTTAGCACCTAGTTTGCAGGACTACTGTAGAATTTAATTTAGATAATCTATATACTGTGTCTACCAAAATATTGGTAATTATGAGGGGGTGAGGCACAATGGAGAGAGCACTGCCTCTGGACAAACTGGACTTGGGTTCTCAAGTGTCACTTCGCTAACTCAAGATCTCGATGCTAACACGTGACCTTGGGCAAGCTATGTAACTCCCTAAGGCAAAGCTTCCTCATCTACAAAATAAAGGGCTGGACTAGTTGGTTTCAAAGCCCTTTTAACTCTAGGTCTGTGATCCTATGAATTGAATTCATACGAATATTCTCATTATTCAGAGAAAAACTCAAAGTAATGGAAGAAAAAGTCCTATTTAAACTTTTTTTTTTAGGAAGGTCTGCTAACAAACCTTTCTGATCTTCAGCTTTCTGGATTCCTTTAAAACTAAAGCAACAATAAAATGATGCTTTAATATCATATGCTTCATCATTCATTACTGTTATATTTACTAGTCTATCCAAGATGCCATGAATTTCTCAGAAGGTGATCTGGTCTTCTAAAAAATTATCATGTTCCACAGCTCATTTAAGGTCCGTTTAATTTCTTTAGCTTTTCACTTGCAACCTTTATTAAATCGTAAAAGCCGGTGTCCAACCCCCAAGGTTTTCTTCACATCTAAATATAGACCAAAATGCATTTTCATATCGCGATGTTTGTGTTTTCATTCTTATTTTATGGCCCCAGATACCGCAAATGACACCCCGTTTGACAGTGAAGTCTTCAGAACTGCACATGCAAAACTACTTTTCTTCTCGAGCTTATAAAAAAGGGTGGATGACTCACACCAGAATCCTCCTGCCTTGGGAAAGAAGATCTGGTTCTTTACATTACAGAAAGAAAGTGGTCATCTTTGTTACCTGGAGTTCATCAGGAGCCTCTTGTTATGTTTTTCCTGAAGTCCTTAAGGCTAATTGGAAGTGAACTACATCACAGCTGAGATGGGGCTCTAACAAGCCTGTTATAGTATGATCTCAGCAGGCCCTCTCCCTGAACCTGTGATAAAAGAAATTACTGCAAAGTCTCTCTCTACAAAGAGAAGCTGGAGACATCAAAATGATTAAGTGTTATAGAACGATTGCTCCAGAACCTCCCCAACTCACCAGATGATGTTTTTTGAAAGGTTAAAAAATCAGGATAGGAAGAAGATACAACTGGGATCAGAACAAATAGTGTGACTAGCTCATAGCCCTGCCCCAACAGAATGCATCCCCACTTGTTGATGATGCTTAAAATTCCACTATAAATATCCATTCCTTTAGTATAAAGCTTTGAATGCTATTCAAAGTAAATCTCCTCCTGGAGAAAAAGTTTTAAGCTCCTATTAGCCATTTACCCTTTAGTGTGAATCTGTTTCTTGATAATAGCCTTTGATAGAACTATTAAACAGAACAGATTTTCCACCTTCTGTGGTAAACTGTCTTTCTATTAATTCTATCCTCCTGAACTCTTATTCTATTCTTTAATGCCTTGTTTTATGTTCTTGTAGTCCTTGGGGCCACCTTTTTTTTTTTTCCTCCGAGGCTCAAATTGTAGTTGTGGAGTTACTCTCTTCTTCTGGATTTACCTCTTGGGTATCTCTTGCTTGACCCATATTTCTTAATAGTGATTTGTGTCTTCTTCTGCTTACTCATATTTCCACTCTCAGTTCCTGATTTGGGTTTTTGTGCTAAAGCCAAGCTCCACCCTCTCCAATCCTTTTGGATCCAGGCCCATTTTCTGAGTTCCTACTGATGGCTTCTTACCTACCATGATGTGTCAGTACTTGAAAATTCTAGCAGGCATCAATGTTCTTGCTCAAGGCTTTGCTGTTGGCCATGACTGATAAGGGTGCCACTGTGGGATTCCATTCCATCCCTCCCCACCATGTGGCCTCCCTGATCTGGGTACTCCTATAAGATTCCAGTCTATAAATCTGAGTTAGCTTTCATGGTTCAGGCTTCAATGCTTGCAGTATATTCTTGTCTCTCTGCACTCCTGGGCTGGATGGAGTAGTTTACTGATGTTTGTTTCTCTTTGTATTTCCCGATCATTATTTGATCTAGTTCCTTTTTTAGTTACTGTTGGAGTATATGTAGGAGAGAAGGTCTGCTCTACCACCTTCTGTGCCACCATCTTAGTCAAAAGTGCTATTTGGAATAATATTTTTATATAATGGCTTATATATAAACTGTCTCTTTAGATATAATGTAAACTCCTGAAGGACAGGGGTATTTAATTTTTTGTCTTTGTAAGTGATTAATAAATACTTACAGAATGACTAAAAGGGAGAAAGTAAAAAGAAGAGAGTTGGTACTTAAGAAGAGAGGAGTAGGTTAAGGAACCTGAAGGCAGAAATAACCAGCATGCTTCACATACTTACAATTTTGCTAGGGCTCAATGGCTATGTAATAGAAGTTATTTGTCATAGAAGTTATTTGTGCCTATGCCCACATTCCCTTAGCTAGATAAGCTTCATGAGAGCAGCTTCTTCCTCAATACCTTGATTCATTGCTCTCTCTCTACTCCCTAGAATCCCTAGCACAGTGTTTTGAACACGGTAGGGCTTATTAATTGCTTGCTTGATTGAATTTAATCAATTTGAATAGTGAGATTCTAGTGCATTCAACAACTAAGTGTCTTTCATTCTGTAACTAAGAGACTTATAATAATGAATTTCTGCAGTGACAGGAACTAAATAGAACACAAAGAACCCTGTATTAAAAGCAGTCTTTGAGATGAAGCATAAGATGCCTAGGAAAGAAGAATAGAAATAGGAACCAAAAATATCATTAGCCTTCCCAAATCATAGCAGATGATTCTCTCCCTCATAATAACTTCACTGTTTGAGCTTCATTTCCTCTACGCAAATGTAGTTTCTTTACTTGGAGGCTGAAAGAAGCTTTTTTTCCCCCTGATTCTTTCCTGACATACATCCGATTTTCCAAGATCAAATTAAATTTTTTAAAAGAGGGGAACTAAATTCTTAGCCCACCTAAAATTTGTTTTTCAAGTTGCCCAAAGCTTTTAGAAAGATCTGTGCTTCTTAAATTTATGTTATGACTGGGACACATTTTCATAAATTAGAAATGAACCAAAACAGATCCATAAGTTTCAGGGATTTTATCTGGAGAGGCTGAACTGATTTAAACATGTGGAATTTAAATGACCAGCACATAATAGCTACTAAATAAATGCTTGTTGATTGATTGGATATAATTATACAAAAATCATGTAGTCTAACAATTTTTCAGTTGACAAAATTAAGGTCCTGAGAAAGGAAGTAACTTACATAAGATCACATTTAGTAAGTGTGAAAGCTAGGCCTCTGACCCAGGTATTTATTAATAAGTTTAGTGCTTTTGCCACTAACCCACAAACTGGGCTAAAATTATTTGTAAAATATTGTAAGATATCTTTTTAAAAAAACTCATTTCTAAAGACTTGCTATAGCCAAATGGTGATACTTTTTGTTGCGCTTTCCTATTATTATTTTGCTCCCATTTTATTCAATTATTATTTACTCAAAACTTACAACCTCCTTTTTATGATTATGTAGCTTGTGCTTCAAAATATAAAATGGAATCCAAAAAATGTTTTGAATACCAACCATAAACATAATAACGGACCAGAAGCACTGCCTGGCACATAGTAGGCTCTCAATAAAGGCTTGTTGATTATGAGATATACAAAACTTTTCCCTGAGTTTGAGCTTAAAATTTAATAGGGATGACAAGGCAAGCTTTGAGTTTGTAAGAAAATCACAATACAAGGTAGGGCTTAATGCCATAAGTGAGGTACAAAGTAATGCATAAATTCAGAAAAGAGATTCTACTATTAAAGAAAGCTTTGTTGAAGAGATGGCATTTAAACTGGGACTTGAAATGTAGTTGATATTTCAAAATACCAGAACAGATCAATGAATTGAACATGCAATTAAACAAAAAACCCAACAAACTCAAAAAGCAACAAATCAACAACCATGAAGAAAAAAACCCTGAAATTCTGAAAATCAAAGAAGAGGTAAATATATTGAAAAGAAAAAAATGAAAAAAAATTTAGGAATTTGTTTTTGAAAAGACAAACTAACCCTAATGGACAACTGCTAATTTGATTTTTAAAGGAGGGAAAACAAATCGCAAAAATGAAAAAGGAGAAATCATGATATATGAAACAGGAAATAGGAGAAATTGTCAACGAAACTATTCTGCCCAATTATGTGGCAGCACAACTAGTAACTTAAAATTGAAGCAGAGTGAAATGAGCAGAGCCAGAACCTATACGAGGATATGATGGAAAGTAATTCTAAAGATCTTAAAACTCTGACCAAAGTATTGACTGACCACTCAAGAGCTAAAAATCTGTCATTTTTTATGATATTGGCACATGCTTCCCAGCTTTTGATAAAGAGGTGATGATGAACTAGAACTACAGAATTAGACATGCATCTTCAGACTAGGTCAGTATGTTGATTTGTTTTGTTTGGGCAAATATTTTTTGTCATGAGGGAGAAAGAACTTCTAAAGAGAATAAAAGTGGGATATGAGACCCATGGGAAAACAAGTATATCAGCAATTTTTAAAAAAATGTACGGAAGAAAAAGAAAAAAGTGTGAAAAGGACAAAGAGTGATTCTGTTCCCACCTTGTTCAAGTTCTTTTAAGAAAACTAGGGGGCTGTGGTGGGGGTGAGGCGAGGGGATGGATCCAAGATGGCAGAGTAAAAGCAGGAACTTGCTTAAGCTCCTGCACCAACCACCTCCAGTACCTGTAAAATATGACTCTAAACAAATTTTAGAGCTACAGAACCCACAAAGTGACAGAGAGAAACAAATCTCCCACTGAAGGCAGCCTGGCAAGCTGACAGGAAGGGTCTGTTGCACTCAGCTGGGGGCTGAGTCCTTTGTGAGCTGCGGGGACCTAGACCCGAGGTTGCCCTGAACAGCAGCCCAGACCGGCCTGAGCAGACTTCAGGAGAGTGAATCACCAGCAGCTGTGGTGGTTTCCAGACTTCTCAACCCATAAACATAAAAGAGAAAGTAAAAGGTCAGTAGGGAACTCTGTTGGAACTGGGTGACAGAAGAGCACAGTCCTGCCCCTGTCCCTGGGGCAAAAGGCGGTGGAGGTACGGCAGCTATACCTGCTACTGCATGGCTGCCTCCAGAGTTCCTGGCCTGCACACTGAAAGGGAACCAAGTGACCATTCAGAGGGTAATCACTGTTGCTTTGACCTACCTGGATCTGGGTAGCAGTCTTGTGTGGTGGTCCCGGGGTGAGGAACGCCAGTGTACCAGAGCTTGTGGTGTCTATAGAGATGGCACCCTCCTCATAGCTCTGACAACATTTGCAAAAACCCCAGCAATTTGGGACACAGCTCTCTCCACTCTGGAAGCAGAGTTCTACCATGGAAAAGGGCTCAAAAGTCAAGTAATTGGCTGGCAAGATGAGCAAGCAGAAGAAGCACAATCAGACCAAAAAATCCTTTTTGGGGGACAAAAAGGATCAAAATATGGAACCAGAAGAAGACAACAAAGTCAAAACTCCTGCATCAAAAGCTTCCAAGAAAAATATGAACTGATTACAGGCCATGATGGAGCCAGCTCAAAAAAGACTTTGAAAATCAAGTAAGAGAAGTGGAGGAAAAATTGGGGAGAAAAATGAGAACAAAGCAAGAAAATCATGAAAAACAAGTCAACAGCCTGCTAAAAGAGACCCAAAAAGATACTGAAGAAAATAACACCTTAAAAAACAGACTAACTCAAATGGCAAAAGAGGCCGGCCCAAAAAGTTAATGAGGAGAAGAATGACTTAAAAAGCTAAACTGCCCAGATGGAAAAGGAATTTCAAAAACTCACTGAAAGGAATAATTCCTTCAAAATTAGATTAGAGCAAATGGAAGCTAATGACTTTATGAGAAATCAAGATACAATAAAACAGATCCAAACAAACGAAAAAAGTAGAAGCCAATGTGAAATATCTCACTGGAAAAACCACTGACCTGGAAAAAAAGTCAAGGAGAGATAATTTAAAAATTATTGGACTACCTGAAAGCCATTATCAAAAAAGAGTCTAGACACCATCTTCCAAGAAATTATCAAGCAAAATTGCCCTGATATTCTAGAACCAGAGGGAAAAATAGAAATCGAAAGAATCCACCAATTGCCTCTTGAAAAAGATCCCAAAAAGAAAACTCCCAGGAATATCATAGCCAAATTCCAGAGTTCCCACATCAAGGAGAAAATATTACAGCTGTCAGGATAAAACAATTTGAGTACTGCAGAAAACACAGTTAGGATAACACAATATCTAGCAGCTTCTACATTAAGGGATCAAAGGGCTTGGAATATGATATTCCAGAGGTCAAAGGAGCTAGGATTAAAACCAAGAATCACCTTCCCAGTAAACCTGAGTATAATGCTTCAGGGGAAAATATGGTCATTCAACGAAATAGAGGACTTTCAAGTATTTTTGTTAAAAAAAACAGAGCTGAATAGAAAATCTGACTTTCAAATACAAGAAGCAAGAGAAGCATGAGAAGGTAAACAGAAAAAAGAAATCATAAGTTAGAACTTACTAAAGTTGAACTATTTACATTCCTACATGGAAAAACTATAATTGTAATTCATGAGACTTTTCTCAATATGAGGATAGTTGAAGGGAATATATATGTATACAGACATATATATGTATGTATAGGAGAGTATGTGTATATAGATACATATATGAGTTTGTGTATATGTGTGTACATGTATACATAGACAGAGGGCACAGGATCAGTTGAATAGGAAGGAATGATATCTAAAAATAAAATTAAGAGGTGAGAGAGGAATATAATGGAAGAAAGAGAAAGGGAGAGATAGAATAGAATAAATTATCTCTAAGAGGCAATAGAAAACTTTTACAATAGAGGGGAAGAGCAGGAAGATGAAAGGGAATGAGTCAACCTTACTTTCATTGAATTTAGCTTAAGGAGGGAATAACATGCACACTAAATTGGGTATCTTACCCTACAAGAAAGTAGGGGGGATGACAAAAGGGTGAGGGTAGTTAGAAGCAAACACTTTTTAAAAGGGATGGGGTCAAAGTAGAAAACAGAATAAGTGGGGGGTGCGATAGGATGGAGGGAAATATAGTTAGTCTTTCACAATATAACTACTATGAAAATGTTTTGTGAAACTACACATGTACACAGCTTATATTGAATTGCTTGTATTCCCAGTGGGGGTGGTTGAGGAGGGAAAAAGGGAAAGGATTTGGAAATCAAAATTTTAAAAACAAATGTGAAAAAAAATTATTTTTTTACATGCAACTGAGAAATAAGATATACAGGCACTGGGGTATAGAAATCCATCTTGCCCTACTAGAAAGTTGGGGGGGGGTAAGAGGGGAAAATATAAGAGAGAGCAGATTGGGGGGAAGGGGTATTCAGTAGCCTCGCTATCTTGAGGTGGGGGTAGGGAAAAGATAGGGAGAATATTTGTAACTCAAAATCTTGTGGAAATGAATGTTGAAAACTAAAAATAAATAAAGATAAAAAAAGAAAACCATTTAACAGAAGCTCACAATTTCTTATAAAAGCCTCTTTCCCGTTCTTTTTATCTTGAAATATTTGCATTCATTGATGCAAAGTATAAAATGAAAGTCCAAGATTAAGCATATGATTAAAATTTTTTAAAAAGGAAAAACTTTTAAATAAATTCTATAAGGATTCCTGGTGAAATGTCTAGAGGGTTTAAATTCACTCAGTCACATAGAACATCATGGTTCTAGTAGTAGGAAGAACAACCCTCTACCAGATATACCAACAAGACCGAGTTCATTTTTTGTTGTGTAATGAGATTACATGTTACCATGAGTCTTTCAAGATTAAAACAAGCAAAAAGCTGGTGCCAAATAACCACCATTTATCACAATCCCCATTCTCACATAAAAGGTTGCCTACAGAATTCTCCTTTCTTTTCATTATTTGTAATTAGGAGCTGGACAGTTAAGGAAAGCTAATTATCTTTGTGGCATTTAAATTATTTAAGACTGGCTTCCTTTTCTCACCTGAGAAATATTTATGACTTTATTTAAACATAACAAATTTCACTCATGAATCTAATACTCCTTCTTAAGTGGAATGAGAATTTAAAAATTCTTTAGCAATCATTCTTTCTGTAATATGCTATTAAGAAAATAACTGAAAATGTTTTTAGAAGTGCTACACATTGGATTACCAGTAGAAAATGCTTCTGCTCTATTTCTCACTGTCATATTGAATTAACTTTTATATGCGTTGCAGTACAGTCTTGATCTTCTTCCTCTATGCTTTGATGATATAGAGGATGATTATCAATGGCTTCTAAATTTAAGGTGCAACTTGTAGGATCTGGAGGCTTCTCTAATTAGGTCAAACTCTAGAACTGCAAATCCAATCCATTAATAACAATAAAAATGCTAACTGTACCATGTGTTATACTTAATTATTCTTCATAATACTCATTGTACTGTAATATATAATATTTATGCTACATATTATAATACTTTTACTATGTATTACATAGTATATATATAAATATTATATGCATTTATTTAGGATTATTGTTATTTAAAGCTAGCATCTATATAGAGTCTTAAGATCAGATAACAAATATAAAGTTTTACAAAGTGTTTTACATGATATCTCATTTGACACCAATAATCACTTCTATTATATACTATAGATTATCTCAGGCATTATTAGTTATCCATCCTTACTCTTTAGTCCTCTACAATGGCAATGTAAAAGGTAATTTTTAAATCAACACATTATAATGGAAACCTAATAGCATGATCCCATAAAAATCTTATTAATTTGGCAACATTCTTTTTTTAAAGTTGAAGGAGTTCGTACTATAATTTTTGGACAGAAATCTGCTGGGTAGTTAAATTTAGAGGACAAACAAGCTGGCCTTTTTCTGAAAAATAACATTTCCAACAGGAGGAAAAATTACATTGAAGGTATATAAAAAAAAGAAACAATGAACTTATTAGAGCTTCAGGGCAAGAGCTAAACAAATTGAATTTGCTCACAGGAAGAACATAACAGTACCTAAGACAAGCTGATGGAATATTTCAAAAGTAGATGATCTGAAAAAAGGCAGTCAACATTTTCATCAAACCATATGCAAGAAACTGCTGTTTTCACAAAACTGAATAAATAGAATACACGGAGGCTGAATATGAGTTCTGTGGGAGAGCATAAAAAATAGTGAGGTATATTCAAATATTTTGTAAAAGAGATTCAAGGATGAGAATCAAAATAAAAGTTCTGGACCAATACAACTTTATGACTCAGACTTCAAAGCAAGAGAAGGAAAAAAAAACATTCAGGAAGTAGCTACAGAGTTTTATTTTTGAAATATTATACATTCCTTAACTCCCCTTGTGTCTAGTTGTTACCATTTGAAGGAAAGCTTTCTTCCAATTGGCATATTATTAATAAAAGATCATATATTTGTAAAGTACTTTACTATTTCCAAAATGCTTTAAAAATTTTCATTAATACTTACAACTCAGTGAAATAGTTTTCCCCTTTTTTATATGGTAAGAAACTGAAGCTCAGAAGGATTACATGACTTGCCCCACATCACAAAATTTACATATGGCAGAACTAAAATTTGAAGCCAGGTCTTGTGTCTCCTAGTTCAGTTCTGGGGGCAATTTTCCCACAAAGCCACAAATATTCCCTCCTTTATCTAAATTTTTGCTTAGACCTTCAATGGGAAATGTTTCTGTCTTTGTACTTTTGTCCATCCCCTCCTGCCCCCTTTCTGTCTTCTCTGTCTCTCAACTCCTCCCATTCCAGGCCAGTTGTCTTGACCTATGTCTTGCCACTGAACCCAGATGGCTCTGGAGGAAAAAGTGAGGCTGCTGACATTGAACAGCTCTGCCTCACTTAAATTCACTTTGCTTGCAAGCCAAGACTCACCCTCCTGATGTCACTGGTCCTCTGTGAGAACAAAGGATGAACAACAGTTCATCTCAACTCTCTAAACCTTCCTCAACTGCCCTAGCCCAGGAAGATTGTGCCTTCCTTTCAGCTCCAATAGTCCTAGTCATTATACCATTAGATAATATTGCTTTATGTTTTTACATGTTTTTCATGTTTCTACTTAGGTCAACAGGCCCCTGAGGTAGAGATCATTTCACATGTGAGAAATCGGAGTAAATCACTTTTGTAGCTATTTACTGTTAATGTTTTTTCCATATTATCGCTTACTTAAACGGGTATGACCACAAACTCCCCTGTTGATGGAAATGACTAGGTAGAATCCACCTAATAAAAAAACTCATTTCTTCTCACTAACCTCTTTCCCCAACCCACCAGGAGCTCTTTAAAGGAGGTTAAGGAAGAGACAGTGGCGACTGAGCCCAAGGCTATTTGATAGTTGCTTTTAAAGTGAAAAGGAAGGAAACAACATTTAGAAGGCCCCTACTATGTGCCAAGCACTGTGCTAAGTGCATTACAAATTTTGTCTCAACTGATCATCACAACAACCCTAGGAAATAGATGCTATTATACCCATTTTACATTAGAAGAAACAGAGGCAGATGGAGGATAGATTACTTACACAGGGTCACACAGTAGTAGGTGACTTAGACTGGATTTAAACTCAAGTCCTCTTGACTTCAAGCCCAGCAAGCTTTTTCTAAATAGATTCAAAAAGATCTCATTCCACGTCAGAGAGGATGGGGGAATGATTGATGCAGCCAAAAGCATCCCAAATTTCTACAGAGTTCTGAAATGATGTGAATTAAAGCAAATATATCCAGATTTATTCTTACCATGAACCAAGGATGGTTATTAAGGTACTGGTGTCTACCATTCCATGACCCAGGTTCCACTGAAGACTGTGATAGCTTGGGTTGGGAACATGAGTGGTAAATCAATGAAGGATGGAGCCAGGCATGTTAATGGATGGAGTAGCTAGTGAGTGGATGGGGAATGATGGTAGCAACAAGTCAATGATCTGTTTGGTGGAAACACAAATACATATCCCCAGATGTTTACAGCAGAGACCTAGGAGCCATTCATTGGGGTGGAAAGCAGTGGGAGAAGAGGGAGAAGAGGGGAAAGGTTACTGGCACCAGCAGCCTGAGATACTGACTGAAACAGGAAGGTTGACTGGTACCCAATGATTCCTGTTGGAATATAAACCACACAATATAAATTATTTATTAACTATGTCTAGCAGCTTTCAGCTACTACTAGCCCTCTTCTTAATGGAAATCACCTTTACCTCTTCTGAGGCTATTAAACATATGTTTAACACAATAGGACAAAACTATTTCTAAAAGTCCTTTCGAATAAGATAGAATTGGATCAAGAGTACAAGGGAGAAAAGCTCCTTTCCCAGGAAGTCACCAGGGCTGTGTGCCAAAGGAAAAGGGATAAGAAAGTTCTGATTATGTAATCCAAAGTGCAAGAAGCAACCACTTCCAAAGAGTGAAGTTCTGATTAAATCCAGAGGATGTATTCCCCAAGGCCCTCAGGCTCACAATCTATGAATTATCCTAGATTCCTCACTATCTCACAACCATCTTCCTCCACCACCATGCCCCTACTTTTTCAAGCTGCTGCCAAGGCAGCAAGTGGATTTCACCCTTCTAATATCTCTCCAATACACCCCCTTCTCTTCTCTGACACTGCCACCCCCCTAGTGCAAACCCTCATCAAAGATGTCTTGATTACTACAATAACCTACTGGTATGCTGCCTGTCCCATCACTCCCCTCTCCAATCCATGGACTTAAAGGAAGCCACGGAGGTCAGTAGTTAGAGCAGAGGAAAGATAGTATTCCAGGCATGGAGGACAACCAGAGAGAAAGCCTGCAGTTGAGAGATGGAGTGTCTTGTTCATGGAACTGCTAGGAAGCCAGTGTCACTGGATCAAAGTGTACTGGGAAAGAGTAAGGTATAAGAAGGCTGGAGAGGGCTATGTTATAAAGGGCTTTGAATGTCAAACAGAGCATTTTGTATTTTGGGCAGTCACTGGAGTTTATTAAAGAGGAGAGTGATGTGACATGATTAGACTTGAGTTTTAGGAAAATCATTCTAGTGGCTCAAGAGAAGATGGATTAGATGGAGTTGGGAGAAGCTTAAGGCAGGCAGACCCTGCAGAAGGCTAATGCAATAATCTGGGTGCAGACGCCAGTTTGAGTAAAAGGAACCTACTTTCTCATGGGAATCTAGGAGTTGCCTCTGAGCCCCTCAGTCCCAAGGCTGTTCTGTGCATTCCTTAGAGATAAGGGGGTGCTGAGACCTGCAGCACAGTGGCTGTTCTCAAAGATGTTTTTAAAGAAACCTCTCGCTTGCTGGACAGCTGCTGACATCACTGGTCTGGAGTCTCTTCATTGGCCTTCACCCCCTGTGCACGAGGTGGTCATGCATGAATCATGATAACCTAATAGCAATATAGTAGCTTGCCTGCTTACTGTGAGTGGCCATGTTGGAATAAACAACGAGCTGCAAACATCTCCTGTCTCTGGTCTCTTCAATCCCTCCTGAGAGCAACCCAGGGCAGGCCCCTGGATTGCAAGGTGTGTGTGGCTGCTACATCTGGGTGTGAGGTGATGGGGTCCTGCATGAGTGGTGGCAGTGGCAGAAAAAAGGGGGTATATTTGGAAAATGTTACAAAGGTGAAAAAGACAGGACTTGATACCACATTGGATATTGGGGGTAGTGGTGAGTAATAATGAGGAATCCAGGATGATTTCTAGGTTGTGAGCCTCAGGGACTGGAAAGATGGTGTTGCTTTCTACAGTAATAGGGAAAGTAGGTGTGGGGGAGAGTTTAGTGGAAAAGATAATGAGTTGTTTCAAACAAACTGAGTTTAAGATGCCTAGTGAACACCCAGTTTGAGATGTCTGAAAGACAGTAGGAGATGAGACTGGAGGCCAACACAGAATGGGGAAGGAAAGACAGAGCTGAGAATCAACAGCATTGGGATGGTAATGAAATCCATGGGAGCTGACGAGATCACCAAGCAAAGTAGTGTGTCGGGGGAAGAGAGGAAGGCCCAAGAAAGAACCCTGTGGGACACCTAGTCACATGTCGCATGGTGTGATGAATTCTGCATGGCTGATCTCAGAGTTATACAGACCTGAGTTCAAACATTTCTCTTAATTAGTTCAAGTAATCAAGACTTGACAAACTACACCCCAGGGCATTGAAAAAACTAATTGATTTGACTGCTGAGCTATGGGTGATCTCTGAAAGAATATAATCAGAAAGTACTCCATGATTAAAAAAGGGTAAACATCCTGAATTTCAAAAATGGAAAGGGAGTATCTTTCCAAAAAAGGAAAGACTGTGAGCTTAATTGATTCCAGGTTGACTGTGCTGGAACTGATACTCCACTGGCACTGCCTTCATGAAGCCCGAGTCACCTCCACGTCATGAGGAGGCAGTGGAAAAAGTATGTGTGTCTGTTTAAAAACAGTACTTGATTAGCTGTAGTCTTTTATGGCTTGCTAGTGATTAAAGAAGTGTGCTGTGCATCTCCCTGCTTGGAAGGAAGTAATAAAGTTTTACTTTTTTCTGACCTTTGCACTAGTTGGGTTCACCTGTTTTGAACTGGAGTCCTGTTACTGCCAAGCACCCTATCCGATGCCTTAAGAGAAAAAGAGGAAAAAAAGTACAAAAATTATCATTTTCCACATCTTAAGAGTTTTTGCTATATTTTTTTACTTGTGTAAATGAATGCAACTAGGCATCTTAAACTCACACTTATTTATAATTCAGTCATATAGAATTCTTTTTTGAAGGCGTCTTTGGAAGAACAAAAATGGATATTGAGTCAGAGGATTTGTGTCTGAGTCTCAGCTCCTGCCATTTAATATTTGTTTCTCAAAAAAAGGCAGAGTAGATAAACTCTAAGATCCTTTCTGGCTCTAAATCTGTGATCCTCCAATCTATGATTCTATTATTTACCCAAAAGGGGGGATTTAGACCTCAGAGGTATAATTATGTAATTTTCATCTTTCTGTATTTCCTAGCTTAAAATGTCACTGACAACTTTATCTGACAGGTATTTTCTATCAAAAGGGGTCACTTTTATTCAGTCCTCAGAGTTACATGTCACTTAACCTCTCTAAAACTATTTCCTCAGCTGCAAAATGCGGTTAATAATACCACTTACTTTTGCAATGTATAAGGGCTGAATAAAAACTACAACATGTTAAATGTTTTGTAAACCACGTTAGCTGCTATTACATAGATGCAGAAGGCAAAGTAGATTGTATTAAAAAGTCATGGTTGTACTTCTAAATAGTGGGTCCTCTAATAGGGATTTATGGGGTGCTCAGGAGGACTAGCACCTGGTGTAAGGGTTTGCTGAGTCCTTTTCAAGGCTGCTTATTCACCTTTGGTGTCCCACTTGTTTCATCAACTGTTACTTGCAGTGCCAAGAAGCTATAGCATGCACAGTGGCCACACCCAAACCATCTCAGTTGATAGGCTAAACCAGATCAAGGGTAACTAACAGGCCTCAAATCCATTGGTAAGTTAGTTAGGGGGATGTCTACCTCAAGCATGTGAAGACTTCCTCAGGCCGCAAAGGTGGCTGAAACAGGCGCTGTGGAGGGCTTAGAGCTTGGTCAGGCAAAGATGCCACTGGACTTCAGCAACTCAGGAAGAGTAAGGCTGATGACTATACAATTCTGCCTCACTTAAATCCAATTCATGAGCAAGTCAAGATTATCACCTTGTGATGTCATCAGTCCTCTTCGAAAATGAAGAACAAACAACAACCAAGTCTAAGGTACCATTCTAAGGAATCTTACTGAAAGCATGCTTAGCCTTAAGTTCTAGACCCAGTCACCCTTCCTTCCAAACCTTTAGGTCTAATATTTTATGTATCACACACAACAGGTTAATTTAACTTATATCATGACATGAGACTGTGGCTACTGGCCAAGACTCACTACAGCACATAAAAACTGACTATCAGATAAGATGATGAGACAATTCAAGTGTGACATCAGGGTGGAGTCTGTAAAGGTGGAGGCAGTTATTACCAATCTTTTTGCTGACAGGATGTTTTTACCAGCTCTTTTTATCCAAGGCAGGAAAAGCAATTACTTAGCATTCGTACACTGCCCACCCTGAAACTTCTTAAGCTCCAAGACTACTTCTTTATCTTTTTCTTGCTCCAATTCTCACACCTTGCATTAGCTTAGGCATCAAATCACTAAAGAAAACTACACATGCATTTTGAAATTATTAGCAGTACACTTTACTATTATGAGTCACTAAAATAAAATGTGCATTTCTTGCTCTTCACTTATATTTAATGTTAATAGGCTTCCCTGGTTATGGTAAATATTAGCAAGATGTCAACCATAATCACATTTTAGTCTTTAGTTCTAAGAAACATATATGCATGTATATTTGAATATATGATGAAAAATACTTAGAAATAGAAGGTAAAATTTTATACAATTTTCCATCTTGGTATATCAACAATATCAATCCACAGAGGCTGCCTTAAATATGGAGGTGTATTTCCAGGTTTAAATTGCAAGATATAACACACTCTCTTCTGCAAAGACAAAACCAAGATATTTATTCATATAACAGAATGCCAAATCCACCATGGTAATAAGGAAGTTGGTACACATTACCAATTCAGGAAGCACTGCCATCCCCAAGCCTTCCCTCCATCAGGCCTCCCCACAACCAAACTCCCTTATGCAAAATTGCCCTTTTCTCACCCACCTAGTGGCTCTACCTCTCTCTGCCTCCTCTCTCCCAGCTCTACTTCACTCTCCTACTTCCTGCTCCACCCACTCAGCAAGCTCCCCCCACCACAGATTCCATGTGACTCAGGCTCAAAGCAGGTCCCATAGGCTTATTAATGGGCAGTAAAGATCTTCCTATTCCATTACCAATACATTAACAATATACTTGGTAAGGATATGCCTAATAGTTGATTTGTCTGGAAACTGTTACTGAATTAATCACAAAATAAGACTATTGAAAAAAGAAGACATGAATTAGTTTCAAACTAAATCAATTTACTCTATTAGATTTTCAAAAAATTAAGAAATCAACATATTTTCTTAAAATACCATAAGCAGAAAAAAAAGCTCAAGGAAGAAAATTCTGTTCTAAAGAGGGAATTTACCTTAAAACCAGCAACCATCAGTGCGAGAAAAATGTAGAATCTTTCCTAAAATGTAACTCTGACAATTGTTTGGGAATAGGTCATTTAAAGTAGCATGATTTTTTAAGCAGAAATTCTTTTATTTAGCTATTCCTCTACAAAGAAATAATCATT
>CM053581.1:486717673-486771017 GCA_028627135.1 Pseudochirops cupreus
GGCCCTGCTACAATCTACAGGCCAGGGGTTCTGAAGCAGCCATGTGGAGGTGGCTGCAAGGCCGCCACTTCTGCAGCTTCTGGCTCTGGGGGTAGAGGCTGGACCACCCTTCGTCCCCTCCAGATATAGTAGAGTTCCAATGACCTTTTACTTTGCCTTTGGCATTTATGGGTTGATAATTCTGGAAATCCCCACAGCTGCTGTTGCTGGTCAGGGCTGCCCTGGGGGTAAAACTATGGGCTCATGCAGGGCTAGGCTCTGCTCTCAGTGCACTGTAATGGAACCTTCCTGCTAGCCTGCCAGGCTGCCTTCAGTGGGAGATTTGTTTCTCTCTGTCACTTTGTGGGTTCTGTAGCTCTAAAATTTGTTTAGAGTCATATTTTATAAGCATTTGAGGTGGTTATGTGGGGAGCCCACGGAGTTTTCCTGCTTCTGCGCTGCCATCTTGACTCCACACCCCCCCCTTTGCTTCTCTTTCTAATGTCTTTTAGAAAATTTATTCACTACCACAGCTTTGAATATTATATACACTAAGATGACTACCACTTGTAGTTTTTTCCCCATATTGCTTATATTATAGATAAAGAAATAAAGGCCAGAAGAAGTTAAGAGATTTCCTCAAGGTCATACAGGTGACAGAGTCAAGATTAAAAAAAATAAGACCTTCTAACTCCATATTCAATGTTTTTTCCTACTGTATTCCATTGCCTCCTCAAAAATAACATAAATTTTAAAATTCCCTATATTAATGCTAATGAGCACATTTTCTGCAAATTAAGAGTCACAGAAAGTTATGTAGAAAGCTGAGAAGTTAAAAGACTTGCCCAGGGTCATGCATTTAGTATATGTCTAAGGCAAGGTCCTCCTGGCTTTGAGGCCAGCAATCTATCCACTAAGCTCTACTATCTCTCATAGATACCAAGATATACTTTTTTAAAAGATCTCTATATCAAGTAGCATTTTCCTTGTTTGTTCATTCACTCATTTGTTCTTTTCTTCTTTTGTTTTGGATCTGTGATTTCATCAGGCGAGGGACCTTGAGTTGTAGAGACTCACTCCACTTCTACAGAATGTAATTCAAAGGCTTAGAGGGCTGTGTGGAACCCTGAGAGAAGGGTAAGTGACTTGTCTATGCTTATACAGCTAATATATGGCAGAAGTAGGGACCAAACCCACATTTTCCCAACTCCAGGCCACTGTCTTTCATTTCCATTTATATTCAGATTGAAATACTAAGTAAACTGAATAAATAAGAATCAATCAGAAAACACACACTAAGATTTTCTTTTACTGACATCAAAATAGAAATTGTACAGTAAGAATAACAAGCTGTCATATTCATACATTCCTGCTGGTGGCAGTATTGTATTTTAGCTCAATTTTTAGTAAGAGGCCTGGTGAAACAAAGCATATGTAATATTATAACCGAGTAGGTCAAACAGCAAATCAGTATGCTGACAAGATTCCAAATAGTTTAAATTTTTAATGGTGAAACACTATCAGAAAGAAAAAGAAACTCGATGTGAATTAAAATATTTGAAAAAAATGAACTAGAAAGAAATCAGAAGGTTTAATTTTCAAAAAGCAGTAAAGAAATATACAGTACTTCTAATTATTTTTTACCAAAAAATTTGCATAAAATTTAAATAGTGTCTTCCTTCACTGTACTTTAAATAAGCATTCTAAATGAAAATGAGAATGCTGGCAATTTAAGTTAAGTATTTTCAGTAACAGCAAAATGAAACACAATATATAGAAAAATGCCAGAGAATACAAAGATTTTATATATCCATACAATGGCACATTTGTCTAGTTGTACCTTACTTTATACATTACATACATTTATTAAAGTTATAGAAAAATAAATTTAAAATGAACTGAGAGTTGGATTAAACAATTTGGGATGTCCTTTTGTATCCAAAATTCTAATGAGTATTTCCCAAAGAGAAAAAAAAATTCTCTTAAAACAAATAATTACCCTACCTCTAATGTACTACCCTGATACATGATTGTGGCATAAAAGTACCCCTTAATTCTGGATGTATATGACACTCGGTTCAGGTCCAGGAAGTTCAACTAATAGGGAATACAAATATGGTAAAAAAGTAAGTTCAGGAATGGCAATGGAGCAAATATTGCTCCAGTTTTCCAAGTACCAGCCTAATTTGAGAGAGATTCATAAAGAGATTATAGGGTAATGCTGTATTTTGTTTTTCCCACAAAACTATAAAACATTCTACCAAGGCAATTCTATCAGCATGGCAGAGAAGGAGTAAAGAACTATTAAACTGATAAAATCGCAATTGTCAAAAGCCCAGTAGTCAAGATTTTTCATATAGTAGAAGCTGAATGGTAGACACAGAAACAGTAATGGAATTGGAATCAGAAATTATTTAGAACCAAATTATGAATCTGATACCTGCTTGTGTATTATAGCAGAAAGAACACAAGTTTTAGGTTCAAAGGATCTGTCTCTGGTGCTATGCGTGTGTTTTTAGTCAAATGACTTGATTTCTCTGGACTTTAGTCCCTATGGGGTACAGGTCAACTTATTTATATATTTATAATTTATAAATTTAATTAACCACTTTGGACCACAGTTTCATTTTCCGTAAAATGGGAATAATACTTGCACTCCATACACTACAAAACTGCCATGGGAAAAGTGTTTAGTATATCATATGTATGAAAGATATCATTATATCATCATCATCATTTTTATTACTCATAATAATAATGAGGAGGAGGAAGATACACAGAATGTCCTAGAGTCAGCCCAATTTATGGGGGATCAATTCACAAAGTATCTAAAAAGGGGAGGATGGAAGAAAGAGAGCAAGAAAGTAAGAGAATCAAAACTAACAAATATGCCTATCTTCCCATTTCAACAAAAATTTTAAAGGGACACACACACACACACACACACACACACACACGTCCCTCTCAAAGAGGTAGTATAGAAGGCAGCCAGGTTCTGTTGATTTGCTGGGTATAGCTGTGCCTCTTTGTTGATTTGTGGCAGGATATGAATTATATAGATAAGATGCAATTTGCTTCACTGGGAGAAGTGTCTTTATAGTTGAAATCTCAGATTCATTGAAATATCTAAGAATTACTATAAAGATAATTACTCCATTGTTTTAAAAAAAGCACCTAAACACTTAAAAGCAGTAAGTGCTATGTTAATGCAAAATGTTACTAGAAAAATTACTATTCTTTACAATCCTTCAAAACAAAAAGTTAACTATTCTGTAGCAGAAAATGCCCAAGGCACTGAAACTGTAGAATACGGTTACATACATACAATGTCAATAAATTTACAGGAAAAAAAAGTGGATCAGACCAGATTTTCAGTATCATCAAGAGTATATAAAGGTACTAGACCTGGAAGTAATGCCCTAATTTGGCACCCGCAAGTCTCCATGCAAAAGGTTCTAGACACAAATGAGCAAATTTCAAACATTAATGAGGAAAACTGTAGAGATAAAAATCAAAGACTGAAAGATTACATTAAATATTCTGTGACCAGATGGAAAGATGTGATTTGTTTACAGTATTTATAAAAGGCCCAACTTTTCCCACAAAATCTGTGAATCAGGAGAAAAGTCACAGATGACAGAAGAAACAATGAAGAAAAGGAAGGAAAGGAAGAGAAAAGGAAAAGAAGCATGGAGATTAAAAGTAGCAATGACAGGAATAATGACAGACATAGAAAAGGAAATGACAAAGATGGAGAGCAGAAGACAAGAGAAATCTTCTGAAATCTGGGTGATACCAAAAAGCTTTAAGTCACCAAAAAAAGTTTCTACTCTGTCTGTATTTTGGTTACAGGCTCTATATGTATCTATGTATATATCTATATCTATATACATGTATTTCAATTTTCTTCAAGTGTGCAATGAAAAAGATATACTAACCAAAAGAGCTTAGAAATACATAAAGTATTCACTGTATGAGTTACAAACACCCAAAACCTAAGCCTCACTCCTACTCCTGCATCGATATCTACCAAAACATAAAATAAGCAGGGCAGTAATGATAACTCAGAAACATGTAAAGAATTCTTAGATTATAGAACTCTTTTTTTTTTTTTTTGCTTTTCGGAGGGGGAAAGGTAGGGCAATTGGGGTTAAGTGACTTGCCCAAGGTCACATGGCTAGTAAGTGTTAAGTGTCTGAGGCCAGATTTGAACTCAGGTGCTACTGATTCCAGGGCCGGTGCTCTATTCACTGTGCTGCCTGGCCGTCCCTACAGAACTTTTTAATAGCCAAAGATGAGGGCTCAAAATTTTGGGATCTCAGACACATAAGTTTATAGGGGAGTAACAGAAGAAGCACAGAGTGGTAAGTCAATGTTATCCTATAGCCAGGCTTGATGCTGTCATTGGTGTTGCAGTGTTTGTTTTAAGGTGGTGGAATTTTACAAGCATTACCAGGAGGGTAATGTTTTGTCAATATAGTCACAAGCCAAAGCAACAAGGGATCAACCAATGTGCTTAGGAATAGGAAAGCAGCTTATCAACTTGGGTAGCAAAGAAACCATTCCATGAGGGAAAAACTGTCTCCCAGAAGAGTTGAAGCTAAATCCCATCAAAACCAGGAAGATATACAGAACAACATCAAAGGGACATGGGTTTCTGAGTTTCTAGGGCACAAAGCTTGACTCATTTCCAGCTACCTAAGTCTCCTGCTTTTGAGATGCCCCTAAGTGTCATTAGATATAACTCCCTGTTCAGCTTATGAGACACAGCAGGCAGTTCATTATCTGTACATAAAAGCATGTCATTATTGTGGATCACTCCCTTAATTATGCTCTGCCTTTTAACTATACATCTTACATGTTAACTTGCTCTTAGTTCCCCTGTACTAAAACTTCCTGTACCTCTCTTGTTGAGAAATCCTACACTCCTTTCTCCTGCCCACTGCTTTTCCCTGAAATCTATATCCTTGGTCTGACTAAACTTCCAATGGGACCCGGCCCTGGCTGGCATAAACTATAATACTACATCATTACTTCTTCACGATATTCCAACTGCTTCTATTTCAGAAATGAATCCCTCCTTATAGGTCAGAATTAAGTCCTCCTTTGTGACTTCTACTTTGTAATGGATGAATTTATTAGTAAGGCAAAGCCAAGAATTCCTCATCTCTGCTTTTCTGAGATTTCAAGCAGAAGTTTGTATAACTGAAGTCTCCCATTACTACTATTGTTTGCCTACAGCCCAGCACTGTGATCTGTGTCTAGAACTCATCATCCAATTCCTTTTTCTCAGTCTGTAACACAATTACTCTTCTGTTTCTCCCACCAATGGTCCTTACCCAAATGCTCTACACAATGTCTCCCTCCTCCAGTATGTACAATTCCATACAATCACTTACCATACAATATCTTACTGTTCCTTTTTATGCAATTTGTTCTTTCTTCAATGTTTCCCAAAAGTCTTTGTACAATTCTAAGCCTTAGGAGCCTAAAACTACACTAAGACTTTTAGGACACCCTATATATTTAAAAATATTATATAATACTTTCTCATTATCCAGGATCACACAGCTAGTAAGGGTCTGAATTCACATTTGAAATCAGGAATAAGAGTCTTTCTAACTCTGGGCCCAAGCTCCATCCACTGTGCCACCTAGATGCTCCAAATTTGTCTTTTACCAGCTTCCATTTGATTCTATGTTTTACAGCCAAAGAGAATAAGTCTAGTATCACTCTACACCACAAGACCTTTAAATACCTGAAGACAGCGATCATATACATCAATAAAAAAGACAGCTTTTCTATTGCGATTCCTTCAACTGATCTCTTTCACCATTCTGGTTATCATCCTATGGAAACTCTTCAGCTTCCTATATTATGGTTCCCCAGACTGGACACAATATTTGATATATTATCTGACTAGGACAGAGTACAGAAGGAGTATTGTTCTTTATTCCTAGAAATTATGCATTCTCTAATGGAACCCCTATCTGCATTAGCTCTTTTTACTACCATATCACACTGTTAATATGCATTCAGTGGATACAGTTTGCAGTCCATTCAGATCTTTTCTAATAGAACTGCTAACCACACCTTTCCCATCTTATGAAGTAGGTGCTCTGGACTGTCAAGATCCTTTTCAACCCTAAATATGTCATCCATTGCATAAGGTATGTATTCCATGTTTCTGTCATCTATAGTCTGATGAGTTTGTCATCTATGCCTTTATCTAAGTCAGTGATAAAAATGTTAAACAACATATTGTCGAACACAGATTCTGTGGGACCCTTAACTGGAAACATTCTCCTAAAATGACAATAAATAATTAAGAATAAAAATGAACATTCTATTTTTCTACCTTGCAATCGAGTTTAACATTTTAATCCTATATACTGAAGTGTTTTGGCAAAAAAGAAAAATTGTTAAATACTAATAGGAAGTTACTATTTTCTTTGAACCTGGTACATTGGGGGTAAGTACATAAACATGTACTTTTTTGCTCTGAAAAGCAAAAAAGATGGAGCCTATGACCATTTCAATGCTGGGACTATTCTATATTACATAAAATCACAAAGCTTTATGGCTTAAGAATTTTATTTCATTTTAATATTGTACTGTAAAATAAATAATATGATCTTTTTGGAAAGCCAGAAGCAAATGAAGTGACACAGCTTAAACCAAATTCTATTTACTCATGTCACCCTCTAGTGGATAAACCTTAAAAAAAAAGAAAAAGAAAAAAGGCAAGGCAGGAAGAAAGAGGAAAGGAAAAGAGAAAACACAAAGAAAATTACTGCATTTGCTTATTTTACAGATCTTTACTAAACTCTTACTACATGAAAAGTGCCATGCCGTGTACTGAGTTAGATAAAACATGTAAAACAGAATAAACAGGGTAAAGACATATGTTTACAGATCTTAATTCATAAAATCTTAAGACCGGAAGGAACATCTAGTCTAATTTCAGGTTAGAAGTAAGGAAACTTAGGACCAGAAACGTAATGAAGGTCAAGAGATTGAGGTGAAAAGAATGAAATTAAGAATGTACATTAAGAAAGTGTAGACATTGTAAGAAAAATATGAACCTTATTTTATTGGTATGAATGTAACATGTAAAAACAATCTAGCCCCACCCAAAAAGTTTCAGAAAACTCTCTTTTTAAACAAACAAGGAATCAAAATCCTTTAGAAGAAAGTCACCAAGCACGCCAAAAGTTGAAGAGTAGCAACTAATTACCTCTGATCTGGCACTGGTACAAATAATATGTAAATAGTAAAAGGTCAAAAAGGTCTATTATTCCCGTCACTAGCTCTGGTTTACTTCTAGCACATAAGTTTGACATAGCAATTCACAGATCACTCAATATACAGTAAGAAAGTTAACTATTTCTATCTGAATAGACAAGTATACAGGGCAGTTATATATTAAAAATACACGGTATTACATGTTTTAGGAAACTCAAATCAAACATTCTTATTTCACTGTTGGTGAATAATGCTTTCAATTTACTATCATAAAAATGAAAACAAAAACACAGTCTCACACCATTTCAAAACAATTCTAATTGTTTAGGAGTATACCAGATGCTTTACTTTTTTTCTTACCTATCTAAAAGTAAACAACATTTTTGAATGAGAAATACAAAGCTGTGAATAATAACACCAAAACTCAACATTAAGACAGTATTTTAGACTTAAAACATCTTAAAGGAACATGAATTGATACTACCTTTCACACCATTTTTGAGGAAATATGCTACAGAAATGATCTTGTAATTTTTTTTATCCCCTTTATGAAAAGTTATCTAATTAGAAGTTTTTCTTCCAAGGCATTCCATGTACTATGGCTTTTTAATAAATATTTAAAAATAATTATATAGGGGATGGCTAGATGGCACAGTGAAAGGACTTGAGTTCAAATCAAGCCTCCGACACTTAACACTTACTAGCTGTGTGACCTTGGGCAAGTCACTTAACCCAACTGTCCCATCTCCCCCCACTGAAAAAAACAAACAAACAAATAAATAATATAGCACTAAATAATGCCAAGGCACTGACAGAATACAAATCAGATTTGCAAGCAATCATTTTGGACCTGAAATTAAGTATAAAATAGAAATGGTGCATACATACATACATACATACATACATACGTGTGTGTATATGTATGTGTATAAATTGTTAAGCTTGTCCATTTTTTATCTCACCTTTAGAGATTTGGCCAATGCAACATGGTTATCATAAACCAGGATGTCTACTGTCAGATTCTGTAACTGAGTAATACGATCTGCATCCCCTTCAAGAGCACCATCTTCAAATAAGACCTTCCAGGATGGAAATGGTGGTTTTGTACCGTCCCACACCTATAATACAGGGAAAACAAAGTCCAATGAAAATTTTACAAAAATGTTTCAGTTAAAAAAGACATTTTATGGTTCTAGGACATGTGGTTGTTTTTCTAAAATATAAATCTGAATTACAGAAGTTGGACACTGGTTGGAAATAGGGGGCATAGTAAAGGGATTAATCACGGTTGAATTCCATAAGCTTTTAGTAAGCAAGTACACTCTTCTAGGCACTGGGTTAGCCCCCTGAGATAAAGACAAAAATGAAGAAATCCCTCCCCACATGGAGTTTACATTTTACTGAAGGGATACAACACATATTTGATAAATACTAGTTGAGAATGGAGGGAACAAGTGGGGGGATCAAGAATAGACTTGCTTTTCAAAAAGATAGCACCAATATTGAGCTCAAAGGAAGCTAAGAATCCTAAGGGATGGGGGAAACAATGAGTGTAATCCAGGCATGGGGGACAGCCTGTGAGAGGGAGCAGATAAAGGAGACAGAACGTCAAGATAGTATGAATTTGTGGAATAGCTAGTAGTACAGTGAATGTGAAATTTAGAATGAGTGAAGAAGTAAATGAAATATGGCTGGTAAATTTGCTTAGGAGACAGTGAAGGAGTTTAAATGTAAAGTTTGTTTTGTTTTTTTACAGGTGAGTCCAACAGTTAAATACATGTTTTAGAAAGCTTATTTTGATAGTTGTGTTTCTAGAATGTTGGGTCAAAATTAATAATCAGTGCAATGACCAACCAGGATTCCAGACGACTAATGATGGGGCAACCTATTATCTCCTGGCAGAGAGGGGATGTCAAGACACAGAATAAAACATACATTTTTGGACATATTCAATGCAATAATTTGTTTTACTTGACTATGCACACTTATTGGAAAAATTTTTTTCTTTCTCTTTCATTTTTTCAAATAGAGATGGGAAAGAAAATAAATGCTTGTTTAATTGAAAAGAAAAAAAGAAAAGAAAGGAAGCACTGAAGTACCTCCCATGTATTAAAAGGTGACATCTTGGGGGGAGAGAGGGAACAAGGCTTTGTAATGTCCTCTCCCCTCTGCCCCTAATAAGAATGCCAGCTCCTTGTAGGTAATGACTATTTCATTACTGTCTTTATTTCCCTCCTATTTTATGTGTTACCTGGCACATAGTAAGCACTTAGTAAATGTTTATGGAACTGAATTCTGGATGTCATATTTAAGAAAGGCCACTAGTGAATATTCAAAGAAATTAAGCCAAGAAGATGAAAGGCCTTATGATCTTGCTATTTGAGATTTGTTAAAAAAAAATAACTAGAGATATTTAACCTGAAGAAAAGGAGGCATATGTGTGTACACATGCACACATATGTATGTGCACATGCACACGTGTGTATGTGTATGTGTATTACATCAAAGATTACAAGTTAGAAGGAGAGACCAGATAGCCTAAACCCTTCAATTTATATAAGAGATCAAGGGGCTTGTTACACAGTTAGTAAAGGGCAAAGGCATTCAAACCTGGGTACTCTGAGTTTGTTACTGAGGTCAGAATTAAGAGTAATGTGTAGAAGTAATAAAGAGGCAAAATGGAGGGGGGCATAAGATCTGTACTTAAGGGGGAGCAGGAAAGAGATCAAGCATCTGTTAAGCTCCCAGAATGGGCAGGGCATTTTTCTAAGTGATTATAAATATTATCTCATTAGATTCTCAAAACACTCCTGTGAAGTAGGTGCTATTAGGATTTTCATTTTACAGTTGAAGAAACTGAGGCAGAAAGCAACTAAGTGACTTACTCAGGATCACACATAAGTTTCTGAGGCAAAGTCTGAACTCACATATTCCAAGCCCAATGCTCTCTCCACTGCACCATCTAGCCACCTCCATTTATCTACCACTAAAGACAAATCTTAATTATATGTCTTACTTTCCTCCCTCACCCTCATACCAGAATATGAAGTACTTTTAGGGGAAGGAACTATAGCTTATTCAAAACATGTGAAATCATCAATTTAGGCTGGAAGGTACTTTTGAATTAATCTAGTTTGACCGCTTCACTTTACAGATGAGTAAACTGAGGCCCAAAGAAATAAAGGGTCTTGCCCAAGGTTACCCAAGTAGTAGAGGACAGACTGACCCTAGACTCTCTGACTCCAAATTCAATGCCCTTTCTGTTATACCATGCTGCCTCCTCTTTCCTAGTATTTTATAAATAGTACATATTTAACAAAGCTCTTTCAAAATGAATTTGCTGAATTTTCTCCCTTCATTTGGACAGATGGTGAGCATTTCATTAACACATTAAGAATATATAAAAATATTATTTAAAGGCCAGGTATAACATCCTGAAAGTAAGACAATTTTCCTTAAATAAAAACCAGTACATATATTAGTCACGTGCAATTCTGACAAATACCATAAAATGTCTGCTCAAGACCAATCTATTTTCTTTGGATCAATAAATAACAAAACTTTATATCATTAGTTAAAATATCAGTCAAAGATGTAACTGAGAATAACATCACAATATGAAAAAGTACCACCAATCATAGTTACAAAAAGTCAATCTTAGACACAAAGCATCCCTTAAAGCTCATGAAGCCATCACAAACCTTGGTTATAAATGATCATTTCAGACCATCAGTTAATGATGAGTTTAAAATGTAGGAAAAAGAGAAAATCACAGAATATATCAATTCAAGGATCATTTCTATTTGCTGACTGATTATATTCCTTAAATACATTTAGCATTTTATTATAAAATTACTGGTCATTGAATGATCAGAAGTAATGCAGGATAGTAAATAAGAAAGCTTCAAGTCCCAACTCTGACAACGTTACTCACTAACCTGTCAGTGCTCTAGGCAACTATAAAAATATAAATCACAGAGAAGGTGCTGACTTGTATTGCTAAAAAGTTTCCTCATCTGGCAGTTCCCTAAATCAGTGAAATCACAGGTCTAGTCCTATCAGTATCATTATGAAAAGCTTAGCACCAAAGGGAAAAAACCCTTAAGGACATAGTATTCTTAGAAAATCTACTTTAAATCCATCAACATATTTATGTTAATTCAAGTAATAAACAATTTTCACTTACACAGAAGTGCTAGACTAATACTACATTGGCTAGGGCTTAACATCCATCCTACGTGGATTTATCTAATTAAAAGCTTGATTTTTTTTTTAAAGTTCCCAGTTAACATCAAAATGTGATAAAAATAGCAAGCGAGTATATTTCACTAGAAACAAAATGAGCTCAGAAAAATTAGGAACCTTTCTTAGACTCATCATAATCTTAACTATAACTTTTTGACACCTACCTTTAGAAGAACTGAAGATCCATCTACTTCTGCTTTCCCTACAAGCTCACAAGTCAAGTCAAAAAAATGCATTGCCTTTACATCAGACAATTTTATTAATGCTCCAGAGGAAGAAATATGGTTAGCTGCCCAAATACGCAATGCCTCTACTGTTTTCTGATCATCTGTTGTGAACGTATATATTTTGCTTGAAGAACGAGGAATTACTGGAGTTCCCAAAGTTCCCTCAAATGTAAGAGATGAGAATCCAACAGTAGTAACACCTTGAATTTCATTTTTATACTGCTGTATCTGAAAGGAGAAAGGAAAAACAGCTTAATTGGATACAGAATCATTTATGTTCAAAGGATTTTGGAGATAAGGTTCTTTAGATGGTTTAAACAAGTGAAAGATTATGAATAGAATAAAAACACCTTATGTTTATACAGTGCTTTAAGGTTTTGAAAGCACAAATCCAATAAACATTTAAGCAAACATTATGCTAAGCGCTATGGACACAGTTAATAAAAACACACACACACACACACAATTTCACAACAGCCCTATGAGGTGGGTAATATAGGTTTTATTACACACTTTTAAGATAAGGAAACTGAGACTCAAAGAAATCGCCTTGAACATAATCACAGAGTGAGATTTGATACTACATTACTCCTAACTCCAAATACAGCACTCCTTTATTACAACATGATATCTTTCATGATAATGTTTTTAATAACTGCGTCCTTACACAGAGGTTCCCCTTCCCCAATCATTAGCCCTTTCATTTTTAGTGTTCAAAACAAAACACTAAATTCTGCATACCCATTGGCCCAATGATGCCTATACTAGGCACAAACTCAATGAAACCAAAGAAAGAAGAAAAGGACTCTTATAAACAAAAATATGTTAAGTAACTCTTTTTGTAATGGCACAGAACTGGGAATTAAGGGAGCAAAGAGCAATATCAGTTGGTTAATGTTTAAACACTCTCTAATATATGAACATAATGAAATACTATTGTGTTGTAAAAAAATGTGGATGATGGTTTCAAAGAAGCCTGGAAAGACATGTATGAATGGATGCATAGAGAAGTAAGCAAATCTAGGAGAACAACTTACATAATAACAAGACTGTCAAGACAAATAAATTTTTTAAAACTTAAGAACTTTGATCAATGAAATAACTAAAAACAATTCCGGAGAACCAATGATGAAATATGCTACCCTCTTCCTGACAGAGAGGTGATGGACACATAATATAGATGGGACATATGGAAATGTTTTACTTGATTATATACATTTGTTATACGAGTTTTGTTTTTCTTTTCTTTCTTCAACTGAGATGTGAGAGGAGAAAATAAATGCTTATTAACAATAAGCATTCTATTTCAAAGTTAAAAGAACAAAGCTGGTACTCATTGATGACGAAATGGTTAAAAGAATTGTGTCATATGGATTTATTTCATTACAAGAATATGACTAATATGAAAAATTCAGAGAAAGGCATAATTAAGATAACTTGTGAACAGATACAGAACAATATAAGAGGAAATGGGTACAACACGAACAATAACCACCACATAAATTTAAAAAAAAACAAAACAGTAAAGGCCCACTTAACTTAGATTAACTGAAACGATCAACGGTTCATAAAAAACAGATGATGAATTTTACTCTTCTGCCCTCTTTACAAAGGTGAGGGACTAAAGGCACAGTATTTTATTATTAATATTTTATTATAATTTGTAGTCAAAGGACCAGCCCAAAGAACTTCAGAGGGATTCATCATCAGAAGGTTGGCCACCAAAGAATTAATTTTTTTCCAGTAATTGCAATTCACTGAAACAATGTACTAAGGAAAAGAAGGTTTATGATTTGTTTGGGTAGAGGCAAAATCCATACCAATAAAATCACAGATCCTTGGAGTATGAAATTAAGCATGTCATAATTAAGATAATACAATGATACTAATGCCAACTTTTGCTGCAGAGTTCTAAAACAGACCTATTAACTATGATTCTTCACATCAGAAAAAGGGTGAATGCTCTCTACCTCTTCTCAAAATATCATTCGTGTGTGTGTGTGTGTGTGCGTGTGTGTGTGTGTGTACACCTTAAATTTTGCATCCCTTCCAGTAGAAAGTAAGCTCTCTAATGGCAGGGGCTATTTTATGTTTTGTCTTTGTATCCCCAATGCCTGGCACAGTGACCTGAACACAACAGTGCTTAATAACAGTATGCTGGATTGGACTTCTCTGGACAGGCTTTATACAGAAATACAATTTATAGTCACTTCATGCCTCTTCTTTTCTCTCACTGCTACCCTGACTTTGGATATCTTTTCCTTAGATTTTTACCTTTCTACTCTCCTGGCATCTTCTTAAACATGCAAAGTGAAATCTTTTTCAAAGCTATCATGCTTATACACTGATGTCATGATACCAATTTACTTTTAGAGTTCCTTAATATGAAACTGCCTTTATTATTGGATTATATCTCACCCAAGGAAGCCAGTTTCATTCTTTCATTATCATATGCTTTGGCACAAATAATGGAATTACCCCCTTTAACTGCCCACTAGGTATTGCTCTGAATTACTTCTGGCTATTTTTATTTATAAACACACACACATATAGATATAGATATAGATATATAGATATGTGTGTATGTGAATGCATGTGTGTATTTTTAAAATAATATTTCCCAATTCAATTTTAAAAAATTAACATTTACTTTTAAAAAGTGACTTCCAAATTCTCTTCCTCCCTCACATTCTCCATCCCCCTTGAGAAGGCAAGAACTATGATATAGATTATATATGTGAAGTCATGCAAAACATGTTTGCAAACCACCCCCCCACACACATACACACATGAATAAAGAAAGTGAAAAAAAAATATGTTTCAATCTACACCCAAAGTTCATTTGTTCTCTCTCTGGAGGCGGAAAGCATTTTTCATCATGAGATTTTCACAACTGCCCTGGATCATTGCCTTGATCAGAGTAGCTTAGTCTTTCACAGTTGATCATCACAATATAGCTGTTACTGCGTACAATGTTCTCGATTCTGCTCATTTCATTTTATATCAGGTTCACATGAGATTTTCCAGGGTTTTCTGAAACCATTCTGCTTGTTAATCCATATTATAGCACAATAGTATTCTATCACAATCATATATCACAACTTGTTCATTGGTTATTTTAAAAAATCAAGTCCATCCCCCACCCCCCAAAAGGATAAATTGCCACGACTGAAAAGTATGCACTGTGAGTTCTGAAGGGAATTACAATAGGACCACAGACTTTCAAGTATCTGGAAGGCTCACTGTGTTTTGAGGCTTCAATGGCCTTGATGAAGAGACTTTACCCAAGTTTTGGGGGACCACATCAGGGGGTTCATAAAAGCAATAGTGAGATAAATAATGGTGTTTACCTGAGAGGGACAAGAGAAGACATACTAGAGAAGAAAGTAACTTGAACGAGGAATTGTGGCACCTGATGACAGTCAAGTGTAGGCAATGGTTTTTTTCCTTCCCTCAGCTTTCCCTGAGAACTGTGCTAGGAAAATTTCTTGTTGCAGTTCAATTATTCAGACGTATCTGACTCTATACTCTCCAAGGGATTTTCTTGGAAAAGACACTAGAGTGGTGAGATAAATGAAAAACCCAAGAGGCTGAGTTTCTGGGGAATTAGTGATGAATTTATTAGTTAGGCTAGCTAATAATAAATAAACTGATGGTCAGTGGTTTCTCTCAGTAACCAAAGAAACCTAATGAAGACACTGAATGCCTTTTTGTTTTTGAAAGGGAATGCCCTGACAGAAGAAATCAACCCTGATTGCTGAACAACTGATGAGACAGGAGGGCATATTAATGAGAAGGTGAGCTAAAAGTCATCAGATCCTGCTGCTGAGAATGTGGCTTGATCATGAGATTCAGCCACCTCCAGCAATCCCGACAAAAGAATTCCTATCTACCCAAACCAATCTGGTTTTCTGCTTCCTGAGTTGGGTTACCCTAAATTCCAATAGAGGGGTACAATGACAAAGCCTGAATGTTTTGAGAGTGGAATTCACTTAGGTTAAATTCTGTTTACATTGTAAACAGAAGTAAAGTCTCCTATTTGGGTGGGGTCTCACCCAAGATAGAGGAGCAGGTTCACAGAGGATCTGGACAATCACATCAATCAGTCCTGCCCTTCAAAGACCGACTAAATGGACTGCAGGGGTTAATCTCTGAACGAAGAAATAAACAGAAAAAAGCCTTAATCCTAATTTAATAATTGGTTGTTAATATAATAGAAATGAACCACTTCTCTTGGAGGTTTGCCATTTCCTTCTCCAGTGGATAAAGGCCAACCCAGGTTAAGTGACTTGTTCAAGGTTACACAGCTGTTCAATGACTTAATCTGAACTCAAGTTTTCCTGACTCCAAGTCCAGAGCTCTATCCCTTGAGCCATCTAGCTACCCTAGGAAAAATTTCTTCCTGGAGTTAAATCTTTAATCTTTTTCTTCAGTATTCTTCTTCTCCCCAATTCTCTAAGACCACTGAGAGATGAATACAGGAGAGAAAGGAATGAAATTTACATCCTTTTATACCTTGTTTGAATGTTCATGTGCATTTCTATATTACTTGATAGAGCTAATGAATTAAAACACAGGCATTAGGGTGATTTTGTCTATGACTATAAGTGCATGATTTAAGACTGAGAGGGAGGCTAGACTATGGGAGAAAATATTTCCTGTTTACACCCAGGTGAGCGACAAGTCAATTACCAAAAGTTCAGTAATTTTGCTAATTACTGAGTACATTCTAGAGTGTATCTCCTAATCTACCTTTAAACAAAAAGCAAAACTGAGATGAGGCAATATAAGAGAAGATTGGCTATTAGGTTAGTTGTCACTGAATTCACCTGAGTGATACGTGCATCACACAACCACATCCTACAAAGCCACAATAAACAAGAAAAAAAGTAAAAAGTGAGAAGGAATGTCCAGGACAAACAGAAAATTTTATGGAGCCAAGTTTGGAGAATAATGTTTTAAAGAGTAACTGAACCAAACAGAATTTGGTTCTATTATGTGGCTCTGCTTATGTTATAATCTTGGCTAACTCATTTACCCTTCCTAACTTATTTTTTTAAATTATTAAATGGGGATATTACCAGTTGACCAGCTAACTGACGGAAAGCACAATGTAAATCTCAATTATTTTAGTGTTGTTACAATCGATAATAATTATGCTGACATTTTTTCAAGTAGCTTAAAAACCAAGGTGAATCTAATCTATTCAAAAAAGCAAAGGTTAGATAAGAACTAGAAAGGCTTTTGGGGATAGAAAATTCAAATGCCATTTACCAGAGAATTTGCCACAAGAAAATTCATTACTTAGTTTGCCTTTTTCTCAGCCCTCTGCCACTTTGAGTTCTTGTGGATTCTAAAATTATTGAAGTCTTTCCCTATCTATTTATCCTCTTTTTGTGAGGATTCTACGATGCTCTCCTGGAGCCACCTTCTTGATCATTCAATATCTGCTTCCTTCACTAGTTTACAGAATGTTGCATGAGACACGTGAGTGTCTCCTTTACAACCCTGGACCTAGATTAACAGGGAGCCATCTGGAACTTTGCTATAATAGGAAGTAATGAGTTCACTGAGAGAATTTAGAAAAAGTATAGAGAATAGAGAAGAGTCAACAACAGAGCTTCATAGAGTAGACATAGTAAGAACCACAAACTGGTTAATGATACAGCAAAAGAGCCTGGGAAGATGAGAACAACAAGGCAGAAGAAGGAAAAGAGAGTGGTGTCATGAGCAATGAGAGGGAAGAGATTAATTCAGCATGAGAGAGTGGTCAGCAGTGCATCAAATGCTGTAGAGATGTCAAGGATGAAAGCTTAGAGAAGGCCACTGGATTTGGCAATTAAGAAATCATTAGTAACTTTAGAGCACTTTGATCTTCTGCTACTTAGCTTAAGAAAATAACTCAGTTTTTCTAGGCCTATTTTTTAATCAGTAAAATGGAGATGGACTAGAAGATACCTAAAACCATTTTAGTTGCAAATCTTATGAGTGCTCTTTATTTTTTCCCCTAGAATTTATTTATTTTTAGTTTTCAACAAGCATTTCCACAAGATTTTGAGCTCCAAATTTTCTCCCCATCTCTCCCCTACCCCCTACTCCAAGATGGCAAGCACACTGATTACCCCCTTCCCCAATCTTTCCTTTCTTCTATTGCCCCATAATCCCCTTTTCCCTTATTTTCTTGTAGGGCAAGATGGATTTCTATATCCCAATGCTTGTATATCTTATTTCCCCAGTGCACGTAACAATCAATCATTTTTTAAAATTTGATTTTAAAACTCTGAGTTCCAGATTCTCTCCCTTCTTCCCTCCTCACCCACCCCCACTGGGAAGACAAGCAATTCAATATAGGTTATACATGTGTAGTTATACAGAACATTTCCATAGTAGTTACACTGTGAAAGACTAACTATATTTCCTTCCATCCAAACCCCCCACATTTATTCTATTTTCTCCTTTGATCTTGTCCCTTTACAAAAGTGTTTGCTTCTGACTACCCCCTCCCCCAATCTGTTCTTCCTTCTACCATCCCCCCGCTTTTATCCCCTTCCCTTCTACTTCCTGTAGGGTAAGATACCCAATTGAGTGTGTATGTTATTCCCTCCTTAAGCCAAATCCAATGAGAATAAGGTTGACTCATTCCCTTTCACCTCCCTGTTCTTTCCCCTACATTGTAATAGCTTTCTCTTGCCTCTTTTATGTGAGATAATTTACCCTAATCTATCTCTCTTTCTCCTTCTCCCAATATATTCCTCTCTCACCTCTTAATTTTATTTTTTGGATATCATCTTCATATTCAACTCACCCTAAGCCCTCTATGTATACATACGCACAAACACACATATATACACACATACATCCACCTATACATACATATATATGTATATATGCATACATATATATTCCCTTCAACTATCCTCATACTGAGAAAAGCCTCATGAGTTATACATATCTTTCCATGTATGGATGTAAACAGTTCAACTTTAATAAATCCCTTATGAGTTCTCTTTCCTCTTGACCTGTTTTATGCTTCTCTTGCTTCTTATATTTGAAAGTCAAAATTTCTGTCCAGCTCTGGTCTTTTCATCAAGAATGCTTGAAAGTCCTCTATTTCATTGAATGCCCAAATTTTTTCCCTGAATAATTATACTCAATTTTGCTGGGTAGGTGATTCTTGGTTTAATCCCAGCTCCTTTGTCCTCCAGAATTTGATATTTCATTTTTGATCCCTTAGTGTAGAAGCTGCTAGATCTTGTGTTATCCTACTTGTGTTTCCACAAACTCAAATTGTTTCTTCCTGACTGCTTGTAAGATTTTCTCCTTAAACAGGGAACTCTGGAATTTGGTTATAATATTCCTAGGAGTTTTCTTTTTGGGATCTTTTTCAAGAAGCAGTTGGTGTTTATGTCATTCCTTCCCTAAGCCAAGTTCAGTGAGAATAAGGTTGACTGTTTCCCTTTTGCCTTCCTGTTCTCCCCCTCTATCGTAATAATTATCTCTTACCTCTTCCATGAGATGCTCAATCCCATTCTATCTCTCCCTGTCTCCTCTCAATCTAATCCTCTCTCACCTCAGGATTTTACCATTTGGAATATTGTCCCTTCCTATTCAATTGATCTTATGCTCTCTATGTATTCATATATACATATACTCAGATATGTGCATGTGGAAATGAATGATGTAAACTAAAATAAATAAAAGTTTTGATAAAAAAATTTTTTAAAAAAAGCAATTGGTGAATTCTTTCAATTTCTATTTTACCCTCTGGTTCTAGACTATCAGGGGAGTTTTCCTTGATAATTTCTTGAAAGATGATGTTTAGGCTCTTTTTTCTTTTATCATGGCTTTCAGGTAGTCCAATAATTTTTAAATTATCTCTCCTGGATCTATTTACCAGGTCAGTGGTTTTTCCAATGAGATATTTCACATTGCCTTCTATTTTTTCATTCTTTTGCATCTGTTTTATAGTATCTTGATTTCTCATAAAGTCCTTAGCTTCCACCTGCTCCAATCTAACTTCAAAGGAATTATTTTCTTCAGTGAGCTTTTGAACTTCCTTTTCCATCTGGCCAATTCTACTTTTAAGGCATTCTTCTCCTTATTAGCTTTTTGGAACTCTTTTGCCATTTGTGAGTTAGTCTATTTTTTAAGGTGTTATTTTCTTCAGTATTTTGGGAGGGTCTCCTTCAGCAAGCTGTTGACTCATTTTTCATGATTTTCTTGCATCACTCATATTTCTCTTCCCAATTTTTCTTCTACTTCTCTCACGTGATTTTCAAAATCCTTCTTGAACTCCTCCATGGCCTATAACCAGTTCATATTTTTCTTGAAGGCTTTTGATGCAGGAGTTTTTACTTTATTGTCTTTTTTCTGGTTCTATGTTTTGATCTTCTTTGTTGCCAAAGAACAATTCTATGGTCTCATTTCTCTTCCTCCTTGCTCATCTTGCCAGCTAATTACTTGACTTTTGAGCTCTTTGCCACAGTAGAACTCTGCCTCCCGAGTGGAGAGTGCTGTGTCCCAAATTTCTGGGGTTTTGCTCAGCTGTCAGAACCTGTTCCGGGCACCTGCCTCAGAACTGTGAGGACTGCCTTTCCACAGCCTCAACAAGCTCTACCTTGCCAGGACTTCTCCTCACCCCAGGACCACCACCCAAGACTACAACTCAGATCCAAGCAGGGCAAAGCAGGAGAATCCTATCTCAGCGCCAGCAAAGAGATTCCTGCAGT
Source organism: Pseudochirops cupreus (assembly GCA_028627135.1). Classification (NCBI taxonomy): domain Eukaryota; kingdom Metazoa; phylum Chordata; class Mammalia; order Diprotodontia; family Pseudocheiridae; genus Pseudochirops; species Pseudochirops cupreus. The sequence continues at coordinate 486,738,099 of CM053581.1, forward strand.
TGCCCTCTGGTCTGCCACTTGGTCCCCCCAATATCTGCTGGCCTGGAGCTCCGGAAATAGCTGTTGTAGCAGCCACCACCACCTCTGCCACCTCGGGGGGAAGGGGCTGTACCATGCTCTTCTCTCACCCAGGTCCAAGAGAGTTTCCCCACTGACCTTTTACTCCCTCTTTGGGTTTTAGGTGTTGAGAAGTCTGGAAACAGCCACGGCTGCCAGTGTTTCAGAACCCGAGGTCTGCTCAGGTCAGTCTGTGCCAACAATCTGTGCTGGCACAGCCCACACAGGACTGTGTTCCACTCCCAGCCCAGTGTGACAGACCTTCCTGTTGACCTGCCAGGCTGCCTTCAGTGAGAGATGCATTTCATTCTGTCATTCTGTGGGTTCTGCAGCTCTAAAATTTGTTTAGAGTCATTTTTTTTTACAGGTGTTGGGGGTTACTGGGGACAAGCTCAAGTTAGTTCCTGCTTTTACTCTGCCATCTTGGCTCTGCCCCAAATGCTCTTTATTTTTAAATAAATGATTATTTAACTACTTCTACTCCCACTGACAGGCCCTTAATACAGACCCTCATTATTATGTGCTAAGAGTACTATACTACTGTCTTATCTGGTCTTACTGTCTACAATTTCCGTTCTCTAGAATCCAAAACAATATCCTTTATCCAAAGAGAAGAGTATGTAAATCCTCTACTCAAAACTCTCCCGAGATGTCCCTATTGTTTACAAAATTATAGAATAAACTCCTTAGCTTTCAAAGTCTCTTGCAATCTATTATAAGCCTGCAATTCTAGTCTTACTTTTTATTACTCACCTGCATTGCTTTATTTCATGATCTAAAAAGACCTACATATTATAGAACTAGACTATTTGCTAATAATTGTACTCCAGAAATATCCCCTATCTCTCAGCTCTGAGTCTTTGTTTGTACCATTTCCACCCAGAATGCTTTTTCTCCTTCTCTCTGGTGACACCAAAACCCATCCTTATCCTACAAGTCCCAAATCAAATGTTAGTACCTCAATGAATAATGCAATCAGGAATGACATCTTCCACCCCAGACCTCAAAGAGCACTGTGTACTTGTATTCTACATTCTTATTACGGTTTTATTTAAAATTACTTTTGTCTTTTATGTTTTTTGAGCTGTTGAAGAAATGGTTATGAAAGAGATTAATTATTATGTTGTAAGTTCCTTAAGCAGTGAAAATTTTCCACCTAAACAAAATTATAGTTCCTGTAGCAAACCAAACCTCAGGTCATTCTCCCATCTTTCTCAAGGAGTTTAGCATTTGATTTAGCATGTTTTTGTTCTCAACTCCTGTTCTTAATAGGGCAAGAGTTGAGAGAAGCACTTAAAGTACAAGGGCATTTTAATATTCAACTAGATGTTTTCTTAAACTTCCTAAACTCCCATTTTCCCAACCTCCTTAAGTGTTATGAGCTCTTCTTTTGCTCTTACCATAGCCAAACAGAGGGTTAGTCACATACTAAGTCTCCATTATCCACAAGTGTTCCACTATCTGACTCTCTCTTATAATTTCACCTCTACCTATGTTTCCATACTTATTCATCTTCATTGAGACCTCTGATCTCTCCACCCCTCAGTACCTTATCAGACATTAACCTTGCTCTGACTTCAGTTTCCACTATGTCCAATCTCAACCTGATAGTTAGATTTCAACTCTATCCATTTCATTTCAACTCTATAGCTTCCTCTGCTCTTGAATCACTTATCCCTTTGCCATATCACTGCTTATCTCTTGCTAATCCTTAGCTCTAGATTAATCTCAACATCTGCCTTCTCTGCTCCTATTCATGAGCTGAATGCAATTGGAGAATGTCTCATAATCATGCAGCATATACATTACAAGTTCATGCTATCCAACCTCAATAAGGTTATTGTTGTGACAAGACAATCCATTAATTCCTCCCTAATTCTTATCTGCTTAAAGAAACGATTCTAAGAGTTAGAGGTTTTAAGGCTAAACGAAAAGTGGAATTTCAAAAAATTATGATCAGTTAAATGAATTTCAGAGGAGGAAAATAATGAATTCAGTTTTAGACATGTTGGTATGTTATAGATACATTGGGGACATCCAGTTTGAATTACACAATAGGCTACTGTTGATTCACTACTGAGGTTAGGGAGAGACAGAAAGATTGAAAATATTGATCTGAAAGTTATGCACATAAAGATAAGAGATGATGAAGCACATAGCAGGCACTTAATAAATATTTGTTGATTTTACTTGACGTTCCCTCTAAACCAGTGGTTCTCAACCTGTGGGTTATGTTCAATTTGTAACAATGAAAATGCATCCTGCATATCAGATATTTACATTAAGATTCCTAACAGCAGCAAAATTACAGTTATAAAGTAGCAACGAAAATAATTTTATGGTTGGAGGTCACCACAACATGAGGAACTGTATTAAAGGGTCACGGCATTAGAAAGGTTGAGAACCACTGCTCTAAACTCTCCTCTTCCAAATTTCCCTATTGTTCTTGAAGACTTTACAATATTTTCAGTATTTCAGGTTCATAAATTTAGTATCATACTGGACTTTTCAATATCCTTTACTTGACACATCCCATCATTTCAAAAATCTTACAATTTCTACCTCCACAATATCTCCTACATCTGACTCACTCTCTACACACACAGTTACACCTCCAGTTAAGGTTTTCCTTACCTACGTTATTCCAACAACCTCCTAACTGGTCTTCCTGACTCAGGTATGTCCCCACTGTAGTCTATCCCACACTGCTGCTAAAGTAATTTTCCTTAAGTGTACATCTGATTGGGTGACTCACCTCCTCAACCAACTACCCTGCCTTCCTACTGCCTCCAGGATGAAATATTAATTTCCCTATTTAGCTTCTAAAGTCCTATACAATCTGGCCCCAGCTAAATTTTTGCGTCTCAATGAACATTTTTCTCCTTCTCACACCTTGCAATCCAGTCAAAACGACCTTTGCTTTGTTCCTTATTCATGACATTCTCTCTACCATCACTGGCTGGTTCTCATACCTGGAATCCATTCCATCTTTACGTCTGTCTCACAGAGTGCCTTTCTTCATTTAATATGCAGCTCAGGTACCATCTTCTATATGAAGCCTTTCTTGATCTCCCCAGTTTGTGGGTCCTCTCTCCCAAATTACCTTCTATTTAATTACTTTGTATTGACAGACTGATGCATTTACTGAATTTATGCTATATATATTTTAAAGGTACTTATCTCCTCCATTAGAATCTAAGTTGTGAACAGGGACTGGTTTATTCTTTTACATGTAATGCTCAGCATGTAGCACAGTCTGTGGCACACTGTAGCAACACTTGTTGACTGATTGATTCTATTTCTTTAATATTTCTTCTACATCATTTATTCCAGTTTTTAGTACACACTGAAGCATATAATTAGTATTTACTGGGTTTGGCAAACAATACATAAATACCTCTAATAGTCATTATGCATCATGAAGTAAAAATTGTACCTTGAGTCTATGAAAACGAACAATGTCTCCAATTTTGTAGATTACTGGAAGTGTATCAAGATTTACACTAAAAAGCATACAGGTTAACTTGGCGTTGGTCTGGTCCATAATGCTTACAACTGAGCAATAATCTGAAAAATATAAATTTACAAAATTAACACAATTTGACTTTTGTTATCATAGAAAGCTTTAAAATAAAAAGTGCATAAACCCAAAGAACCCAGACTTTGGGATAAGAACTAACAATTTAACAAAAACTGCTGGGAAAACTGGAAAACAACAGGGCACAAACTAAGTGCTCTATATCTCACACTATATACCAAGACAAAGTCAAAATGTGTACATGATTAAGACATAAAGGGTGACACCATAAGGGAATTAGAAGAGCATGGAATAGAATATCTTTCAGATCTATGAAGAAGGGAAGAAACTATGACCAAACAAGAGATAGTGAACATTATGAAATGTAAACTAGCTAATTTTGATTATATTAAATTAAAAAGCTTTTGCACAAACAAAACCAATGCAATCAACATTAAAAGGAAAGTAGAAATCTGGGAAACAATCTTTACACCAAGCGCCTCTGATAAAGAGCTCATTTCTCATATACAGAGAACTGAGTCAAATTTATAAGGATACAAGTCATTCCCCAACTGATAAATGGTCAAAGGATATGAACAGGCAGGTTTCAGATGAAGAAAGCAAAGATATTTAAAGGCATATAAAGTAGTGCTCTAAATAACTTTTGGTTAGAGAAATGCAAATTAAGACAATTCTGAAATACCACTTCACACCAATCAATTGGCTAACATGACAAAAAAGGAAAATAGCAAATGTTGGAGAGGATGTGGGAAAATTGGGACATTAATGCAAGGCTGGTGGAGTTGTGAACTGATTCAACCATTCTGGAAAGCAATTTGGAACTCCACCCAAAGGTCAACCAAACCATGCGTACCCTCTGATCCAACAACACCACAACTAGATCTGTTTCCCAAAGAGATCTTAAAAAGAGGAACAGGACCTACATGTGCAAAAATATTTATAGCACCCTTTCACGGTGGCAAAATATTAGAAATAAAGGGGATGTCCATCAATTGGGGATTGGCTGAATAAGCTGTGAATGGATTGGAACACTACTGTGAAATAAGAAATAATGAACAGGTAGATTTCAGAAAAACCTGGAAAAATGTGTATAAACTGATGCAAAGTGAAATGAGCAGAACCAAGAAAACATTGTACAGAGTATCTGCAACATTTCTTGAGAATCAATTATGAATGACTTAGCTCTTCTCTGCAACACAATGATCCAAGACATGAAGGAAAATACTATCCATATGTAGATAAAGAACTGATGGATTCTGAAGACGGATCTCGAAACATACTTTTTTCACTTTATTCTTTTTCATGTTTTTTTCCTTTTGATCTGTTTCTTCTTTCACAACTGTGACTAATATAGACATGTTTTACATGACAGCACATGTATAACTTATATTAAACTGCCTACCATCTTAGGAAGAAGGGAGGAAAGAGGAAAAAAAAAGTGTAACTCAAAATCTTGTAAAAATGAATGCTAAAAATTGTTTTGACATGTAATTGGGGAAAAAATAAAATATTAAAAAAAATTAAAAGCACAATCACTCAACTAGCAGTTACTAAGCACTTATTGTATCTAAGCACTGTACTAATTGCCTAGGATACAAATATAAAATGAAATAGTCCCTGTCTCCAAGCAGCTTACATGTTATCAGGAAGAAAACGCTAAGGATTATCTTTAGCAAAAATTAAAATGTTTCAATAAGTAAACAAATACCTATTAAGTTCCTGCTATGTGCCAAGAACTGTTAGGAGCTAGATACAAAGGATAAATCAATTCCTTCTCTTAAGGAGTTCACATTATAAGGTTTGAAAGTAATTCATGAGAGATTTAAAATTAAAGAAATACAATGATGCCATATACTTCTACATAACATGTAAGCTATGAGGTTCCCCTTTTTAATATAATGACATTTTTAATTAACCTGAGGTGAAGAGTTTTCATATAGAGCAGACACTAATCAACAGCTGCTGAAAGAACGAAGACAGTACCAAAGTCAGGAGATATTAAAGCTAATTAATTAAGGAGGCTCTTGTACTTCTTATAGAGTGACTCAATTTGACTCTTTTTTGGACTGTCCTCCATCAGAAATATTACTTGACTCAGCCTGTTCATGGAAGCCAAGAAAATTCATTAGTAATTAGAACCACACATGAAACTAGCTTTTTTACCTTGAATATAACTACAGTACTACATATATAAGACTTGCTTAATTTTGTAAACGTTTCAGTTGAACTTTAAGAGTAATTCTGTTTCTTCCTTACTGATATTTTCCTTTTTCTACCTACATTATACATATACCATTGTTTTTCCAAGACAATTTTCTGTCTCACCAGGAAGTAATTCATTAATTCTTTATTTAGCAAGTCATTTCTCCTGTTTTAATTCCCTTTGTCTTTCCTCTATCTTTTTAACTTTCTCAATTATTTTTGAAAAATCTCCCCTTAGTTATACTTCAATATTTCAATTCAGATCATAACCTATCCATGCCTTTTTATCTTCTGTAAATCTTGGCCATATTTTTTTCATAGATCTTTCACAGGGAATCTATACAATATGCTGGAAGCCTTTCTTTAGAGGGCCAAAAATATATCAATTAATGGGGCAATGGATAAAAATCAACATTATTTGCAATATCAGCAAATAAGTAAATGTTTGTAAATGGTCTATAAAGTTACATGTATTCCTAGCACCCTCTGCTCCCTTTCTGGGGAGATTGAGGGGGGAGTGGATAAATAAATTTGCAAAGGTTATTAAAAATTTTTCACTATATAAAGACCTAGGAGAGATCTGCTTATTTAGTATTGCTACAAAAATGACAAAAAAGGTCACTCTTCTCTTGTCAGCACAGCTGTTGCTGATCTCACTGAAAAGGGGAACATGATGGGAAGAGTTTTAAATTTTCTCACCAGGGTATTACTCAGCAACCTTTCCAGTTGAAAAAGGAGAGCCTTAGAGAGATTTGCCCAGCCAGGGAAGTATGATAAAACTTATGGACTAAACTGAATATTGACCTTAAGTTAGGTCACCATTAAACTGAGAAACTCAACAAAGTCTCTTTCTTCCAAAAACAAAACCACAGTCATGGCTAATGTATAACCTATTAAATGTTTCACAAAAATGAAGCATATTGAAGTTTCTGTGTTTGGGGCATTTTTTTCTGAGAAATAATTTATAGGTGACACTACCTCATGATGAATTTTTTTCAAGAGATCTATAATTAAACTTCCCTGAGTGAGCTCAAGAGGAACTGGGATTATAAGCTAATTTTATATAACAAAAAATATTATAGAAAGGATACAGTGATACCAGGTTTGGTTTGGGGTACTTCTAGGAAGGCTTACATCACAAGCATTGTAGTGGGGTAAAGTATACATTGGAAAGAATACTGAGTCAGAGGATCTACATTCAAATTACATATCTAATACTGACTCTTACGTCCTTGGATTTGTTTCCTCAGCTTCAAAATGAGGGGATTGGGTTGGATGGCCTCTAAGATGACTTCTAGATCTCAAATCTATGATCCCATATTAGTGGAAGAATGTTCTATCACTTTTAATATGTCAAAATGCAACGTGCATTTTTAAATAAAAAAAGAGGTATATATAAGTAAAGAGATATTCTTATGCTTTATTAGTTAGCAGACCTGGAAATATTTTTCAAAGTTCAACTTATATTTTTTCTATTTGATTACATTTCATAGGAAAACAGTTTTTCTTTACTAGCTCAATGTGTCATAAGTTTTTTGGGACTGATTTTGGCTATGTAGTTTGCTCACTTATCACTAATAACTGCCATCTCTAGACTTTCTTTAGGTCCTATACCTACTAAAGATTTGATGTCTTTTATATAGATTGAGGCTGAAAGTATAATTTGTGTATAATATGCTAAGATCAACATTTGTTATCCCATCCCCAAAATAAAACCAATCTGATAGGATTAGAATAACATTTATCAAGGAGCTCTCAAGGCTTATTGTCTTACCCACAATAGAGAAGTTTAGCCTTTCCGGAAAAGGCACATACCTATCTATATAAGCAGGTCAAGAAAAGCATTTTATCTTAATTATATCTGCAACCTCTCCCTATCTATTTGCCTCTTTCCTTCTACCTAAAAATATGTCTATGTCTTCTGCTTACTTTAAAAATTCTCACTTGATCTGACTATCCTCATTGGCTACCATCCTTCATCTTTCCTCCCTTTAGAGGCTAAACTCCTTGAAAAAGCCATCTACAATCAGTGCCTCCACCTTTCTACTCACTCTCTCCTAAGTCCTTCCCAGTCTGACTTCAGACTTCATCAAACAACTAAAACTGCTCTCTCCAAAGTTACCAGTGACCCCTTAATTGACAAATGTAATGGTCTTTTCTCCATCCCCATCCTTCTTGACCTTTCTGAAGCATTTAACATTACTGACCACCTTCCTCTCTTCTCTAGGTTTTCAGGACACTGCTCTCTTCTGGTTCTCCTCCTATTTCTCTGGCCATTTCTTTAGTCCCTTTTGCTGGATCTTCATCAATGTCATGCTCACTAACAGCAGATGTCCCCCAAAGGTCTATCCTAGCTTCTCCTTTACCCTATATCCTTTCATTTGGTGATCTCATCAACTTTCCAGTCATTCAGTTTTGCAACTTAGGAGATATCTTCAATTCTTCACTCTCCCTCATCTCTCATAGCCCATTAGTTGTCATGTCCTTTAGATTCCCATGTCATAACATTTCTCTCATCTTCCCTCTTACCTCCACCCATACAACTCCCACAAGCATTCATTACCTCACGACTGGATTACCTTGATGGTCTCTTGGTTTCCTTGCTTCCTTCACTATTTTCTCTAACATTCCCTAACAGAAAGACTAAACAATCTTTTGTGCTTTAGCACAGGTCTGAGCATATCACTACTCAGCTCAAGAATATTTAGTATCTCCTTACTCTCCCTAAGATAAAATATACACTCTTCAGTTTGGCATTTAATGCCCCTTACAATACCTTTCTAGGCTTATTTCACATCATTCTTCGTATTAATATACTCTATGTTTCAAATCAAGTGGCCTGCTTTCTGTCTCTAGAATTTAGTATTCTCTCTCCTGCCTCCCTAGCCTTCCTAGAATGTGCTTCCTCTTCACTTCACCATTCAGAATCCTTTCCAGACGTATTTATAAATTACTTCATTTTATTGGACCACTTTATGATCCAGTCAAACTGGTCTCTTTCTAGGAGGGTTAGTGGAACCATAAGATGTTTAAAAGATCTGGACTATTCACATAGTTGGATTTCCATGCACTGGATCACTTCAGTTTTTGTTAAAGTTCTAGCCTTTACATATAATCTTTACAGCATTGACTGTATTCAGTATACAACAATGATTCCAAACCCCTAACTACACTATACTAACTTAGCTAACTAGGTTAAGTAAAGCATATAATTTTAATTAGTTCTTAATATTGTAAGAATAAACTGTCCTGCCAGATTATTAGCTCAGTGAAGACAGAGCTTAATTCATTTTTTGACTTCTCAGCACTGAACACCATGGACAGAGCAGATACTTCATAAATGGTTTTTCAATGTATTGTCTCAGCAGTTATGTGAAGAAACAAAAATTTAATTGCAATCAAACATCCTTCTCTCTTTCTGCTTCCCACATGTTTTCATAGTTATTATTCTTAAAGAGAATATATAGTTCCTGTAGAAGATGAATCTAAGTTCCCCACCTTATCTGTATTTCTTCTAGATATTTTTTTTTTACTAGACAGGAAAACAAGTGGGAGTTCATTTTAATTGAGACTACTTGCTCTCCTCTAATAACGATTTCTCATTAAAACCTGGCCTCTAGCTATTCATGCTTGCTCAACTAGGAGAGCTAACTTCCTCATCTGAGCTTTCCCAAAGACTTTTTTCTGATGCAGTAAAGGTACAGTAAAATCCCAGTTTTGGTATATATGAACCTATCTGATATTTCTTATATTGTCTAGGTCACTGGTGCTTTAGCTTTTCAGGATTCTGGGTCTTAGAGAGTCCCTATAGCCTCAGCTATTTTGGCTCTAAAAAGCTGAGAAGCAAGAGAACTTCTACACTTATTCTATCTTTCTGGGATTCTGATCATTCCCCTGAAGCACCAACTCCTGAATTAGATGCTTACTTTAACACCTTAATCCCTTCCTTAAAAACAAAACAATAATTTAAAAAATATATATTTTGTTTTATTAAAGAACAATGTTGTATGCCATGATTCTGACATCTCCAATCCTTCACCTTTTCCCTTCTAGTTAAAATGGAAAAAAATTATGAAAATCCCACAAGGCCTTATTTTTCCTTCAGACTGACCTGCCTCAAAGGTATTTTCTTACAAGTTTTTCTCTCTAGATAGAAAGCTGCTTTTATATGATGCCAGAAAATGTTGGTACTATTCCATTCTTATTTTCAACAGGTAATATACATTTGACAATACTTTCTTTAAACACCACATTTTCACCAAGATTGTGACCTCATCTTACTGAGTATCTCTGCTTTTTTTCTGTTCTACTTTCTTTTCTTTCCAGGAGTCAAATCTCTTTCAAACAATTTTAAACTTTACACCACAAGTTTTTAAGTAGTACAATTTTATTCAAATTATTTTCTGAAATGTGAAAAATTCATTTATAAAGGGAAAATGGGACCAACCATTGAAATCATCATCTTATCAGCATTTAATTTGATATTGAAATCAAGAAGTACAAAACCCTTTAAGAGAAAGAAAATCAAAAGAAAAGAAAAGCAAATGAGGATAGAAAAAGTATGATTCCCAATTTTTTTTTTTTAAAGCACAACACAACTGTACTCTTTCTACTGGGGGGGAAGAGGCAAAAAATAAAAAGGAATTACTAGTCACTAATTACCATCTTTAGAAGGATGAAGTAAAATTCTGAACAAAATTTAAATAAACCCAAAAGCCTATATATCATTTTGTATGTTTCTCACTAATCTCTAATTACTATCAATCAGCACTAAATTTGGCCCTAATCCTCCCCATGAGTTGAGCAGAAATAATAAATTCCTTCTTATAATGCCAGTCTGGGGCTGTACCCAGCTGAGTTTGTCTCAAAAGTCCTTGCACTTAGTTTTTCAGTGAGTATTTGTTCTCTTCTTAGCTAAAGAGACCTTTTGCTGTCTTTAAGCAAATAAAAGAGATAGTCTTATTCATACTTGCTAGTACTCCTTACCAGTCTGTCAGCCTCTAACACTTTTGCTATGAGGGTATTGCATTTTTGCATACCTTCTAAAAAAACTGAAAGAGATAATGAGTAACAGGATGCCACTGCTCAGAAAAAACACATTAGGACAGTCATTTTCCAATTAGTATGTTCTTAGCTAGCATTTAAGGTTATCTTTTCTATTTGAGGACATGCTGGTCCCTTCTGCCCTTCTCCTGATCACACCATCAAAAGATTTAGAGCTAGATGGGACCTTAGGTATGATCTAGTCCAAACCCCTCCTTGTAGATGAGGGAATGTGGTTTCATAAAGGGTTTTACCAAACTTAAATGAATGGTAAACTGCAGTACTAGGTCTCTAAATCTAAATCTGGTCATCTGGGCACACAACAAAACTAGATAATGCATACAAAGGAAATTATATGTTATACATATAAAATGTATGCAAACTGCAAACCTTGAAGTAAATAAATTTAAGTTCTCATCAACAGGCCTATATAATCAATCCTCTCTTGGTTTACTGAGGTAGGCCAGTAGTCCAGGTCAACAGGAACTAGAGAAGAGGGTATATATTGGTAGATATAACTATCTCTTGATTCAATAAAGACATTCTTTACATGCACACAGATAATCCTGCTAATATGCTTTAAACTGGTATATTCTGATTAGGAAATTAAGCATAGATCCTAAAATCTTGTTTAAACTACTATCACTACTACTGCTGTCATTATTATACATTTTACTAATATTGACCCCTTTTCAGATAAATAGTACAAAATTAAACCTTTTTCTCAGGTCAAGTCGCATGATCATAAATTTCAAGAAAATTTTTTAATGTACCTAATTGAAAAGTGAAGTACAAGTTTTAGACAGTATCAAAGGGAACAACATTTTACAATTACTAAAATAGTGTAGATAGAAGACAACTTTTAAAGATTTAAGAATTCTGACAAATGCTAATTCCAGTTGTGACCTTAGAAGACTGAAAATGAAGCATGCTTCCAATCTCTTCACAGACAGATAATAAGTGTAGAGTAAGACATAAATTTTTGAACATGAAGAATGTAGGAATTTATTTTGATGGGCTATGCATATTTATTAAAAGCATTTTAATTTTCTTTCTTTTACTTTTATTAATAGGGAAAAAAGAGGAAGGGAAACTATGTTTGTTAATAAAAATATAAATTTTTAAAATTATACAACTACAATAAAGTAGTTGAATGTTATATAAAGTTGTGTTTTTCTGTTCTTTTTACAGTGAAAAGTACATGTTAATTCTACTAAGTTCAAAAGAAAAAAGCAAGTTAGAAATGAAATAATATATGCTGATCAGATAAATTTTTATTTAGATACCATTCATTAATTTTTCCATCCACAAAATGAATGTCCTTCTAAAGGCCTTCTCAAATTTTAGTGATTTAAGTCTAAAGTAGTATGAAATCTTTGCAAAATGACTGACATTTTCAAAGGCAGAAAAAAATAGTAAATGATCTGTTGGCAAAATTTAATTTTCTTCATTTTGTCAAGTTTAGGAAAATGCCTATAGCTAAAAGTTTTGTTTTTAAATTGTGGCAAGAAAAAGTTGTATCCCAATATAACCACTTATGATGAATGGTGTAATATTATTCCTTTTTTTTTTTATCTTTAGCTTAACAATATTTTTTGAATTAATACAACTGGATACACTTAAATTATTTAAAAATAACTTGAGAAGCCAAGAGATTAAAAGAAATAAAAGTCTAGTAACACCCTATCTTTATTTTCCCTAAATCTATTCCTAAAATCCAGCAGGAAGAAATACAACTGTACTGAGGTAATATCTTTACGGAATGCTATTCTTTCAAGAATTAATTTCTTTCATCAAAGTAATAGCAATATGTATGCAAAGTGCCTTTTATTAAAGTGGCATTATTTAAATGATTTACAAAATATATAGAACTTAGTGAACACTTTGAAAGGATTCCATAAGAGATAAAAGCCACAAAGATTTAAGCTACTGATGTTCACTGCAGTTTAATAGTAATTTCTATTAAGGGAATGAATTTAAGAGACACAAACACTCAAGACTAGTAGCATATGGCAGATGCTTGAATGTGCTATATGTTGACTGTATATCACAATAAGTACCATGGGATTTCTCGTAATTGAGTATGTATTTGTTTTATTATAAGTTTTCTACTTTTGGGTTTTATTTACCATTAAAAAATATACTAAAATATTCAAAATCCAAACCATAAAATTCTAGGTACTGGAAAACAACCTGTTAATATTTCTACTATGTCAAGAAAAACAGCCAAATTCCCCCTAACACAACTCCTTCAAGAAAAAGCACCAGACCAAGTTCTAATCAGTAGTGTCTGGACAGAAGGGATTGGTTTTTGTCAGGCACTAAAGAAGAGGAATCAAAAGAAGACCAAATTGCTAACAGAGAAAGAAGAGATCCATGAAGCATAAAGGAGATCCTAACAGCATGCAGAATGTAGAAATAGGCATCAAGTGGAAGCTATGTCCTATGCTACCACGCCCCAAGTCACAGGTATGGGGTGGACTAAGGAAAGACTGGGTCTAAGCGTGGGTCTCCAGCATAAGGAGCAGTTTCAAGGACTAATCTGTATAGAGCAGGTAACAAGTTCAAGAGCAAATAGTATATGGCTCTGATCATAAATGAAATTAAGTCACATTTCCAGCCTCTAGCCCAGCCTGAAGGCTACAGTAGAATATCCAGGGCAGGAATTCAAGACCAAAGTGTGGCTTGCCCTGATCCTAGAGAACAGTCTATCTGGCTGATAGTAACTGAGTCAAACAGGAGTCTACTGGAATTTCTAGCCAGTGCTAAACCAACAGGAATTACGTTACACTACTCCAATTCAGATTTGCAGATTTTTCCCTGGATCAGACCACTACAGGAGTACTACAAGTCTGCAGCTCCCCAACCTGAGCTGTCCTTGAGAAACTGGAAAAAACATAATTCTTAATACCCCACTCCAAGGAAAAAACCTGAAAGATCTGATAGGCCAAAAGCTCAGCCCAGATAGAAACTTCTCAGCTTGGCATTTTTAAAGCCCGCCGCAATCTGGTTCCCACTTAACTTTCTAAGGAATGTATATAATCAAGAAATTATTCATTTTTTAAACTGGGTTAAAATTCATTAAATCTTTTTAAATTAAGTGGTTTTTTTCACCACCTAATTGACCCAAGAAAAGTCATAAGGTTGTGTTTCTTAATTTTACACACATACATACACATACACACACATAATATGTTTCTCAACTTTTCTCTCTAATTGTATTTCCTTTAAAAATCCTTCCAAAGGGGACTACTTTAAGATAGAAGTAAAATTCATCATTCAGAGAAAGAGGGAAAAAAATTCATGACTCACAAGAGTCATTTAAATTGTGAAAATGGGTTGAGTCACCCATGAAATCTACCTTGAGTGATTAATAGTACCCTTATCAAACCTGCAAGAAAAAATTATATTGGGGGCGGAGTCTAGATGGCGGCGTAGAAGCAGCAAAACTACACAGCTCTCACCATAACCACCTCAAATACCTATAAAATATGACTTGCAACAAATTTTAAAGCAGAACTCACAAAGTGGCAAAGTGGCAAAGTGGCAAAGCTCCCGCAGAAGACAGCCTGGCAGGCAGATGGGAAGGAGTTCATTGCAGAGTGCTGGGAGCCCAGACCAGCACCACATGAACTGGCGGCTGGAGCCCTAGGGCCACCAGAATAAGCCGCGGATGGAGAGTGAATCACTGGCAGCTGTGGTGTTTTACAGATTTACCAAACCATAAGAAACAAGGACTAAGTGAAAGGGCAGTGGAACTCTGATAAATTCAGGGGACAGCATCTGGCCGACTGCCCCAGGGCTAGAAACAGCTGAAGCAACTGAAGCAGCAGCACTGCAGCCACCTCCATGTGGCTGCTTCAGAGTTCGCAGCCTGCAGATTGCAGGGGGGGCCAAGTGATCATTCAGAGGCTAAATGCTCTTGCCTTGAGCTGTCTGGATCGGCATCTCAGTTTTGGGTGGTGGTCCAGACGTGCATTTTCAGTGAGCCAAAGCTGGTGGGAGCTACATAAACAGTGGCCTCCTGATAGCTTGGCACCTGCGAAAACCCCAGCAACTTAGGACAGAGCTCTCTCCTCTGAAAGCAGAGTTCTACTGAACCTAAAAGTCAAGTAACTGACTAGCAACATGAGCAGGCAAAGGAAGCAAAGTAAGCCCAGAAATGCAACTTTAGATTCCTTTTTTGGGGACAAAAAGAATCAAAGCATGGAATGTGAGGAAGACAACACAGTCAGAACTCCAACACCAAAAGCTTCCAAGAAAAATGTAGACTGGTTACAAGCCATAGAGCAGTTTAAGAAGGATTTTGAAAACCAAATAAAAGAAGTGGAGGAAAAACTGGGAAGAAAAATGAGAATGTTGCAAGAAAATCATGAAAAGAGAGTCAACAACCTCACTGAAGAAAATAACACCTTAAAAAATAGACTAACCCAAATGGCAAAAGAGGCCCAAAAAACCAATGAGGAGAAGAATGCCTTAAAAAGTCAAATTTGCCAGATGGAAAAAGAATCTCAAAAGCTTTCTGAAGAGAATAATACCTTCAGAATTAGAGTGAAGCAAATGGAAGCAAATGACTTTACGAGAAATCAAGATATTATTAAACAGATCTAAACGAATGAAAAAATAGAAGGCAATGTGAAATATCTCATTGGAAAAACCACTGACCTGGAAAATAGATCCAGGAGAGACAATTTAAAAATTATTGGACTATCTGAAAGCCATGATCAAAAAAAGAACCTAGAAAGCATAGTTTAAGAAATTCTCAAGGAAAATTGCCATGATATTTTAGAACCAGAGGGCAAAACAGAACTTGAAAGAATTCACTAATCACCTCTCGAAAAAGACCCCAAAAAGAAAACTCCTAGGAATGTTATTGCCAGGTTCCAAAGTTCTCAGATTAAGGAGAAAATATTACGAGCTGCCAAGAAGAAACAATTTGAATACTGTGGAAACACAATCAGGATAACACAGGATCTGGCAGCTTTTACATTAAGGGATCCAAGGGCTTGGAATATGATATTCTGGAGATCAAGGGAGCTAGGATTAAAGCCAGGAATCACCTACCCAGCAAAATTGAGTATATTGTACCAGGGGAAAATATGGTCATTCAATGAGGTGGAGGACTTTCAAGCATTCTTGAGAAAAAAACCAGAACTGAATAGAAAATTTGACATTCAAATACAAGAAGCATGGGAAGGTAAACATGGAAAAGAATTCAAAAGGAACTTATCAAAGTTGAACTATTTACATGCCAACATGGAAAAATGATAATTATAACTTATGAAACTTTTCTCAGTATGAGTTTTGATAGTTGATAGGGAATATAAATATATATATATATGTACATATATATACATATATACACATATATGTATACATACACATATGTCTATATAGGAGGGTATATATGCATATGAATACATATATGTATATATATGAGTACACAGACAGAGGGCGCAGGATCTATTGAATAGGATGGGATATTTTAAAAGGTGAAACTGAGAGGTGAGACAGGAATAATATGGGAAGAGACAGGGAGAGACAGAACTGGGTTAATTCTCTCATACAGAAGAGGCAAGGGATAACTGTTACAATGGAGCGGAAGAACAGGAAGGCAAAAGGGAATGGGTCAACTTTACTCTCACTGAAGTTGGCTTAGGGAAGGAATGAATATACTCTAAATTGGGTATCTTGCCTACAGGAAAGTAGGAGGAAAAGGGGATTAGAAGGGGGAGGATGGAGGGGAGGGCAAGTTGTGGAGGAGGGTTGTTAGAAGCACACACTTCAATAAAGGGGCAGGGACAAAGTAGAGAACAGAACAAGAGCAAGGTGGAATAGGAAGAAGGAAAATATACAGATGCTAGGGTAGGGAGATCCATCTTGCCCTAGTGGAAAGTCAGAGGGGTAATGGGGGAGGATATAGGAGAGAGCTCATTGGGGGAGGGGGTATACAGTGGGATCACTGTTTTGGGGTGGTAGGTAGGGGAAAGACGGGG
The DNA here is from genome assembly GCA_028627135.1 of Pseudochirops cupreus. Taxonomy (NCBI): domain Eukaryota; kingdom Metazoa; phylum Chordata; class Mammalia; order Diprotodontia; family Pseudocheiridae; genus Pseudochirops; species Pseudochirops cupreus. Next base: position 486,754,935 of record CM053581.1, read on the forward strand.
AGAAAATTTGTAAATCAAAATCTCATGGAAATGAATGATGTAAACTAAAAATAAACAAAAGTTTAAAAATATATATATTGGATTAGAAATAACAGTACTTTGGCTTTTATTTGCATTTGCTATATTTAAAGTTTTCTAAAAATTTTATGTTAATCAGGTAAGCCACAGAAGATCCAAGGGAGGTGGGCAAATATTATGATTTCTATTTAACCATGAAGGAACCCTATAACTGATTACGGAAAGCTAAGTGGCACAATGGATAGAGTACTGAGCCTGCAGTCAGGAAGACTCTTCTTCTGTTTGGTCTTAGATACTTATTAGCTATGGGACCCTGGACAAGTCACTTAAACCTGTTTGCCTCAGTTTTCTCAACTCTAACGTGAGCTGGAGAAGGAAATCTCTGCTAAGAAAATGTCAAATGAGGTCCTGAAAAGTTAGACACAACTGAAATGATGCAACAACAACAACAACACACTGATTACATAATTTACACAAGTCACACTGCCAGAGTCCAAAGAAAGCCAGGCTTTATTCTAAAAAAGAAATTTTTTTTCCATTTTGTGAAATTATTAAAAGTTCTAGAGAGAGAGAGCTATAGTTATAAGCATAGTTAACACGAATAAAGAGAATACAGAAGAGATTAGGAATTCAAAGCTTTAAAATTATAGACTAGACAGAAAATTTTCATTTTATTAGACGTAAAATAGTAACCCTAATCTTAAACATTCTACTATCTCATTCTTTTCATAGTCTTATGACATAGCCTGCATTAACTAATTAGTAGACCTGAATGAAATTAGGAAGAGACTAACATCTTACACCATAGTTAGACGGTTAAAATATAGATATACAAAATATACATCTTATACATCTATATCTACTTATCAATACATTTATTCATAGAGAAATGTGTAGCAATCTTTATTTACACATCTTGTACAGCTATATGTATTTCTCCTGCAGACAGAGATATGTAGCTATCCATAGCTATCTGTACATCCTATATATCAATATGTATCTCTATACAGATAGAGAGATATGTAGTTATCTATATCTATCTCTAGATATACCTGATTCCTAGCTAAGGCTGCTAGGTGATGTGGTGGAAAAGTTGCCAGGCCTAGAGTCAGGAAGACCTGAGTTCAAATACAGCCTCAGACACTTACTAACTTGTGTGATCCTGGGCCTGTTTACCTCTGTTTCCTCATCTATAAAACAGGGATAATAATAACACCCACTTGCCAGGGTCACTGCGAAGATCAAATGAGATTACATTTGTAGAGTGATTACCACAGTGGCTGGCACACAGCAAGCACTACATATATGTTAGCTGCTGTTGTTGCTGTCATATATTCAAATTTATAAGAACAAAAATCTTTCTCCAATTTACAAACAGTTAAAAGATAGGAACAGGAGTTTTCTAAGGGAAAAACTCAAACTACCAACAGCCATATGAAGCCAGATTGCAAGGGACTGAAAAGCAAATGGTGGTACAGAACTAGAGGCAGTATGTATAGAAGATTCTTAATAGAAACTTGGGAGAGATAAAGGATGATAGCTTGAGGAAATGATGGCAGCAAGTGAAAGTTGTTTTTTTTTTTAAAGATGAGGGAGACTACCTGGGAGATACATTTGAGAACTCACTAATGCAAATTAAAGAAGAGAAATACAAATTAAAACAACTTGAGGTTCCACCTCACAGTCATCAGATTGGCAAAACTGACAAAAATGCAAAGTGACATGTTGAAGGAAAAATGGGAAAACTGATATACCAGTGCATCAGTAAAGATAATACTGCACTGATGAATGCACAAAATCTCTCTAAAAACTTAAATTATTGCCACAAGTGGCAGAAGTGCTTAAAGTTCTAATTAACAACATCTAAATAAGTATCTCTGATGGAACATCTAATTAATCACCAATATATCAACGACAACATAACTATGGTACCATATGCCTTAAAAATTAGTCATAATTGTAAGTAAAATAACTTACTATTTTTAAAAGTATGTAAGTTTCACCTATCTTCAATATTTATTACTGTGACAAAATGAGATCTTCCAGGTAATTCAAATAAGCATTTTCATGATAATACCATTACCTCCCACCAAGAAATAAGGTATCATAAGTTTAAAATAATTATTAAATGAATCATCTACAATTCAGATCATCACTCTGTGGTCCCAAGTCCTTTCTCCATTTCTGTAGACTGTGTGGTATATACTGTAAAGAGCACTAGACTAAAAGTTAAGAGACGAGTTCTAGAACTGCCAAGTGGCTCCACAATTCCTATGTATTCCTTATGTGAATTTTGAATAAATGAATGAATGAAAAGGCACTTACTAAGCACTTACTATATGCCAAGTACTATGCTAAGCCCTAATGAAACAAATAAAAAAGGTTAAATAGTTTCCATTCTCAAAAAGCTCAAAATTTAGGGCAGAGCCAAGATGGCAGTATAGGAGCAGCAAGGTTCCACAGCTCCCACATAACCACCTCAAATACCCATAAAATATGACTCTAAACAAATTTTAGGGCTCCAAAATTCACAAAAATACACCTCCCGCTGAAGGCAGCTTGGCAGGAAGGGCTCATCACAGCATTCTGGAGCCGAAACCAACCCAGCCTGAAACCATGGCGGTTTATACCGGGGCAGCCAGCACAAGCCTCGGCTGGAGCCTTCAGGAGAGTGGATCAGCGGCAGCTGTGGCAGTTTCCAGACTTATCAAGCCATAAGAAACAAGGACTAAGTGAAAAGTCAGTGGAGCTCAACTAAATTTGGGGTAGAAAAGTGGTCTGGCTGAACTGCCCCCAGAGCAAGGAAGCGGGAGAAGCCATATGGCTGTTTCAGAAGCTCCTGGCCAGCAGACACAGGGGGGCCAAGTGATCGTTCAGAGGCTGTGTTCTTGCGTTGAGCAGCCGTGGTGTGCGTCTTCAGTGAGCCAAAGCTGGTGGGGGCTGCAAAAAAAATGGCAGCCTCCTAATAGCTCCAGCAGCTGTGAAAACCCCAGCAATTTGGGACAGAGCTTTCCCCTCTGGAAGCAGAGTTCCACAGAGCTATAAAGCTCAACTGTAAGGTACAAGGAAAGGCTTGGAGGTTCTAAGGATGGGGAAAGGGAGAGAATGGCAAGGGCCAGAGGTCCTTAGGGTACATAAATTGTCAAGATGACAGTGTGGAGAGACTTCAGGAAATAGAGGTAAGGCAGATGGTAAGAGACTTGAAGGATCTTAGGAAGCTATGGCAGAGAGACAGTAATGCCCAGTGGTTGGGTACTGTATGTCATCAGAATGTTAACTTCTGTCTCATTCAAACCCTGTAAGTAGTCAAGCAACTCAGGCAAGGAAGTAGGGCATTACTTGTAGTAGTCTTTTTTCTTTTCTGTCCATACCAGAAGGATCTTCCAGTAGTAAGCAGTAACTAGGAAGTACTCATTATTAGGAAAATAGAAAGCTACTGATTCTAGAGTTAATTAAGAAGTTAGTTTAACAAGTGATTTCCCAGTCCCCACTGCCTCCCAGGCAGACAAGCACCAAGAAGAAAGGAAAACTTTTAAAAGGCTTTTTCTCACCTAGAAGTTGTTGGAATGGGCATTTTGAGTGAGGAGAAAACCAGCAGGATATCAAAATATCACATTTTCAATAAAACGTAATGTTGTTTTAATCAAGCTCCTTTCCTAAAAGCTAGTGCTAAGGGTGAGGAGTTTTGATAAGACAAAGGAAGATGTTGAAATAATGTTGGCATGTGGGGCATTGTGGGATGGCAGCAGCAGATTTGTGAAGGTTGTGACAAGTGTGCATGGAAGACAGGGGTGGAGCAGGGTAAAGGAGGAAGGAAGATATGCAGCCAGAGTCAAACCTGAAAGGATTAATTTCCTTGGCAAGAGAATACAAAGAAGACCAGTAAAGGAGAAGAGTATAAATCTGTAAGGTATCAAAACAAACTTCACCTAATTATAAATGTCTAGTTAGGAGATATTTCATAAACTGACAGGATTACTGTTTCACTCTTTTTTAACTGTTTTAACTGGAGAGGTTATAAAGAAACTAAGGAAATTATTGTGGTGTGCAAAAGGCATCAATAAATTTTTTTAAAATTCTCATTAGTATTGACTCTGTCTACTTTATTAGAATCCAAAGGAACTGAATTTTTAATTCTTTTCAGGTGCTAATTCCCTAGACCTCTATGCATGCTCTGGATAGAACGGTGAGAACAGAAAAGGCAAGGCAAAGAGTTATACTTAGGCAGAAACCAAATGTGAACTACAAACAGAAGTCCCTTAGCAATCTCATTCCTTGAATAGCTATATAGAAACCACTGTAAGGACAGAGAAATAATTTTTCTTCTTAAAAAACAGAAATATAATCTATAAATTTTTGGCTAACTGCAAACATAAACTACATGCAAAAAAATGAGTAATGAAAGACAACATAATAAATGGTGTTTATCTATGAAAATAGACTGTATATCTTGGCCTAGATTTCTATATCACACATGTATATGGTTGGTACCAAGTACAGATGGGTGAAAACTCATTGACAAATCTTCATTGCTACAGTAACAACTAAGAAGTCTTGAAAGAGACATTTTTATATGAATAATAGCATATCACATGCACTAAATCCACTGTTCAATTACAAAATCTTTTTCATTGATGATAAAGTCTTAACAAACATTATTTACATATGTCCTTGATTCTTATGAAATCTTATCCCAACTTTTTGAGAAAGCTATCCCTAAATGATGTCAAGTTTATGCTAGATGAGTCAACTTTAACTGTAATAGACAGTTTCTCCATGGAAAGGAATAAAGGTTCCATTTCTCACAATGATGAATTTTTAAATGCAAGTTAAAACTTAAGAAATTATGAAAACCCACCAAAAAAGAATACAGATAATGTATTTGTCATTACTAGTTGGTATGTGATGAAAGGTACCAAGATTAATTAGTTTAAAAAGTTAAATTACACAAAACTACTTTCATATATTGCACCCCTAATGTATATATTTTATAAAATAAATTTTAATGAAAAAAAAACTTAGAAATACCTTTTCCTTCCTAAATCTGCATTAGAGTTTTTTAAGAACTTTCCCCTCATTCGTACATCTGGATATGATCTAAAATGTAGCTGGATACATAGGAAAAAAAAGTTTCTTTGCATAATATAAAATAGGCACAGCTGCAGTTTGTTCCTGTACATTTATTCTGGTACTTCTCTATGGTAGCTCTAATGAAGTTGGTACTTTCCTAAAAACAAAAATCAGTGCTATTTGTTTTACTTTCCTGTAGTATTCACTCCTGGTAAAGCATGACTTCCTTCAACACAAAGCAAAATGACCAATAAAACCCGAAAATTGATAGTTTAGAAAGTCTTGCTAGAGTTTCAAGATATATTTTTGGCATTATCAATGAATATGTTCAAATGAAATTGATGATATTCATTTAAATATGGATCACAGGAGAAAAAAACCATAGTTAAACATATGTCCTAATCTCTATAATAGCAGATGGTCTATTACTAGCTCTTAATTCCTCCAGCTGATTTTATATATCTGAACATATCTGGTACACATATTTTAATTCTTTGTGGCTCATATTTTCTCTGGATCCTTTTTTGTGTAACTGTCCAGAGAAAGTGTGATTATATATTCCAATAATTCAAACCTAAATCTAATAATTTACTTGTAAATGTTTAGAAGCAACTGAGTCAATTTTTAAGTAACTTTAAAACTGATGCTATTTTTTAAAGTTTAAAAACAAAACCTCAAATATTTCCAATTATAATTTTTACTAATCACTTCTTAAGATTTACATACAATAATAGAAAATGTATATGAATTGATTCAAAGCAAAGGAGATTCAAGAAAACAAAATGCACAATGATTACCAAAATGTAAATGAGAAACAAAAACTGAACATCTTATAATCAGAATGACAAACTGGTATAAAGAAGAGCAAATGTGCCTTCCTTTCTCACTTCTTTGCAGACGTGAGGTCATTATGGCTACAGAATATTGCATAAGTTATCAGATTCAATTGATGTTGGCTACTTTTGTTGAACTGATTTTTGTCTTTTATTTTTCTTACTCTTTGTTATGATAGCTAGGTCTTTGGGTACAGGATAGGTATATACAGAAATGAAGGTGACAGAAAAAAATAAAAGAACAATATTTTTTTCCTAAAATCACATACAATGCAAATGAGTATTAAGTTATATCTGCTACTTGGCCAGCAAAGATTTCTTGATCCTAAGGTCATATATTCTTCAATTCATCATCAAGTTTTGAGGCAGACCTATAACAAAACAATCCTATATCAAAGCATAATAGATTGAAAGCTGAAAGAGACCTCAGAGGCCATTTACATAACTGTTTATTTTACTTTTAAAAAATCCAATGCAAAAAGCATGAGAAGACTTATATAAACTGATGCAAAGTGAAGTAAACAGGGCCAGGAAAATGAAAGGCAGGATGACTACAATAATATAAATGAAAAGAATATCAAAAACAAAATTGAAAGTGAATGATATAATGATATAAATGAACGATATAAAATTATAATTATGAAGCTTGAAGAAGAGATAAGAAAAAAAATCTCTCTATTCCCTTCTTTCTTCTTTGTCTGCCACCCTCCCCACCCCAACCCCTGCCAACTCTTTAAAGAAACAGAGGCTATGGTGTAAAGAAATCTGTATATTATATCAGTTTGAAAACATGAAAATAAAATTCTTCCTACAGACAAAGAAGTAAATGCCTAGATTATCCAACAAGATAAAAATGAACACTTCATGTAATATTAACATGTTTTTGGCTTTTGTAGCATGGATATTTAATCAGCTTTCTATAACTTTTTCATTTCTGTTTGTCCTTTTGTCTATCTGTCCATTTTGACATCCTTCACTATAATGAATTGCTTCAAAGAACAGAGATAGTTAATACCTAATCTACTGGAGGCACAGAGAATAAGTAGGACTCTGAATATGCCAATACTTCAAAAAAATTGAGTAACCTTTACTTTCCAATTCATTAATTTATTCTCATTTAATTTATTCTTTCTTAGACTCTCTAAATTCTAGATATCTATTTCCAACAAATTCTGGTAAATAAGGTCAGCTTCCCAAAAAAGGTGTCACTAGAACACTGGGATCATAATTCACAAATCTGGCTTCTGGTCTGGTATTTAAAATTAAGAGAAATACCTATGTAACTAAAAACAATAAAGGAGACCAACAACATAAAAAACTTAAAACACAAATATACTCTTTAAATACTAACCGGTTCCTTTGCTTTGATAAGGGGGCTTGAAGAATTTCACAGCACCATATACATTGACTATAGACCCATGCTTAAGTTGATTCAGAAGTGTATATGTATACTTGGGTGTCACACTCTACAGAAACAGAAATATAAACCTTGTTTTCATATACCATTTAGCAATACAATATTTTTTTTTGTTAATCTGTCATAGTTGGTAAATTAGACATAAGGTTATTTTACAGATAAATTAAGTTTAACTATTTAACTTCTCTAACTTTTAAAATTTTATTTTAACAATTAAAAAAAAACAAATCTTTCCAATATGCATACAGCAGTCTCTATTCTAGCTCATTCCATTTTCTGCCTTCATACTTTGCTCAGGTGGTCTCTCTCCTTACTGATGTCACAAAGAACTTCCCACTGCATCATTAAAGAACAACTTAAGTGTGGCCTTTCCTGTCCCCCTAGAAATCAACACTCTATCCTCCTGGAAATTACTTTGTATTGATATATATATATATATATATATATATTTTTAAATTTACTTAGATGTGTACATATATTTAGAGCAGCACATAAGCTCCTCGAGGGCAAGGATTGTTTTGTTATTCTCTTCATATGCCTAGAACCCTATCACAGTGGCCTGAACTTAGTAGACACATATTTATCATTGCCATTTATTGTGGTAATGATCTCCCTTCCCCCTCTACACTCTTCAACCCTATTAATCTCTACCCCAACTGGCTATCTTCAATCTCCATTCTCAGAACAAATCTAAGGAAGGATTGAAGATCAGCAAGTGTAACCAGATAAGGAGCATTATGTATATAGTTAAATCAAAAAGGCTCTATGTCTGAGGAAAAAAAGGTGGTTTCAAGTCTTTATTATGGAATAAGGCACCTGGATTTTATGACAGCTATTTTAATCTGGCTCAGAAACTTCTTCATTTACTTCTAAATTACTCCCAAGTTTTTGGTCTTTCCATAAAGCTGTTGGATAGCAGACAGCCGGATAAAAAGGTATTACAGAACAATTTTAAACATATGCCAACTTGGACAAGCCACTAAAGTCAAAGACAACACAGAATAATATTTTTTCTTTTACTTCAAAATACTTTTACTGCCTATACTTTTCCCTAGTCAAAATTATTCTATTTATGAATACTTTTCTTTTGTAAACTGAAAGTTAGATAATAGAAATAGAAACAAAGAACTGGAGGAGACTTTAGAGATTATTTAATTCAACTTATTTGTTTGATGGTTTAGGAAATTGAGTCCCACAGGTCACAAAGCAGGTTAAAAAGAAAGCCTGATTCTCTCTTCTCAATTTAACTAAGGCAAAAGTGACTCCTCCAAAGAAATTATCACCTTCATCCTTTGTATTAAATTATTAAGCAAACTTAAATGAAATGAAAAAAAAAACTAGGATATCATAGAATTTATGCCTGGAAGGGCTTTAAGAGATACATTAGTCCAACTCTGTCACTTTACAGATGGGGAAATTGAAGTCCTAAGGAGCTAAGTGAAATGCCCAAGGGCATACAGCCTGTCAGCAACAGGAGGAGGACTTGAAACCAGGCCCTTGGCTTCCAAATTCAATGCTCTTTTGAATAAATCAAACAAATATTTCCAGTAACTTCACTGAGAGACAGAGAGATAATGATCAAAACTTATTAAAATATATAGAAAAATGTAAGTATATGGAGAGTGGAAGAAAAATATCCACTAATTTACTAATTAGAAAAAAAACTGTTGGTATTAATGACAATGTGAAATCTGATAGTAAAATGGTCATTTTATAAGAAAAATTTAATTTTTAAAATTTTTGCTTTACAGAGATAAAGAAATGTGTAAAATATCGTGTGTAGAACAATACCGCATCAGTCTTAATTAACAGAAACTGCATATTATTATTTTTTTCATTCATTCATAAAAATAAATGGAAGAATCTGTTTCCTAATTTTAGTGAAAAAATTTCAAAATCAAATTATGTATTACATTTGAAGGAAATATTCATAAGAATTAAATTACCAAAACTGAATTCAAACTTACCAAACACATAGGTTTCTCAGAAATAACTGTGTCATATTTAACATAAACCTAAAAAATGAACAGAGATTTACTTATAGATATATTTTAACAAAAGGTGATATCAATACTATAAATATTTAAATTATAGTGAGCAAGTTTATACAATGCTGTCCTAAACCAAAGAAAATGGTATAATTTTTATGTAAACTTTTTTCTAAACTGAGTTTTCTAAAAGCATTAAAACTTTAAAGCAAAAAGATTTAATAGTCTAAGTTTGAATGTTACTAATGTTTCTTTTTATCAGCTGATGTCCTCTTCAGTTGTAGGGAAGTAGGGGATGAAGGAAAGGATTCAAGTCTTTGGAAAACTCAGAAATCTCCTTTTTTTCCACCTGGCTGAATTCACTTGGATTTCCTGGATTTCTTCATTCAATAAAGTTAAATTATTTACATTCTTATATGGGAAGATGATATACGTAACTCCTAAGAACTTTTATCATTATTAGGGTAGTTGGAAGGAATCTAAATAAACAGAGGACATGAGATGTGAGTAGATTACACTGAGATGATCTCAAAAAAAAAAGAGTGAGAAAGAAGGAGGAGGAGGAAGAGAGAAATAGAATGGGGAAATTTTCCTCATATAAAAAAGGCATGCAAAGAAGAACTTTTATCGTGGAGGGGAAGATGGGTGAAAGGAGGGCATGGGAAATGGTTCAAAGAGAGTAAAATACACACACACACACACACACACTCAACTGGGTATAGAAAGTTATTTTACTCCAGCTGGAGTCTTTGGGTTTATCAAACAGTAGATTACTATAGCCATTGACTACTGTGTCTTATGTATCTAATCTACTCCACTAAGCCACCACTCTATTTCTTAGCCAGCACACCAAGGAATTTTGATAAATGCTGCTTTATAATACAATTTAACATCCGGTACAGGTAGGCTACCTTCTCTTGCATGTCTTTTCCTGAATTTTCTTGATATTCTGGACTTTTTGCTCTTCCAGATGAATTTTGTTATTATTTTTTCTAGCTCTATAAAGTAATTTTTGGTAGTTTAATTGGTATAGCACTGAATAAGTAAATTAATTTAGCTAGAATTGTCATTTTTATTGTATTAGCTTGGCCTACCCACAAGCAAGTGATGTTTTCCCAGTTATTTAGACCTGACTATTTCTGTTAAGTGTTTAGTAATCGTGTTCATATGGTTCCTAGTAGGCCGACTCCCAAACATTTTATAATGTCTAGAGTAACTTTACATGAAATTCTCTTTCTATCTCTTCTGTTGGGCTTTGTTAGTAATATCTATAGAAATGCTGATGATTTATGTGGGTTTCATTATATATCCTGCACTTAGCTAATGTTACTGCACTCCCTATCTTACTGAAAATGCTTCTGGTTTATCCCCATCACATATAATGCTTGCTGATGGTTTTAGGTAGATGCTACTTATCATTTTAAGGAAGACTACACTTATTCCTATGCCCTCAAGTGTTTTTAATAGGATTGGGTGTTGAATTCTGTCAAAAGTTTTTTTGCATCTACTGAGATAATCATATGATTTGTTAGTTTTATTGTTGATATGGTCAATTATGCTGATAGTTTTCCTAATATTGAACCATCCCTGCATTCTTAGTATAAATCTTAGCTAGTCATAGTGTATTATTCTCATGATAAACTGCTGTTATCTTTTTGCTAATATTTTATTTAAAATTCTTGCATCTACACTCATTAGGGAAATTGTTCTATAATTTTCTTTCTCTGTTTTGACTCTTCCCAGTTTAGGTATCAGTACCATATTTGTATCACAAAAACAATTTGGCAGGACTCCTTCTTTGTCTATTTTCCCAAATAGTCTATGTAATACAATTCTCAAGATTTATAAGTATCATCTTCCATGTAGGGATGTAAACAGTTTAACCTGACTGAACATTTTTTTCTTTTCCTGTTTACTTTGTTACGCTTCTCTTGAGTGTTATATTTAAAGATTAAGTTTTCTATTCTACTCTGGATTTTTCATCAGGAAAATCTGGAAGTCTTCTATCATGTTGAATATCCATTTCCTCAATTATGCTGAATTTTACTGGGTCCTTGACTGTCACCCAATCTCCTTTGCCTTAAGGAATATCATATTCCAAGCTCTCTGATCTTTTTACGGAAAAGCTGATGATGGTTCCATGACATTTAAATTGTTCTTTCTGGCTGCTTGGAGTATTTTATCTTTGACTTGATAATTCTGGAATTTGACTACAATATTCCTTGGTGTTTTCAATTTGGGATCTCTCTCAGGAAGTGATTGGTGGATTATCTGGATGACATTTTACCCTCTGGTTCTAGGACCTCAGGGCAGTTCCCCTTGATGATTTCTTCAAAGATGCTATCCACGCTCTTTTTTTGATCACGGCTTTCAGGTAAAACAATAATTCTTAAATGATCTCTTCTGGATCTATTTTCCAGGTCAGTTTTTTTTTCCAATGAGGTATTTTACGTTTTCTTCTATTTTTTCATTCATTTTGTTTGACTGATTCTTGATGTCTCATAGGCTCTACTTGCCCAATTCTAATTTTTAACAAATTGTTTTTTTCAGTTAACTTTTATTTTTATTGGTTTTTTTTGGAGGGGGGAAGGCAGGGCAAATGAGGTTAAGTGGCTTGCCCAAGGTCACAGGGCTAGTAAGTGTGAAGTATCTGAGGCTGGATTTGAACTCAGGTCCTCCTGACTCCAGGGCCAGTGCTCTATTCACTGTGCCACCTACCTGCCCCAATTCAGTTAACTTTTGTACCTCTTTTTCCATCTGATCAATTCTACTTTTTAAAGAGTTGTTTTCTTCAGTACTTTTTCCCATTTTGTCAATTGTATTTTTAAAGGAATTGTTCATTTTTTCTTCTCTCTCTCTTACTTGACTTTTAAAATCCTTCTTGCGTTCTTCCAAAAAGCTTTTTGGACTTGAGGCCAGTTCACATTTCCCTTTGAGATTTAGCATGTAGGAATATTGACAATATTGTCCTTCCCTAAATTTATGTTCTAATCTTCCCTGTCACCATAATAATTCTCTATGGTCATTGCTTTTCTTTGTTGCTTTTTGTTCATGGTATTTGCTTTTATTCTGGTTTTTAATGCTGATCTCTGCTTCTGAGGCACAGAAGGCACTGTCCCACACTTCTTGCACTGGGGGTTAGGGGGATGGTTACTGGCTTTGTGTGCTGGGGCCACAGGTGCTGGCAGCTAGAGACTGTAGTGGTCTGGTGGCTTGCCTGGTGCTGGTGACTTGTGTGTGCTGAGGCCAGCTGGGGTTTTTTGTGTTTCCCTGGAGTTACACTAAAGCTCTCGGGGTGGGGTGTGGGGTGTGGGGTGGTCCGGCCATTGGAGGTTGCCTCCTCACCAGTGGCTGCACTAAAGCACGGGTAGGTTCAGTTGCTGCGGACACCTGTCTGGCAGCACATATGGTAGTTCCCCGCACTGACATCTGCCAGTGCCCCTGGCTATGCCTATGAATGCGGGAGTTCTGGTATTGGTGCTTGCCTGCTCCACCACCCTAAGGCTCAAGATCTTCCACTGGTTTCCTGAGGTAGGGCTTGCCAAGATACCTCCCCTCCTGTATTGATTCCCTTCAGCCACAACAAGGGTGCCTTTCCATTCATTCCCCTAGCCTCTAGAACTAAAAGACAGCTGTACTTCATCTTTCTGCTGGCTCTACTGTTCCAGGATTTTTCTAGAGGTAATATTTTCTGGGTTTTTCAAGATCAATAAGGGAGGGTGAGAGTGATTTACTGTTTACTCCACCATCCTGGCTCCCAGAAGTCAAAATAGGTGACGTTCAAATGTTCTGTCTGTGGGTTGGGAGCTCCAGAAGCAGCATTGCCATCGCCACTGCCACGCAGCAGACCTACTCCTGGTTTGCTAGGGCTGGAGCTGTACCATCATGGTCCGCACTAGATTGCACTTCTTTCTCACCCAGGTCTGACAGATCCCTCCTGCTGACTTTCTAAGTTGTCTTTGATGTCTGAGGACTGAGAAGTCTGGAAACTGCCACTTCTGCCAGTGATTCAGTCCCCTGAGGACTGTTCCAGCTTAGCTGGGGCTGGGGCTGTGCTGGTATAGCTTTTATCAGACTACACTCCTCTCTCAACCTGATGCAAAACATTTTTCCTGTCGTCCTTCCAGTTTGTCTTGGACTAGAAATCTGCCTCACTTTGTCTCTTTGTGGGTTCTGCCCACTGCTCTAGAATTTGTTCAGAGTCACTTTGTAATGGTATTTGAAGAGATTTGGTGGAGAGCTCAGGTGAGTTGCTGTCTTCACTTCACCATCTTGGCTCTGCCACCAACAGAGGTATTTTTGTAAGCAACAGGGAAGGAGCCAGTAAAGAGGGAGAGACTGAAGATTAGATAGGGGAGGTAGGATAACAGAAGTAGCAATTATACAGAGAAGATGGGAAGGGATAGGATCAAGGGTACATGTGAGAGATTTTGGAAATGATAATAGGGGGAATGAACATTCTGACTCCTCCACCAAGATCAATGAGTTAAGGGGTCTGAGTGAAAGTATAATTAGAATTAGAACATAGGGATATAGAGTTAGGCATCAGAAGTAAGCTATGTCTCAGTGATAAGCAAAAGACAGAAACAAAGGAAAATGCTTAAGATTAAACTAAGTTTGTTTCTTATAGCAATTACATTATAGGCTCCTTGAGAACAGGGACTCTCTTTTGCCTCTTTTTGTATCTCAGGTACTTAGCACAGTGCCTGGATAAATGTTCACTGAAGTTACTTATACAGTTATTCCTGAGAGAGAGCACAGTGGAAGGGGAGGTAGATTTAGAGTGGAACATTAGGAGAGTAGGGCGGAGAAAGCTGGAGCATGGAATTTGTACTTTAGCAGTCAGGGATTCAGAGTCACTGGGATGAGGAGAGTACAAGAGTATGCAAATCACTGAGGAATAAGTGAAGGCAGAGTACTGATGGTGGATGAGGGGTCTGTTAGACGAGGCAAGGAATTAGACTTTTCAAGATTATCAGGCTGCCCTCATCATTCTCCAACCCATTCTTCCTCTCATTTTCAGTCTTCTTCCTATCTCCTTTCCTGATATCTATAAAGAATCCCAAGTCTCCCCTATTCTCAAAAAAAAAAACACAAACAACATAAACACCCTCCCTATATTGTTCCTCTCTTTCTTAGCCAAACTGTATTAAAAAGTTATGAATAATCGCTGACTTCAGTTCCTCTCTTGCTCTCTTCCAAATCATCTGGACCTTACTACTAGACTGAAACTTCCCCTTTCAAAAGTAAAGATCTCAGGGTAGTTAGGTGGCACAACGAATAGAGTCAGGAGGCCCTGAGTTCAAATCTGGCCTCAGACACTTAACAAGTAGTAGCTGTGTGACCTTGGGCAAGTCACTTAACCCAAACTGCCCTGCCTTCACCCCTCCAAAAAGACAAAAAAAGAGAGTAAAGATCTCTCATTTGACAAATCAAACGTTTTCTCAATCTTTATTCTTAAATACAGTCATGCTGACAACCTTATTATAAATAAAATTGGAAGACAACAAAGTTGCAGTTAAACAGAAGGACAGCTACCAAAAAGTTTTAAATTTACTATGGTCTTCTCATCACTCAACATTTTTCAGTTTCCATAATGAAAGCAAGAAAAATTTTTTCTAAAAAGCTTAGAACATATGACTTGGAGATGTGGCAATTCTATTTCTATTCAATGATGTTTTGTTAATTATTAAATATAACACAAGCAAAGCAGATAATTTGTATACTCACATAAACAGTAGATTCATTTGGAGACATTTTCAATTGGAAGCAGTTCTTATCATGTTCACTTGAAGAGGAAGTCTCCTCCAAAACAAATCCGGTCACTACAATAGTGTCCTATTGATGGAATGTAAAGCAGGGAATAAAAGTGATTTCTAAAACAGAAACACACACACACACACCCCTCCAAAAAAACTTAAAACCCCAAAAACCAAAAACCAAAAGAAAACTCTATCATTAGGACGAGCCATTATGATTCTATTCAAATTCTTTACTTGAAAATAAGACCAAAAAACGAAAAACAAACAGCATATACCTGTGCTAGTCACTTCTATAAAAAAATTAATTTGTTCACGTGTTTTATTTATTTGATGACATATGACTCTAAGAAATATGAATTTTTCTTGGTGACAAAAGAAGAATATAAAAATAAACCTTGGGGAAAAATGTTTTCAATATAAAATATATTCGATATAAATATCAAGTGAAAAAGAATCTCAGCGTAGCTGAAAGACTAATGAAAGTCTGAAAACCGGGGCCCAAATTTCATCTCTTTAGTTGTGGTCTATGTCATTTTAGTCCAGTCATTTAACTTGCTCAAAAGACAAGTTCTCAATTCATCTTTAAAATAAAGGTTTACTGGGGGGCGGAGCCAAGATGGCGGCGTAGCAGCAGCAACATATCGCAGCTCTCACATAGTCACCCCAAAATACCCATAAAACAGGACTCTAAACCAATCCTAGAACTCCAAAACGCGCACAAAGATACTTCCCACTAAAGTCAGCTCGGCTACGAGGAACCATATCAGCACTGCGAACCGAAACCAGCCTGGCCTGAAGCCGTGGCTGTGCCCCAGGGGCGACTGGACGGGAGGAGTGGAGGAGCCTCTCAGGTGAGCGGATTAGCAGCAGCTGCGAGTGGGGATTGCTAAAGGGGGACATAAGCAGTCCAGCTAAAGGCCTCCAGAGCTGAAAAGTGAAAGGTAGAGGTTTTGCACCCGCCTCTGCTTTGTAGCTTCCTGCCCACGGCCTGCAGA